>JAJPUD010000108.1:856667-906667 GCA_023553655.1 Myrmecobius fasciatus
TCCCATTTTATACATACATAGATATTATCATCATTCCCATTTTATAGCTACATAGATATTATCATCATTCCCATTTTATAGATGCATAGATATTATCATTCCCATTTTATAGATGCATAGATATTATCATTTCCATTTTATAGATGCATAGATATCATCATTCCCATTTTATAGATGCATAGATATTATCATTCCCATTTTATAGATGCACAGACATTATCAGTCCCATTTTATAGATTGGGAAACTGAGGAAGGTTAAATGATTTGCTCATATTAATTGTCAAAGGTGGACTTGAATCCCGGTCTTCTTAACTCCAAGGCCAGTCTCCATCCTGGGCTCCCTTCACCATGCCAGACCCTTTGCTCATCTCTTTCCTGTTCTCCAGCGTTTGCAGATGGCTTTTCTTTAGGCTGGTACCTTAAAAAAGAGCATCACCTTAAGAGTTGTTGAGTAGCAGATGCTGGTATTCATAGCAAAGCCTATTGCACATATGTTTAAAGAGAATTAATCTTTTTTCTTTTCTTTTTTTTTTTTTTGCTAGCAGAACAATTTAAAATAGTCTTTGCAAAGTCATCTTGGGTCTTTAATGGGGGTACGGAGGGAGCGAGGAGATAACAAAGTCTGCTCCAGCCTTCACCTCCACCTCAGTCTCAGACACTGGGTGGCTTGGGCTGCTTAATTGCCAACCGGGGCTCCAGAGAGCTCAAGAGAAACTTGGGGCCAGGCCAAAATCCAGGGACTCTCAGGGCTGATTGGCAGCAGCTCTGTCTGAGCAACCTGGGGGATCCTGGGAAAAGAATGAGCATCTAAATCCCAGAGCAAAACCGGCGGAGCCGATGTTCCCCTCTCGCTGCCGGGGATCTGGCTGGGAGGGCAAGGCTGGGGGAGGCGGGGGAGAGGAATGAAGGCCCGGCCAAGAAAGAAACCGTGACTCCGAGAAGGCAGCCAGAAGGCGTCCTGGAGACTTCACTCACATCCATTCCTGTCCCAGGCATTGTCCGGGGCTGGTGGAAATGTCCCAAGGCTTGCCTAAAGAAGCCCCAGGTTCAAATCCTGTCTAACATTAGTTGTGCAAAAGTGGCAAGTCATTTAGCCTCCCACATTCTCAATTCTCTGTAAAATGGATATATTTTATGGAAGGGAGAATGGCTAAGTGTCAAAAGGGCTTAACTTATAATCAGAAGACATGGGTATGAATCCTCAGTACATGTGTCACCTCAAATCCTCAGGTCTCCTTTTTCTTCCTTAAAAATTGAAAAGCTAGGTGGCGAAGTGGATAGAGCCTTGCCCTGCAGTCTGGAGGACCTGAGTTCAAATCTGGTCTCAAACACTTAACACTTTCTAGCTGTGTGATCCTGGGCAAGTCACTTAACCCTAATTGCCTCAGGAAAAAAAATAAAAAAGAAAGAAAGAATTAAATTAGATCAGTGATCCTGCGTAGTGGAGAGAACATGGGATTTTCAACAGTCTAAAAGATGAATAGTTCCCAGGAGAATCTGATGTTGATTAGGTGATCTTAGGTGAAAAAGGTTAAGAGATGACCTGGTCATTCCTCAATTAATGACCAGATTTTGTCTGGAAGTCAAGGGGACCTTGTATATGGGTAGGGTTTCATCAGTCTTTTCAAAGGATTATAGAACTGGAAGGAATCTTAGAAATGATGGAGGGTATACCCCATTATCCTTACAAATCAGGGAAGAACTGGGTTCAAGTCTCAGCTCTACCACTGACTTATCTCCTTGACTTTAACCAAATCACTATACTCCTTGGGCCTAAGTTTCCTTATCTATAAGAGAAAAAGATTGATTTAATGATGTCAAAGGTCCCTTCTGCCCTAACTCCATGATTTTGTGTTCAAATGCATAAAGAAAGTCCAGATTGAGTGGAGTGAAGGTGACCCGGGGAAGGCACGATTGAGCTGGGAGTTCAAGGCAGACTTCAAGGAGGCGGTGGCGATTTACAGGTAGACCAGAGTGTGTGCTGAATAAAGAGTTTCTCAAGAATTGTTGCAAAAAATAAGACAGGTGAGATAGTAGATCCTTTTAGAGGGCGCATGATGGGCGCAAATCTCCAAGCACTTTGTATATTCTGTAAATTAAAGAGCAGCTCTTCATTGAGAGATATTCATGATGGACTGAGCCAAGCACTTTAAGGATGAGCTCCTATGCAAGTGCACAGGGAAAGGAATACATTCAGCACACTAGGAAGTGCATGATTATATATGGTTCATGCCTTAGTCCTGTCTTACCACTCACTCTACATAAGATCATATAACAGCTCTGTGATTTCTGTTCAATAAAATAGATAAAGAAAGATTTTCTGGCAGCATCTAATTCAACCCTCTCCTTTTGCAGAAGAGAATACTGAAACTTGGGGAAATTAAGTAATTTGTCCAAAGCAGAACATAAAAATTTGGAGTTTTGGATGCCCCAAGATCAAGAGACGTGAGTTCCAGCTATGGCTTTGCCTTGAACCATCTGAGTTAGTTAGTTTATTATTCTAGGACTCAGTTTCTTTCTTTGTGAAATGAAGGAATAAGACAAATTTGATGAGTTCTAGCTCCTGGACTAAGCAGGGAGTCCCTGTGGGATGAGGGATGGGAAGCGAGAGCCTTTCCTTTAGTTGATCTGATTTGAACAGAGGACATTCTCTACTTAATAGTATTTTGTTTTTTCCAATTACATGTAAAAATAGTTTTCAACATTCATTTTTGTAAGATTTTGAGTTCCAATTTTTTTCTCTTTCCTTCCCTTTCCTCCTTCCTCCTACAACAACAATCTGAAGTACAATCATTTTAAACACATTTCCATATTAGTCATGTTGTGAAAGAAAAATCATAGCAAAAAGGAAAAACCATGAGGATAACAAATAAAACAACAAAAAAAGTGAAAATAGTATGCTTTGATCCATAGTTCTTTCTTTGGATGTGGATGGCATTTTTCATCACAAGTGTGTTGGAATTGTCTTGGATCAGTGTATTGCTGAGAAGAGCTAAGGCCATAGTTGATCTTGCTGTTACCATGTATAATGTTCTCCTGGCTAGAGCAGAGGATGTTCTCTCCTCCCTGTCCCCCAACTGGACCTTCCCTCCACTCACTCTAAGATTATATGTCTGAATGAAGCTGGGAAGAACCTCAGAGACCATCTTATCCAGCTTCCTCACTTTACAGGTGAGTAAACTGAGGCTCAGGGAGGATAAGGGATTAGCCATTTTTGACAGAGTAAAGATCTGACCCTAGCAATTTTGGCCCTAGAGCTAGTGTTCTGCTTACTGCACCACATTATCTCCAGTGTATACTTGGTTAGGATGCAGGACTCAACAAAGGAATATATCACTCTTTCTCTGGCCCAAGTGCTGCTGTCCTGGAGCTCTTAAGGAACAGGAGCATCATCACCCCTTATTTTGATTCCATTCTAGTGTCTGGACTCAGAATGGCTTCCAAATAAAAACACAACATTGTCTGAGACCTTTCCCAGCACCTTGACCTCAGAAGTCCTGGAAGCACAATCCCGAGGGCAGATTTTGGCCTGGAGTTTGTACAGCACAGTTGAAAATTCTGCTGAGTTTTGTGAATCCATCTGGTTGAAACGGTCTGGCTAGATGCAAGATCATTATCATTATCAGATGAGGCCAGGAGAGGTTAAATGAATTGCCCAGAATCATGCAGCTAGAAAGGATCCAAGATAGATTTTGAATTCAGGGCTTTTTAACTCCAAGCTCAGGACTCTGTCCTTTTCATCAGGTAGCTGCCCCAGAATAGATTGGCATTCCCTCCACAATCTGGATCTCTCGCCAAACTTATTTCCTAGCCCTCTCCTTTATATCTCTCTGTTTGAATCAAAATTGCTTCTTAATTGACCTACAAACTATGCTATTTTCTGCCTCCCTGTTTTTGCTTGAGTTTCCCTTGCTTGGAATTTCTGGGAAGAGAGGCCTAATTTTATAAATTATCTATAAAGACCATGTAATAACCAACATATCTTAATTTAAGTGGTTTCTTTTGTACTCCTAAGTATTTTATTTTATTAATTTTAAGATATCTCGAGAAGGCTTTACCAGACTGTCAATGGATACAAAACAAGTTAAGACCCCTGAGATCCAGTCCAACCTCCCATTTTACAGATGAGAAATTGGGTGATCCAAAAATGGGAAGTAATTTGCTCAAGATCACACAGGTAATAAGTGGACACTCTTGAACTCAGGTTCAATGACTCCATGATCATTGCTCTTTACATTATCCCAAACTTTCCCAGTCTAGCATGGTCTTCAAAAGTCTAGCATGGACTTCAAAAAGGGATGTATATATATATATATAAGATATCATGTATATATATATATTATGTATGTATGTATATATATACATATATTAAAAACCAATTTTTTTCTCTTTAAAAATCCTTAACTTTAATAAAATTAAAAAAAAATCCTTAATTTCCTTCAAGGCTCAAATCAAGAGCCACCTCATCCTACAAGAAGAAAATTAGATGGCATAGTAGGTAGAGCATCAGCCCTGACTCAGGAGGCCCTGAGTCCAAATCTGTCCTCAGACACTTAGTAGCTGTATAACTCACTTAACTCTATTTACCTCAGTTTCTCCTCATTTTCTAAAATGAGCGGGAGAAAAAAACCCAGCATCTTTGCCAAGAAAACCCCAAATGGGAATATGAAAAGTCAGACTACAACAACAATCTATAAAAAGCCTTTCCTTATTGTCTTAGTTGTTAGGACTCTTTTCCTTTTCCAACTTTATTGTATTTATTTTTCTGCTTAAATGCTAAATCCCTTCATTCAAAGGTAAGCTCATTAATGGCAGGAATTAATTTTTGTTTTTTTTCCCCTTTTTTTTCTCATCCCCAACACAGTGCCCAGTGCATGCTTAAATAAATGCTTCTGGTATAGAACTAAGTTTCCACTGGGACTTTATGCTAAACAATGAATGAACAGGATTGGAGCTAAAATATTTGATGTCTCAGGAACCTTTTGCTTCAAGGGGGTGGGAATCAGAGATGATATTTTTGTATTCTATTTCTTTTGTCTTTATTGACAGTAGAAGACAATGAATGGCTGAATGGGATTCCTAATATGGAGACAGAGTGCCAGACTGGACATGTGACTTCTTACATAAATGTAATCATAGGGTTAGAAGGGCCTTTAGAGACCAAAATTTAGTCCAAGGTATTCTTTACCTTGTGATTGATGAAGTTTTTTTTTTTAATTTATGACTATTTCAATATAATTGGTTTCCTTTATATTCTATGCATTTTATTTTATGCCTTTGAAAATATTCTCAGAAGAGGGTCATAGAATTCAGCCGACTGTCTGTTCAAGTAGTCCATGATACAAAAAAAGATTCAGATCTCCAAATTCTGTGTATGGGACCCTGACATAGGTGAAAGGTCATACAGACAATAGATAGGAGAGCCAGGGTTAGAAATAGGGTCCTCCACTGCCCATGTCCCATTCTTTCCCACTGCTTGCCTTTAGTGCCCTCTGACAAACTTCTCCCCTTCAAACTTACTCACGTGCTTAGCCTCCACTTGCCATACACTTAGCTGGGTGCCAAGAGAGCCCCCACCTCATCCCCCTTCCTCTTGTGTCAGGAACTCTTAACGAGCCATGAGGCTTTCTCTGTCTCCAAATGAGCACCACACACTATACCCAGAATCATTAGTCCTCTAGAAATCCTCTGGAGGAAATGACCTTGGGAACTGCTGGGAAGAACAATTTGTCTAGAAGAGAAACTGAAAAATAGACCTGGACCTGTCAGCTCCAGGAACACAAAGGCTTTGTCCCACCCCTCCCTCCAATCACCAGCTCTGCTGAGGGTCCAGGGAACTGCTCCCTCACAATAGTCCTTCACCCTGGCTCATTTTTAACTTTTAAAAATGGTCTCTGATGACCCAGGAGGACCAGAGATTGGCCTTTTGCTCTGAGGGGCTGGGCTGTTCTGAGGTGAGCATTGGGTATCACACACAAGAGACTTTTCACACTGACCCTGAGCTGGATCTTTTATAAATAAGACATGACTCTCTCTGGTGGTTGAGCTGTCACAGCTCTCTGACCTCCCAGAGCCGGGAAGCTACTGGTCCCATGAAATAAGGGCACCATTTTTTTTTTGCCCAGTTCCATCTGAGGTGATCTTTGACCACACCCCTTCCCTCTCCCACCCCCAAGTCTTTCACAATCTAGCCTCTCTTTCCAGACTTCTTTTCATATTACTTCTTGTCACAAAGCAGTCAAACTGACCCGCTTCTTGTTCCTACTACATGACTTTGTGCAAGCTAAGTTTTTGCATAGACTATTAGAAATGTATCCCCTTCTCACTTCCACCTCTTAGGGGGTTCTTAATCTGGGGACTATGAACTTGTTTTTTCATATTTTGATTATGTTTCAATATTGAGTTTTCCAAGATAATTGTACAAATATATTTGCATATATTGGATTTAACATATATTTTCACATGTGTAACATATATTGGATTATTTGCCACATAGAAGAGGGGGTGGTGGGAAGGAGGGGAAAATTTGAAACACAAGACTATGCAAGGATCAATGTTGAAAAATTATCCATGCATATGTTTTGAAAATAAAAAACTTTATTAACAATAATACAAATAAGAAGAAACAATTTAAAAAACCCAATATTGGGTTTTCTTGGCAATCCTATATTTTATTTTATACATATAAAAACATCATTCTGAGAAGGGGCTCATAGATTTTACCAGATTGCTAAAATGGCCCATGATACAAGTCTCTGATTTAGAATTACTAAAATCCCCCCCCAGGCAATTGGGGTTAAGTTATTTGTCCAAGGCCATATAGCTAACTAAGTATTAAGTGTCAGAAGCAGAATTTGAACTCAGGTCCTCCTGTTTACAAGGCTGATGCTCTATCCACTTCATCATCTAGTTGTCCCTAGAATCTTTTAAGGATTATCAGGGGTGCCATCTCCTACACAAGGTTTTTTTCCCAACTCCTTCCCTCCTACTTTTGCCCCTCTAAGTCATTAGTATTTTCCTCTGGAAAATAATTACTTTGCATTTGCTTATCTATGTACATATCTAAAATGTTCTTCTTCCTCACTTCCAATAATAGTAATAGTTAATACAAATAATCATAGTAGGCAATATATAAATATTGGCTATTACTGTTACTACTATATCAGTTCAATGCCTTGTATATAATAACAACAACATCATATTGTTGATAATGTTGTTATTATATACAAGGCATTCAATTTGCAAATATTATCTCATTTAATCCTCACAACAACTCTAGGAGGTATTTGCTATTATTCTCCCCATTTTAAAGATAAGGAAACAGAGGCAAACAGAAGTTAAATGATTTGCCCAGGATCATACAACTGGTAAATATCAGAGGCAGGATTTGGACTGAGATCTTCCCTGCTTCAGTCCCAGTGCTCTATTCACTGCACCATCTAGCTATCCTTTTGTTTTTTAAGACAAAGGCCCATGCTTGTCCTCCTCTTAAGACTTTTTGATCCCCATCTTCTTCCCATCCCAGCTACTACTGTTTCCCTCATTTTACTTTTTTATTTACTTTCTTTATATTTGGTATCTACTTATATTGTTGATGTTTCATTTACAGAATGTAAGCTTCTTGAGAGCAGTCATTCTTCATTTTTGTCTTTGTATTCTAAAGTTGACCAAGAACAGCATCTGAGACATAATAAGCACTTTAACAAGTTGTTGTTGATTGATGTACACTGTTTCTCCCTAGAACAAGGCAAGCTCCTTGAAAGCAGAGAATGTTTCCTGTTATTGTCATTGTATCTCAAGTATTGAGCATAGCATCTGGTATAGATCAGTCTCCTAAACTGTTTGCTTATTGACCAGATGTCATTCTGAACTGGCAGCCAGGATTCAGAGAAACTTAAGATTTATCTCAGGGCATAAGTTGGAACACAACTTGCTTCACAGGCATAAAAATCCCTGCCCTATATTCAGTGCTATTTATCCTAGTGCTCAGTAATTACATGCGTATGTTTGAGAAAGCCTTTGTCCATTTTGAGCAGTATGAAATAAAGCTGCTGATTGTTTATGATGGAAGATTAAGTGTTCCGCTCTATTAGCTTCGCATGTCATCGCGGAGTCCTCGAGTGCTCTGTTTCCTGGTTTCTCCATAGTAAAAGAGTATGTCTTTGTGGGCATTACTAATTTATCATTACATAGAACAAAGTTTATGAAGTCTTAATATTTAATGTTCTGTGAATTTAATAATAAAAAATTAAGGACACATAACAGATCTCTGTTTCTCTTTCTATCTCTTTCTCTCCATCTCTACCTGTCTGTATTTTCTTGTTTTATATTATTCATTATATTTTTATCCTCATGACCAAGATTAGATTACAATGTCTTGAGTTACAGTAATATCTAGATTTATAGAGGGTACTATAAAACTGTCTAAGGTCTGTCTATCAATCTGTCCATTTTTTTTGAGGGGAGGAAGAGACAGAGTTTATACCTGTAACTTTATGAGGGTCCCAAAATAGACACCCCTTCTAACAGTGTAGATCATCACCATAATAATAGCTTTTTAAAAAGGTTTTTTAAGGTATTTTTAAGATATTCAAAATGTCTTGCATGCATTATCTCATTTGGTCCTCTCAACAAACCTGTAAGGTAGGCCCTATTAATATCCCCATTTTACCGATGAGAAAACTGAGTCTGAGAGGGTTAATGTTGTCCAGGGATACATAGTATCTAAGGCAGGAGTTGAAACCAGGTTTCTCATTTCCAAATATGGCCCTCTTTGTACTATATCAGATAGCCTCTCAAGAACTCATAACCTAGAGTCTTAGAGAGTTGTATGAAGGCACTGTGATTGTAGCTATCACATGTCCAAGGTAAGACTTGAATGCAAGTCCTTCTGACCCCCAAAGACTGCCCCTTATCCACTATATCATGCTTTAAAACAAAAGCAGAAAAAAAAGAAAAAAGAAAAGAAAAAAATAAACAGTGCTTAAAGTTTACAATCACTTATTTCACGCAAGGTGCTTAGGAAATATTAACCTGCATAAACCTGGCTTTTTACAAGGCTGTAAAACTTCTGGGGATTCGAGCTGTAGTCTTTGTGTGATCACATTATCCAAGGCAGCTGTCTGTGTTGTCAGATGGTCTTCTGGGCATTGGAAAGTCTCTAGAGGATGCCCAGGATTTCAGTTGTATTCTAGTAGAAAGAATAGAGGACTTGAAGTTTCAGTAAATTGGCCTTTGTCCTTGTCATTGACTTATATACCTCAGGATACCTGAATGTTCTTGCCTGTCCAGTGAGGATGACAGCAGATACTCTACTTATCCTACTAGGTCAATATTTTCAGTAGCCTAACATAGTGTTGAAAGCACTAGGCTTTAAAAAGATCTGGGTTTGAGTCTTTGATATATACTAGCAGCAAGATCAAAGGCAAGACACTGGACTTCCTTGAGCCTGTTTCCTTTTCAGTAAGTTGGGGGGGGGTAGCGAGACTATGTTTCATGATGGGCAGAATAAGACAGTTCTTAGAGTCAAGAATCAACCAATCAACTAACATTTATTACCCAAGTACTATTTACCAGGCACTATAATGAGCCCAAGGGAAAAAAAAATCTGGGTTCAAGTTCTATCTGATACAAATGGACTATGTGATTCTGTCACATAACTTTTTTATATTTGAGAAATGAGGTTTTTTTAAGAAACACTTACTGTAAATCTTTCTTTTCTTTCCTTCCTTACTTTCTTTCTCAATTGGGGTTAAATGACTTGCCCAGGGTCACACAGCTAGAAGGTGTTAAGTGTCTGAGGCCAGATTTGAACTCAGGTCCTCCTGACAGTGCTCTATCCATTGCACCACCAAGCTAACCCATTTCTTTTTTTTTTTTTTTTAGGTGGAAATACTATTTTGAAGTCACATAATTTTTCTATGTCCCGAGACAACTCTAAGACTATAAATTACACACAAGTTACTCATCTGCTTCTATGGTGAGAGTTTTTCAACTAAATTTTTTTTTTATCTTGAACTTAATGCCAACTCAAATAAGCATTTCCATAGACATAGTAGCACAGAAGATTATACATGAGACTGTGACTGTCTACTATGTACAACTTGTTTTTTCTTTTAATTTATAAATTATTTAATAATATGATGTGTATAGACATACCTTGGAGATATTATGAGTTTCTATTCCAGACCACTGCAATAAAGTGAATAATACAACACAGTCACACACATTTTTTTTGGTTTCCTAGTGCATATAAAAGTTATGCTTACACTATATTGTAGTCTATTAAGTGTACAATAATATTATGACTAAAAACAATGTTTATACCTTAATTTAAAAATACCTTATTACTAAAAAAAATGCTAACCATCACCTGAACCTTTAGTGGGGTATAATAAGTTTTCTGGTCAAGGGTCTTGTCGATGTTGATGGCTGTTGAGTACTCAGAGTGGTGGCTGCTGAAGGTTAGGATGACTGTGGCAATTTCTTAAAAATAAGACAAAAATTAGACTAACCACATCCATTGACTCTTCCTTTCACTTGAACACTTAGAGGCCATTGTAGAAGGTTATTAGTTAACCTAATTTCAATATTATTGCATCTTAGGACATAAGGAGGCCCTAGGGGAGAGAGAGACAGAGAGAGAGAGAGAAAGAGAGAGAGAGACAGAGAGAAACAAGAGAGAGAGAGACAGAGAAAGACAGAGAGACAGAGAGAAAGAGAGAGAGAGACAGAGAGAAACAAGAGAGAGAGAGACAGAGAGAGATACAGAGAGAGAGAGAGAGACAGAGAGAGACAGAAAGACAGAGAGAGACAGAGAGACAGAGAAAGAGAGAGAGAGACAGAGAGACAGAGAGAGAGACAGAGACAGAGAGAGAGACAGAGAGAGAGAGAGAGAGAGAGACAGAGAGAGAGAGAGACAGACAGACAGAGAGAGAGAGAGAGAGAGAGAGAGAGAGAGAGAGAGAGAGAGAGAGAGAGAAGTGAGGGGGGGAAAGGGAGAGCTATTTGGTGGAGCAATCAGACCAAATACATTTGTTGATCAAGTTTGCCTTCTTATATGGATGTAGTTTGTGGGGCCCTAAAAAAATTACAATGGTAACATCAAAGATCACTGATCACAGGTCACCATAAAATAATAATGAATAAGTTTGAAAGATTGTGAGAATAACCAAAATGTGACACAGAGAGATGATAGGCTGTTAGAAAAATGTCCTGATAGGCTTGTTCAACATACGTTTGTCACAAATCTTCAATTTGTAAAAAAACAAAACAAAAAATAAAAAAACTCCTAAAGAACAAAAAACAAACTACACACAGTATTTGCAGAACACAATAAAGCAAGATATGCCTGGATATTATAAAGTGTATTATATATTTATATTTTGTTATATGAAAATTTAGTGTGAATTTTCATTTATTTTTATATTAAATTTCACATGTAACTTTCAAAGCTGTCTTTTTCTTATTTTCTTCTGACTTTCTATTTTCTTCTCACCTTCCTATTTCTTTTGAACCATGGAGAGTTTCCCCCTTGAGTTTAATAACTATAATTATATAAATGAATGAAAAAGAATTTCATTTACTTATTTATTATAGACAGAGTCAACAAATTTATTATTTTTGCAGATTATATGATAATTTACTTTAAAATTATAGTTAACTATTAAAATACTAACTTCAGCAAAGGAGCTATATGTAAAATACATTCATATAAATTTCTAGATTTTCTTTTCTTTTTCTTAATTAAAGCTTTTTATTTTTAAAAAATATATATGGATAATTTTCAACATTCACCCTTACAAAATCTTGTGTTTTAATTTTTTCTCCTCACTTTAGCTCACCCTATCCCCTAAATGGCAAGTGAACCAATATATGTTAAATAGGTGCAATTCTTCTCTACACATTTCCACAAATATGGTGCACAAGAAAAATCAGATCAAGGAAGAAAAAAATGAGAAAGAAAACAAAATGCAAGCAAACAGCAACAAAAGAATGAAATACTATGTTTTGATCCACAATCATTGCCACAGTCCTCTTTTCATCGCAAGGCCATTGGAACTGGCCTAAATCATCTCATTGATGAGAGCCATCTCCATCAGAATTGATCAGGATAATCTTTTTTTTCCCCCTGAGGCAATTGGGTTTAAGTGACCTGCTCTGGGTCACACAGCTAGGAAGTGTTAAGTGTCTGAAGTCACATCTGAACTCAGGTTCTCCTGACTTCAGGACTAGTGCTCTATCCACTGCGCCACCTAGCTGTCCCAATCATCATATAGTCTTGCTATTGCCATGTATAATGATCTCCTGGTTCTGCTCATTTAACTTAGCATCAGTTCATGTAAGTCTCTCCAGATCTCTCTGAAATCATCCTACTGATTGTTTCTTATAGAACAATAATAATCTGTAACATTCCTATACCATAACTTATTCAGCCATTCTCCAACTGGTGGGCATCCACTCAGTTTCCAGTTTTTTGCCACTACAAAAAGAGCTGCCACAAACATTTTTACAATGTGGGTCCTTTCCCTCCTTTATGATATCTTTAGGATACAAGCCCAGTAGAAACACTGCTGGATCAAAGAGTATACACAGTTTGATAGCCCTTTGGGCATAGTTCCAAATTGTTCTCCAGAACGATTGAATCAGTTCATAGCTCCACCAAAAATGTATCCGTGTTCCAGTTTTCCTGCATATCCTACAACATTCATCATTATTTTCTGTCATCTTAGCCAATCTGAGAGATGTGTAGTGGTACTTCAGAATTGTCTTAATTTGCATTTCTCTGATCAATAGTGATTTTCATATGATTTTCATCTTTTCATATGATTAGAAATGGTTCTAATTTCTTCATATAAAATATCAATATCCTTTCACCATTTATCAATTGGAGAATGGCTTGAATTCTTATAAATTTGAGCAATTCTCTATATATTTTAGAAATGAGGCCTTTCTCACTATCCTTGAATATAAAATTTTTTTCCAATTTATTGTTTCCCTTCTAAGCTTGTCTGCATTGGTTTTGTTTGTATAAAACCTTTTTAATTTAATACAATCAAAGTTATCTGTTTTTCATTCTATAATGTACTCTAGTATTTCTTTGGCCATAAATTCCTTCCTTCTTCACAGATCTGAGAGGTAAATCATCCTTTGTTCTTCTAATTTGAAATGGCTGTTGGATTTTGTCAAATGTTTTTTTCTGCATCTATTGAGATAATGGTATGATTTTTGTTAGTTTGGTTATTGATATAGTCAATTATGCTAATAATTTTCCCAATATTGAACCAACCCTGCATTCCTGGTATAAATCTTACTTGGTCATCCTGGGGATAACTTGTTATAACCTCTCTGCTAATATTTTATTTAAGATTTTTGCATCAATATTCATTAGGGAAATTGGTATAATTTTCTTTCTGTTTTGACCCTACCCAGTTTAGGTATCAGTACCATATCTGTGTCATAAACAGAATTTGATAGAATTCCTTCTTTCCCTATCTTTCCAAATAGTTTGCATAATATTGGAAATAATTGTTCTTTAACTGTTTGGTAGAATTCACATGTAAATTCATCTGACCCTGGAGATTTTTTCTTATGGAGCTGATTAATAGCTTGTTCAATTTCTTTTTCTAAAATGGGACTATTTAAGTAATTTCTTTCTTTCTCTCTTAATTTGGGCAATCGACATTTTTGTAAATATTCATCCACTTCCCTTAGATTATCATATTTATTGGCAGACAGTTGGGCAAAATAGCTCCTAATTATTGCTCCAATTTCTTATCCATTGGTTAAAAGTTCATCTTTTTCATTTTTGATACTAACAATTTGATTTTCTTCTTTCCTTTTTCTGATCAAATTAACTAAAGGTTTATCTAATTTTTGGTTTTTTCATAAAACCAGCTCTCAGTTTTGTTTACTAGTTCAATAGTTTTTATTTACTTTCAGTTTTACTAATCTCCCCTTTTATTTTCAGAATTCCGAATTTGGTATTTATTTGGGCTTTTTTTTATTTGTTCTGAAAAAGCATTTGTTAAGCATTTCTTGTGTGCCAACCATAATGTCACGTACTGGGAATGCCATTATGAAAGTGAGAATTTTTCTGGTCTTCAAGGACTTTACATCCCAAAGGGGAGAGGTAACATATATAGGGTAATGGTGATCAGGGATGAGTGTCTTTTTTTTTTTTAATTTGGAAGTTATAGAGATGGAAAATGGAGTCATAGATAATTTTCCAGGAGCAATGACAATATAGAACTAATGATGCTTGTACTACTTTGTAGTGAGGCAGCTAGGAAGGTATAGTTGGTAGAGTTTTACTTAGGAAACCCTGAAATTGAATCCTGCTTCAGGCACTTACCTGTTATTTGACCATTTCAGCCTCAGTTTTCCTTTTTGTAAAAAGGGAACAATAATAGCAACCTTGAAGGATTATTGTAAAAATCCAGTGAAATCAAACATGGGAAGCATTTTATGTACCTTAAAGCAAAATAAAAATGGAAGTTGTCATTATTACTACTACCTACTACCTACATAGACATGCTGGCAAATATGAGAAGGCATAGAAGAAAAGTTTCTACTAGTCCAGAGAGTCTCAATCTTATTTTTGATGCCATGGACTCTTTGGACAATTTGGTGAACCCTTTCTCAAAATACTGCTGTTAAATGCATTAAATAAAATATATAGGATTGATTACAAAGGAAACAAATTACATTGAAATATAGTTATACAGTAGAATTGCACATATTTAACTTATATTGGATTACTTGCTGTCCAGGGGGGTAGGAAGGGGGCATGGGAAGGAAGAGAGAGAAAAATTTGGAACCCAAGATTTTGAAAGGGTGAATGTTAAAAACTATTTTATATGTATTTAAAAAACCCAAAAAGATATTATTATAAAAAATTTAAAATTTAAAAAAGAAATATAGTTATTAAAAAAAGTTCTCTTATCTCAGATGAAGAATTCCTTCTCTAGGTGCTAATTTTGCCTCTGTTCCTCCTTGCAAATTTCACTGAGGAACGATCTAAGAATATTTATAAGGGAATCAGTATCTGGAGTAAACAGGAAGGTACCAGTGTAGAGCATGGTATAAAGTTCAGAGAAAGAAGAATGACTGTCTGGACCCTTCCTCAAAGCTAAGGACCCATTAGGTTTTCACCAATGGAAGAAGGAGACCACAGGTGGGGAGGGAGAAGGCATTTGAAACATGGTGTCCAAATCCAGAGAGTCCAATCCCTAATATTACCTTCTTGCTCCCTTCTGTTTTTTTGGTTCCCTGTTATGTGTCATCTTCATCCATTGGAATGTAAGCTTCTCAAGAGCGGGGATAATCTTTCTCCTTTTTTCCTCTTGGATTTGTATCTGCAACCCTTAGCATGATAGGTGGTACATAGTAAGGGCTAAATAAATATTTGTTCATTTGACTTGCTTGGGAGTTCTTAACCTTTTCGTGATATATACTTTTTTTGTTAAACCAGAAGAACTTATGGATTCCATCTCAGAATGACGTTTTTAAGTGTATGAACTAAGTACATTGAATTACAAGGGAAACTAATTATATTAAAATATGATTATTAACATTTTCAAAGTTTATAAATCAAGGTTAAGAACCCCCAGGCCAAGGGATCTCTAATTTTCTGTCTTGTTGTAAACTCTATTATCCCCCAAAGTAGATAGAATGTGGGTATACATGCCAAGGCTCTTCATAAAGAAAGTTAATTTATCCTTTGGCCCTTAGAAACACATCAGCTGAGCCAAACTCCCCTGAGGGGAGGAATTCACTGCTCAGCTATTAGGAAAGGAGTTTTTTTCTCAGCTAACAGAAGATAATTTCTTCTTATAGTGATTGAGGATTTTTAAAAATCTTGGCTCTCCTTTTCACAGACTGGCTGGAGAAGTTCCCTTCTTTCCCTTTCCCAACATGCCACCAATGATGGAAGAATAATGAAGATGGGAAATAAAGTAAAAGAGGTAGGATATAGTTATGAATCTATAATTATAATTTTGTCAAGCAGAAAGGGACAAATGAGTTCAGAAATTCAGTTGTAGCTGGGAGAGACCCACTAATCTCAGAATACTGTCAGACTTTTGTAGGTAATATTATATCTGGAGATGGAAGGAACACAGAGTTTGGTGGTGCTGGACAAGGAAGGAGATTACCTTGGGGAGAAGAAGTGCATCATAAGGCTTTTTCTTAATTCCATCTCTTACTCTATAGCTTACTATGTATCAAGTTCATTTTCTTTTACATTAATAGACTCTAAGTATCATCATGGTCTCCAAATTTCAATACTCTGAGGAAAAAAGCCCAGGTTATCTTGCTCTAGTTATGGCTCTGGCGGCAGACAAGGCATGTAGAAATGAGTAGAAGCAAAAAGTCCAAATACATATTCAGCGTTTGACTTTGTCCCAGGGATATCGAACACAATCTTCTTTCTACAGGAGTCTGAGTTCATCCTTTCCCTACTGGAATTATGAGCCTTGGAGAAACTAATGGGAAGCAAGAACCAGGACATATAGGAATGAGTGGTGAGATAAGTTTTTTGATATTTTGCTTCATAAATCTATTCTAATGAAAAATTTCACCATTTCAATGTATGATTGCTGCCTGGGTTGTTAGTATAGTAGCACAATACTTAATCTGGATCTGAATTTATTATTAGGATTTCCCAGTTTCAAACCTTCACTGAGACTTGAGCTTGATGAAATAAATATAACAACCTGAAAACATTCCTGTATTGAACCTAAGACTGTGTGAAATATAAGATTGAGCAGCATCTGGGCTACATTTATAAAAAATGGTTTTAAGATTCTCATCTTGTCAAAAAGAAATTCAGCTCTTAAAGCAAAGGTTATGCATTTTTCTTTTCTCCACAGTCTCTTAACTTCCTCAAATATTTACATGGAGAAATAGTGTTCATTCTTCTGATATTTTCATTCATTGTCGCTGCTAAGGATTTACCACATCACAAAGGATGCCATCTCTAAGGCACTGCCTCCATTCCCGAAAGCCTAGACATGAAGACACATTGTTGACTGGAAACATTGCCTCTGGAAGCTTAAAAAATTGGTAATGAATTTTTACAAAGGAAACGTCTATCTGTGTGTGGTGTTTCAAGAAGAAAATGCTATATGGATTAATCTTGAGACCATATGTCAGGACCAGGACCATTTTAAAATAAGGGGTAACAAAATCACAAGAAAGCCAAGTAATGTGATGGATAGAGCATTGGAATCAGGAAGAATTATCTTCCTGAGTTCAAATCTGGCCTCAGACACTTCTAAACTGTGTGATCCTGGGCAAGTCAACTCTACTTACCTCAGTTCCTCATCTGCAAAATGAGCTGGAGAAGAAAATGGCAAGTGATTCTAGTATCTTGGCCAAGAAAACCCCAAATGGGGTCATAAAGAGTTGGGCATGATGCAAATGACTTAATAACAATAACAGTTACAGATCCTGAATCACCCCAGTGTGCCATGTGTAATCAACATCAATATCAATGTTACATTAAATGTTCTATTAAAATAAATTTTTATTTTCAATTATTTAAAACATTATCTTATTAAAAATTAAAAAATAGAATCTATAAAAAAATTTAAAAAGAGGCAGCTAGATGGTGCCGTGGATAGAACACAGGCTTTGGATTCAGGAGGACCTGAGTTTAAATTTACCTTCTGATACTTAATACTCCCTAGCTGTATGTCCTTGAACAAATCACTTAACCCCAATTGCCTGGCCAAAAAATAAAAAAAGAAAGAAAAAATGAAGTCCAAAGATTTAAAAAAAGCAAAAAAGTAAAAATTAAAATTCTTTTAATATCCCAGGCATCTAACATTTTGTTTTTGTGGACACCTTTTTCATGGACACAAGCCATATTTCCATCCATACAAAAGTATATCTAAAATTTTCTTCAAAGCTTAGCCTAGATACACAAGACCTTTCCTAATCTCCTCCACCCCCACTAGCTAGTGTTTCTTACCTTTTGAAATTATATTTCTTTGTCTATTTTTCATTTATTTACTTGTGAACATTTTTTTTTATTTCTTCAGTACAATATAAACTCCTTGAAGACAGGGACTGTTTTATTTTTGTCTATCCTCAACACCCAGCATACTGCCAGTTACCTAATACTGAATAATTGCTTATTTAGTAGAATTTGCACCCCGCCTTCCCCTGGTTGAATGTGAGCTCTTTGAGGGCAGGATTTATTTCATTTCTATCATTCTAATCTTAGCACATAGCATGCATTTAATGAAAGTGTGTTGAATTGAGTTGCTACAAAGAAGTACATCTTGGTGGCTAATCTCATGGTGAGCATCTCTGCATTTAGCTGACATGGTTTTGGGGTGACAAAAAGACCAAGAGTCAACAGTGAGCCTATGGTTGAAGATGATCAAGCTTGGTAGCACCTGTTAGAGGTTGTGCTCTGTTTGCCTAATATTTAAGAACTTCTCTTCCTATGAGCATTTTGGAAGAAGACGCTTGTAGGAACTCATGAAAATTAACATTTAACTAGTACTCTACAAAGTACCTTAAGCAGCAATGTCTTACCCGAACCTCATCACTATCCTGAGATTGTTTTATTGGATAAATTCTCTGGTGTTGACCCTTTGGAGTGATTTATCTAGAGCTGGACATAGGGAAGTACTAGAGCCAATTCAAACTTGTTTGTGAGAGCTGAGAATATTACTAAATTTTCATTGTGAGTGTTTCTACCTCTGAAAATTGTAAGCCCTCCACATCAGGCCTTGATTTATTGTTCTATTGATTGTCTATACTTAACAAAGTGAAAGAGAAAATATTAATAATGAAGATTAAACTTAAAAATGTGTCCTGTGTATATTTTCACCCCCCACAAGAGAGCTAGCATTTACTAGCATACCACTGTCTGGAAGAACCCTTATTTTTGTAGATGAAGCAAATGAAGTCTAGAAAGTTACCAGTTGCTTTCTTAAGGTCATATGGGTAATGAGAGGCAGGCCTGGCCTCTGAACCTAGATTCATTGTCTATAGAGCTTCTTTCCATTGTGCTATGCTGCTACTTATTATTTTCATTTTGCAGATGATGAAACTGGGGTTCAGAGAAATTCAGTGATTCTCTTAATGTCATGTATCTAGTAAGTCATGGAATCGAGATCTTTTTGCTTTATTTGTGTCTGAGAGAATTCATATCATGGATGAGAAATTGTGCTGTACAAGGGAGGACTTCAAGGTCATAGAAACTGAGAACTGGGGCTCCTTTAGCTCTTTTAATTCATTCTTTTCTGTTTCAGGTGCAAGAAATGGAATTTCTGAGCCACAGGAATCTGATAGTTGGAATCCAAGCAAGGAATGATTTTTTTTGGAGGGACCATTTGGATGGATTCCAGCCTAGCAAAAGGATTCATCCAGCAGTCATGAAGTTGGTAAAGCTATATATGTATTGAGCTAAATTTTGGGCATAATCCCTCCTTCCCCCTATAGACTAGGAAGGTCAAAGGGGATTTTGCTCGTTGGGAGAAATGCTTGGACATTTATTCTCACTATATCTGTGAAGTAAATACCTCTTTGTAAAAGCTTATTAATGTTATTCAGTTGCGTCCAATTCTTCATGACCCCATTTGTGGTTTTCTTGGCAGGGACACTGGAGTAGTTTGCAATTTTCTTCTCTAGCTTATTTTACAAATGAGAAAACTGGGGCAAATGGAGTAAGTGACTTGCTCAATGGTGTAAGTAAATGATGTAGCTAGTAAGTACCTAAGGCCAGATTTGAACTCGGGAAGATGACTCTTCTTGACTCCAGGTCTGATACTCTAAGCCCTACTCCATCTAGCAACACAGTATTAAATGGATCTGGGGTGTTAGTTATGGGCTCCCTAACAAATCTAAAGGGGGAATATAGCTAGTAGGGGCTAGAGTTGGCAAGAGTAAAGAAAAAAAAACCAACAGAAACTTTTCAAGATACTCTGGATCCCAGATGGACATGACTCTGAGAGAAAGCACTATCAGACACATTACATCAAATCATCATATCATCTACAAATAGAGATATTTCAGGGGAAATAGAGAGACAGAGACAGACACAGAGAGAGAGAGAGAGACAGAGTTAGAGAGAGACGCTGACAGAGAAGAGAAAATGAGGAAGGAAAGAAAGAAGAAAGACAGATAGAAGGAAAGAAAACAATTTCTAATAAATAAGCATAGTCAAGCAAAATGAACTCACACATTCAGTTGTAACCAAAAATGTATGGCTCTTTATGCTCCTTGAATCCTACTATAAGGTGGGTAACATGCTTTAGCCTAGGTCCTCTGAAGATGTGGTTGGTCATTGCATTAACCAGAGTTAAGTCTCTCAAACTTGTTTTTCTTTAGTATTGTTGGCTTTGTATAAATAGTTCTGCTGGTTCTCCTCATTTTTTTCTGCTTTAGTTCACACTACCCAGAATTCTTTGGAATTATTTCAATCATTATTTCTTACCGTGAAATATTATTCTGTTACATTCATATACCACAATTTGTTCATCCATCAGTTCTGTTCAATTTAACAAGTCTTTCAAGAAGCCAAAGCTGCTCTCTGATTTGGAAAAAAAAGTCTATTGTCTCCAACTTAATATTCTTTTGGTTTTGCTGTGTGCCTTTGAGTCATGGGAGAACATGATTTTCAAAGAATAAAAAGTTGAAAATGATTTAAAAGTCAAGAGAGATCCATCGTAGGCAGAAGTAGATCAGCACATTACAGTTATTACTTATTTACTACATATGTCTTATATGTCCAGAAAAGGAAGTGATTGGTGAAATAACTGGAATAAGAGGCAATAGGCTGACTTTCAGAGTATTGCATTGGTGAGTCTGGCTAAGTCATTTTCCTTCTGTGGGCCTCAGTTTCCTCATCTGTAAAATGAGAAAATAGGAGTAGTTGACTTTTAAGGTGCCTTCTAGCTCTGGATCTCTAATCCTTGCGTAATTTCTCTGTAGGCAAAAATTTTCTATAATGAGAAAATGTGCTTTGGTTGCTGTAATGTATACTAGTGATGTGATCCTCATGTTAATAGCATCTGAAGTAAAAGAATAAAAGATAGGGATTTCACCTATGATTTAACTGATATAGGGCATTCTTGGGGTATGGACATTTCCTTGATCAATGTACTTTCCCTGTAATTTAGAGAGCATTACACAGTCAATATGTGTAGAGGTGAGATCCAAACCCAGGTCTTCTTGATTTCCAAGATAACTCCTTATCCACTGAGTAGTGTCAGTTTCTAAGGGGAAGCATCCCTGCTTTCTTAGTATAACACTTATTCATCTGGTGTCAGTAGGGCATGAGTGAGTTTTCCATTTTAGCACCAAAAAACATTAAATATGTTAGTCATATTGGATTGAAATCCTGCTGCCCATGGGCCTGAACGAGGCAACAGCTTTTCTGGTTCTGCAGGAGACTCCATCCTTGCAGACAACAGAAAAAATTCTAGTGTAATGCTTGTTATAGGTTGGACAATTTAAAAATCCATCCCATAGGAGCATTTCTGGGTATGTTTCTTGGTAGCAGAGCAGAATAGCCTTGAAGATCTAATGTTGTCGGGAGTCTTCCCCTGAGTGCTATCCTTGAGACATGTAGTACACTGATTTATGTTGGGACTGACTTAGGATCCTGGGGATAGACAATATGGAAAGTTTTGCTGATGATAAATCTCTGCCTTAATGTTAGAGACAGTTGTGGTTTTTTCAACACCTTCTGAACCCTTTCTCAAGCTCTTGATTTTGTTTAGAAGTCACTTGATAATCAGAGGTACTAGTTCCTCAAGAATGCATTTGGGAGGGAATTGGGGCCTAAAAGTCAGGAAGAAATGAGTTCAAACCCACACTTACTGGTTGTGTGATCTTGGCCAAATCACCCATTATCTATTTGGTTGTTTCCTGCATTGTGAAATGGAGATAACAATAACAACTACATTACAAGGTTGTTGTGAGATTCAAATGAGATAACAATCATGAAGCATTTAGTACAATGCCTGGCACATAATAGGTGCTACATAAATAATAGCTATTATTATTATTATTATTACTACTACTACTACTACTACTACTACTACTACTACTACTATCATGGAAATAGTTGTTATTGCTATGATGATGGTGTTGATTAGGATTACTAGAACCTAAATAGTGGGAGGAAGCAGCTAGATTACACAGTGGATAGAAGTTTGTCCTGGGAATCAGGTAAACTGATCTTCCTGAGTTTGACACTTACTAGTTCTGTGACTTTGGACAAATCACTTCATCCTGTTTGCCTCAGTTTCCTCATCTGTAAAATGAGCTGGAAAAGGAAATGGTGAACCATTGCAGTGTCTTTGCCAAGGATACCTCTAAAAGGGACTGCAAAATTGGACATGACTTTAAAGGACTGAAAAACAATTATGACTAATACTCTGTGTGAATGTTAAGGTTATTTGAACCTTCTTAATATCAGTTTTATCACTTAATAATTGAGGGCCTTGGACTAGATTGCCTCTTCCAGTCCATGAGGCAGATGATCATGGAATCATGTTACAGATGAGGAAACTAAGGCCCACAAAGCTAAAGTTACTTTCCTGATGGCAGAACTAGGATTTCTTCTGAGACTCCCTGATTCTAAATACAGTGAGTGATCTTTTTAATGCACTTTATTATCATATAATGAAGATAGGGTATGATATCCACTTCTATCTCAAGGGCTGCAGGATAGCATCAGAGAGATTTTCTGATGATGCATTTTGGACCTTTCAGATACTTTCAGATGACCAAGTCCAGGTACTTTTAGTAGAACATAAACTTCTTATCAGGACCTGTTCCACTGTCCTAGGATGATTGAGTGTTTTCATTTTGATTAAAACAAACTTTTTTCTAAAAATCTACTATTTGCAAGGCACTGGTGGAAAAAGAAAAAAAAAACCCAAACCAAAGTCACTATGTGGACAAGTCTGAACAACCCTCTCACTGCTCCTTATGGATCCATTGGATCTATTGGGATAGAATACCAAGTCTTTGAGGGCATAGTCTTTGTGCCATATTGCCTTCATCCAGGCACCCAGTTGTCTCTGAATGCTCATTGGTTGAATGACACAGAAAAATATACTAATAGATAAATAAATGCAAGATAATTTGAGGAGGGGTAAAACAGGAATAACTAGGGAGGTTAAGAAAGGCTTGCTTTAGGAGCTGGCATGTGAATTGAGCCTTAAAAGAAGCTAGGAATTCTAGGAGGCAGAAGGGAGAAGTAAGTACATTTCAACCATGGTGGTGAAGGCATACTGTACAAGGATAGAAGTCAGAAATGAAATGCTGAGTTTGGGAAATAGTCAATGGACAGTTTGGAAAGAAAAGGGAAATCATTCTGGCTGGAGATAGATTGGGAAGGACTTAAAATGTAAAACTGAAGAGTTTGTACTTAATCACGGAGGTGGTGGAATCCAGGAAAGGTTCTTGAGATGGGGAATGACATGCTAAGAACTGTGGGGGTTTAAAATTTTTTTATTAAAATTTTTAATTTTTGAAACATATGTATGGATAATTTTCA
Organism: Myrmecobius fasciatus; assembly: GCA_023553655.1. Classification (NCBI taxonomy): domain Eukaryota; kingdom Metazoa; phylum Chordata; class Mammalia; order Dasyuromorphia; family Myrmecobiidae; genus Myrmecobius; species Myrmecobius fasciatus. Next base: position 880,195 of record JAJPUD010000108.1, read on the forward strand.
ACATTCACCCTTGTAAAATCTTGTATTCCAAATTTTTTGTCTTCCCTCCACCCACCCCCTTCCCCACCTGGCAACTAATTCAATATATATCAAACGTGCAATTCTTCTATACATATTTACATAATTATCATGCTGCACAGAAAATCAGCTCAAAAAGGGAAAAAATGAGAAAGAAAATAAAATGCAAGCAAACAACAACAAAAAGAGTGAAAATGCTATGCTGTGATCCACACTCAATTCCCACAGTACTCTCTTCATCACAAGACCGTTGGAACTGGCCTGAATAATTTCATTGTTGAAAAAAGCCACTTCCATCAGAATTGATCATCGTATAGTATTGTTGTTGCTGTGTATAATGATCTCCTGGTTCTGCTCATTTCACTCAGCATCAGTTCATATCAGTCTCTCCACATCTCTTTGAAATCATCTTCCTGATCATTTCTTATAGAACAATAATGTTCCATGACATTCATATACCATAATTTATTCAGCCACTCTCCAATTGATGGGCATGCACTCAGTTTCCAGTTTCTTGCCACTACAAAAAGGGCTGCCACATTCTTGCACATGTGGGTCTCTTTCCCCCCTTTATTATCTCTTTGGGATATAGGCCCAGTAGAAATACTACTTGATCAAAGAGTATGCACAGTTTGTTAGGCTTTTGGGCATAAGAACTGTATCTTATAGCATATTACTTGGATAGTTATGTGAAATTATGTATATTGACATGAGGCGTAATGATAAGTCTTAAGGGGATTCATTAGGGTTTTCCCTGACTTTTGCCACTAGATGAACTGGGACTGTTTAGTAGAGTGGTAATAACCAGCATAGAGATTTAGATTTGGGCAATTGGCTTGAATAACCAAGGAAATTACCCCCCTCCCCAAATTATATATGAGCTTTGGCAACATAAAACTACACTGACTTTAGCTATGCCCTGAGTAGGGTTGGGGATTGGATATACAATTTCACTGACTATAAGTAGCTCCAAGATGAGGAAACTCCCTGATTTGATGCAGGTTGGATCTTTCTCTGACACTTTTGTCTTGAAGACTTGCATAACACAAAGGTGTCAAACATAAATTGCAAACGTTTATAGTTCTATGAACCAAATATATCATTAGAAAAGTGTGACAAAATAAGTAAAAATACAATATAACTTTGATAATATTTATTTGTGGTTTTCTAAGTCAATATGTGTTCTGAAGGATCAGTTTCTATTTGACTTTGACATATTCTAAGAAGGGAAGTCATTTGTCCAGAATCAGACAGCTAATATTTGTTACGACTTGAATTCATGTCATCTTATTTTCGAGGCTGGGTCTCTAAGCACCATGCTGCATTGTGTGTGTGTGTGTGTGCGTGTGTGTGTGTGTGTGTGTGTGTATCCCCTCTGAGCTGTTCTTCCAACCTGTATTGTGCTTACCGGGGGACTAAAAGATCCTTGGATTAATCCTATGGAATCTCATTCCTAACACTATAGTTTCTGAGCCCCCATCAGTGTGCTTGTTCTTAATAATCAACCATTAGGCTTAGTAAAAGCATTTGCTAAGATGGTATATCAGATTGCTTGCTGTCTTGGAGAATGAGGAAGTAAGAGAGGGAGGGAGAAACATTTAGAATATGGAGTTTTTACAAAAATATAGCTTCAAAAATATATATGTATATATACATATATATATTGGAAAAATAAAATACCATTTACAAAAACAAGGGGAAGGAATTTCCAAACTGTTCTTCCTCTCTCCTTTCCCCTTCCTCACCGAGACAGTAAGCAATCTGATATAGATTAAATACGTGTAATTCTTTTTTTTCAAATATCTTTTTTTAATTAAAGCTGTTTATTTACAAAACATATGCATGAGTAATTTTTCAACCTTGACCCTTGCAAAACCTCGTATTCCAAATTTTTCCCTCCTTTTCCCCATCCCCTCCCCTAGATGGCAGGTAATCCAATACATGTTAGATATGTTAAAATATGTTAAATCCAATATATGTATATATATATATAGTTATCTTGCTGCTATGTGCAATTCATTTAAATATATTTCCATATTTGTCATGTTGTGCAAGAAAAATCAGACCAAAAGGAAAAAAATGAGAAAGAAAAACAAACAAATAAATAAAAAGGTGAAAATGCTATGCTTTGATCCATACTCAGTGTCCACAGTTTTCTCTCTGGATGTGATTGGCATTTTCCATCCCAAATCTATTGGAATTGCCTTGAATCATCACATTGCTGAGAAGAGCCAAATCTATCACAATAGATCTACATTGCATTATCTTGCAATTTGATCTTCTATTTATCCAGTCTCTCTGTTGACATGATCAGTGACTACAGTAGGAATATAACAATCTCTCTGGACTCACCCTTACCTTCTAGTTCAGGCTTAAGGGTCTTCCTCCAAAAACTGCTTCCAAGCCTAACATCTACTGCTGTATTGACCAACTACTGTAGTGAGAAATATAATTAGTTTCTTTTGTTTGCCATTCAGCTGTAATCTTCTTTATCATTTAAAAAGATTCATATTTTATAACACCATCACTGGACACAGTCCACTTTCTTTATATAGCTAAAATTTCTTTCCATGTGACTCAACATTATTTGAATAGAATATCCCATTTCTCAATTCTAAGAATTTTTAATGGCTAAATCCTATGTATGGAACTCTCCCTCTCCATCTTTGCCTCCTATCTTCCCTGGCCTCTTCAAGTCTCAGCTAAAGTTCCACCTTCTGCAAGAAGCCTTCCCAGTCCTCTTCCCTCTGAGATTACTTCTAATTTATACTGTGTATATCTTGTTTGTACAGAGTTGTTTTAATATACTATTTGTCTCTTAAGATTGTTGGTAAGTACTTTATAAATCTTAAAGTGCCATAGAAATGTGAATTATTATTGTAATTATTAAGTAGTCAATCTATTTGATCAATGAAAAGATTAAAAGAAACCCTATGAAAAAAACATAAAAAGATGTAAGATAACTAAAATAAGTATGCCTTATTGTGTTTTCTTACATACTTACTTTTTTTTTTCATACTTACTTTTTAAAATTGGGAAATGGGATTCCATTTATGTAATTCTATTATTTAAATTATTTTCTGGAAAAATCAATTGTGTTCAACAAAATCCAGGAGTTTTAAGTTTAGGGGAAATATATGGACATAGTGCCAAAAGTAGAGTTAGGATGACTTCTTACTGTATTTTCTTACTTGATTTTGTAACATATTTCTCTTAATAGAGGTACTCCTCTTAATAGGTTGCACTCCTTTCTCCATTATGCTTATTTAAAAAATTATATTTTATTGATGTCTCTGAGAGGTAGCAGGGCATAGTGGATAGAGCACTAGCTTCAGAGTCAGGAAGAGCTGTGTTCAAGTTCTACCTCTGGGATACATAATGACTAAATGACCTTGGGTAAATTATTGAACTCAGTGCCCCAAGAGATGCTTTAAGATCCTCAGTTGCAGAACAAATGCCATTCTGTACTGGTAGGAAAATTTTTCTCACAGTTCTCTATCTCAGTGATATCATAGGTCCAGTCTTCTTTCTCTCTTCCAAAAATGCCTTTTGTTTTTGCATAAGTCATTTATTCAGATAAAAACATCTTTCCCCTCCATATTGACTCCTTCCCTAACAACAAAGAAAAACAATTGAGGAAAAACATTTCATCTGACAATGTATGCTCCATTCTGTCGGAGTAAACCCCTAACTCTACCATCTGGAGGAGGTGTAGATATATTGATAGACAGACAGACAGACAGGTAGACAAGTTCGACAAACTGTTAAATAGAGATAGACAGATAACTAAATAAAGACAGAGATATATGGATAGACAGACAGACAGGATAGACAGACAGACAAGCAGGCAGCTAAATAGAGATAGATGGATAGATAGATGGGATAGACAGACAGCTAAATAGAGATAGATAGATAGACAGGATAGATAGAAAAGCAGACAGCTAAACAGAGATAGATAGATTAATAGATAGATAGACAAACAGTATAGACAGACAGGTAAATAGAAATAGAGATAGATTGATGAATAGATAGATAGTTATAGATATACATATAAATATGTAGATTTTTCATAATAAAGCATCTTTTCTCCAGGGCCCTCATGGATTTTGCAATTATTTAGAGTATCCCTATTTTGAAAGAAAAATAATATAGACATACACTGAATATCATGAACATAGAAACAAGTTTAAAAATTTAAACCTTTATCTTTTATGACCTTTTTCAAGTAATAAGTATATGCCAAATGATGATTCATTGGTTCAAAATTTGAACTTTTTTTTCGGTGCAAAATGACATAACTAAGAGCAGAATTGCAGAATAGAATTCGTATTTGCTACAAGCAAATAAAATCACAATTCTTTTCTTATTCACAACTAGATTTTAAATAGTAAAAACCCAAATGAAAACTCTAGATGAATATTTTGGTCTTCTATTTATTGTGTCATCAGAAGATCCAAAATTAGAGGCATCTCTGGTTAGCAACACTTCGTAGACTCATAAAATGTTTAATTGGAAGGAATCTTAGTGATCATTTAATCCAAAATCATTATTTTACAGATGAGGAAATTGAGGCAAAGATAAGTTATACAACTTGCCCAAAATCCTGCAGGAATACTTGAACCCTGATCCCCTGACTGCCCCAAATTCTATGCACTTGCTGCTATATAGTATTATCAGCATTTGAAGTGCTGGGGTCCTGAACATAACAAGGAATGAACAGTAATTTAAGTTGTCAAGATCTCCATGAAGATAAACTTTTCTTGTCTTTATCTGTCAAACTATCAAGGACAGTATTAAGCACAAAGTAGGCTTGCATAAAATACCTATTTCCTGGAATTAAAAAAATGGTTATAATATGGAGTTATAGAAAAGAAAGTTAATGGTAGATCCCAGTAATAATGACATATTTCTATATAATTTTTAAGTTTACAAAACATTTTCCTCACAATATTCCCATGAGATAATAGCTAAATAATGATGATGATGATGATAAATATTTATATAGTTCTTTTAAGGTATGCAAATATATTTTACATATGTTATTTCATTTGAATTAATATCATTAAAAGATAACTAGTCTTGCAATCAGCAGAGATTTGGGTTTGAATCTTGACTTACTTTTCTGACTTTCTCTTGACTTTCTTTTTAGTTTTCTCATTTGCAAAATGCAGAATAAATAGTTATTATTGACTTAAATATTATTAACACCATAGGACTGTTGTAAGGAAAATGTTTTACAATCCTTTATATAATAATTGTTATTCTCATTTTAGGGGAAAGGAAATGGGGGCTCAGAGACCTTAAAAGTCTTATCCATGGTCTCATAGCTAGTGATATAATCAGGACTTGAACTCAGGTCTCCTGACTCTATCTCTTCTCAGCACTATATTGAAACAAATATTGACAAGAACAAAAGGTTGTATATGAGCAATAATCCCAGAGTGTCCTGAAAGGTGAATTACCAGTCTTCATCAACTCCTGACCTTATAAGAGTGGTTATGGTGATTGCCTAATCCGACCTCCATATTTTGTAAGTAATAGAGAGACTTGTCCATAGTCATATCAAAGAGTAGGTTATCCTGATCTACCTAAGTCTCCTAGCTTCTACTCTTTTAATCCTTCCTTAATACAATACTGCTTCAGGGATAGCAATTGTGATCTCAGAAAAAGCAAAAGCAAAAATAGACCTAATTAAAAGTGATAATCAGGAAAACCATATTTAAAAAAAAAGTTAGCATAGACAATGAAGTAATATGAAAAATTTTCACAGCAAGTTTCTCTGATAAATGCCTCATTTTTCAAATATATAGGGAACCAAGCCATTTTTTACTTAATAGTATTTTATTTTTCCAATTACATGTAAAGATAGTTTTTAACATTCATTTTAGTTAGATTCTGAGTTCTGAATTTTTCTTCTTTTCTCCTTACCTCGCCCCTCCCCAAGACAGTCAGCTATCTGATATAGATTATACATGTACAATCATTTAAAACACATTTCCATATTAGTCCTGTTTTAAAAGAAAGATCAAAATAAAAGGAAAAACCAAGAGAAAGAAAAAACAAACAAATAGAAAAAGTGAAAAGAGTATTTTTCAGTACACATTCAGTTTCCTTAGTTCTTTCTCTGGATGTAGATGACATTTTCCATCCTAAATCTATTGGAATTGTCTTGGATCACGGAAAACCAAATTCTTATAGACCGCTTTTCCTGAAAATTGTAAGGGGTGCACTACCTATTAATGGCTCAAGTTAAAGCTGGCAGGCAGTTAGCTTATTTGGATGTTAGATTGAAGCTAGGCTTTAAGGTGTCAAAAATTCAGGCACTATTCCAGATATAGACAAGCATCCAACTTTGGAGATACTCCTGTGTTTATTAAGAAGTTTCTGAATTAATCAGGAAGCAAAAACAAAAGCACATGTTTTTCAATGTCAGAGTGACACTGTACCGAGAAGACTATGACGCTGATGACCTGTAGGATTTTTGCCCAGGTGGATGATTTCCTCATTGAGTCAGCTGCCTTCTGACCTTTAATTGCTGCTGAAAAATGGACTCTGATACTTGTCATCTTGACTTCTTCTCCACCATGTACCACAGATGAAATTAAAGGCAGATGATACAAAGGAAACCAGAAAGGTGAGAATCTGGGAGAGACCAACTTGCTGGTGATTCACCTTGAAAAATGTGAGCAGGTAGAGGCAGGAATTTCAAGGGAAGAGAATGAGAGACAATGATGGCAGCTCGACATCGGTATGATGGTCCTCAGGGTAAAGGAATGAGGTGGAAGGAGATGACTCCCCCAAAGGGGAAAAGGTAAACTCTTACAGAGCCCTCTACAAAGTGTGTGGTAAACTATGTAAAATAAAATGATGATAGGGAGACATGTCAATATTGTGGCTGGGCACTTGTATAAAGGTCTCCGGAAGTTGGAGGTGGGGAGGAGAGGGAGGAGAAAAATATTTTATTTTTATTTTATATCTTTGGAAATTATACAGATTGGTTTCCAGAGAAGACAACTTAAAAATTATCACCTTAATGACAACAAACAAAATGAATATTTCCATATGCAAAGAAGAATAGAAAGAGGATTGTTCATAAAACTGTGGCTTGCTTTTCCTTTTAAGAAGGAAATTGAGAGGCAGCTAGGTGGTGCAATAACTCACTGAGGGCAAGGACTGTTCAATTTTTTTCTTTTTATGCTCAATGTCTCAAGCCAACCTCAGATACTTATTGGCAGTGTGACTCTGTGCAAGTCAATTAATTGTTGATTAATTGATTAAGTAATTAATTTATTAGTCTTGTTTTGATTCTTCATCTGTAAAATGAGCTGGAGAAGGAAATGGCAGATCATTCCAATATCTTTGCCAAGAAAACTCCAAATGGGGTCAAGAAGAGTTAGTTAGACAAGATGAAATGATTGAGCAACAGCAGTGGGGATAAAAGGGCTCAAAGTGCTTTAGCACAAAGAAGCGAATGATTCCAAAAACATCTTCAAGCAAAGCCTCAAATTAAAACACAGCTTGGGCAGAAATTCAGCTAGAATTCCTGGAAGAAATCAGGTAAGAATTAGAACAAAGGGACAAGGGTAGAAATCTTATCTCCAACTGGCTCTCTTTAGCCAATCTTGCCTCAAGTTGATATGCATGGCAACTAGAAGCAAGATGGAGGATGAATAAACTTTGCCATCTTAGCTATCTATAGCTTCTTTGTAGTTTGAAAGTTTGTTCTAATTTCACACAGGGCAAAGGAAAGGGATTAAGAATTAAGTTGTCCCGAATGTGATATGCAGTTGAATGGACAGTCCATAGAGAATTTTCTTTTTTTAAAAAATCGATGGAAATGGATCAATTCAAGAAATGAAGAATAGGAGCAGAGATGGATGGATTGTTTATGGGACATTGTCCGGTATGTTTAATGACCCTAAGCTTCTCCTTGTAACAAATGGCATCATTTTAATAGTAGGCAGTTGGGTATATTGGATTTAGGTCCCATTTCTCACACTGATTGTGTGACCATGGACGTCATTTTTCTGTACATTAGGTAACTTTTAAAGCTAAATCTATGAAACTATCATTCCATGCTCCTAAGTTGCAGAGAAATGGCTCACCTGCATTGGTAGGGGATTTGAATTCACCTGTTCTTGCTCAGTTATGTTTGACTCTTCTTGATCCCATTTAGGGTTTTCTTAGCAAAGATGCTGAAGTGTTTTTCTATTTCCTTTTTCAGCTCATTTTACAGAAGAGGTAAACAGGATTAAATGACTTGACCAGGTCTCACAGCCAGTTAGTGTCAGATTTGAACTCAGAAAGATGAGTCTTTTTTTGACTTCATGCTCAGCCTTCTACCCACCTAGCTAGTGGATCCATCTTTGCCACCTAGATGGGAGTTCCCTAAATCACAAATTCAGTTCCTCTCCTTGTTATCCCCACATTATTAAATGCCTACTTACCACAGAATTCTGCAATTCCTTCAATCCTTTCTCATTCTCCTCACTGAAATGAACAATTATCCAAAGATGCAAGGTGAAATTCATGGTGGACGTGAACACTTTACAAACAAGAAGTTATAAAGAAGCAGTTTGACAAAGTGTCAAAAACTCTGAGTGTGTCCAGAACCAGATTAAAATATAATTGGAAAATGTTTTGCAAATTAAATAAAAATACAATACAACATAGATAATGTTAATGTGTGGTTTTCTGCAGATCTCAGGGATCCATTTCGATTTGAGTTTGACATCTCTGTCTATAAAGGAAGTTATCAAAGAAAAATATGTGTGAAAAGTAAAATGGGCTGGGTCCATATTGAAAGCAAGGAATGACTACTGGAAAACTCATGCTCCTGATATTCTCTCAATATGAAGACTCCCAAAATGAGGGGTAATAGATCTACTGGGTCAAATGGGGACTTAGAGAAGGAAGAAAGGAAACGAGCACTTATTGAGAAGCTACCAAATTCTAGGTATTATGTTAAGTCTTTTACAAATAATATTTCGTTCAGTCTTGGAAACACCCATAGGAAGGAGGTGCTATTATGATCCCCACTTAGCAGTTAAGGAAATGGAGGTAGTGATGGTTCATTTTCTTGCCAGGGTCGCCCAGCTGGCAAGAGCTTAAGGTCTAATTTGAATTCTTCCTGACTTCAGGCCCAGGGAACATCTGGATCAGTCTTCACAATGGACAGTTATGGATATATGTTGGATGGAATCTGCATCCCTGGAAAGCTCATCTACATTGATGAGATTAGAGACTCATTTCTGTATTTGGTGATGGTTAAATGGTTTTGTTTTGAATTTATATATCCTCTGGTAGGCCTTATAAATTATTATTCAGAGTTAATTATGATCCATAGGATGCCTCAAATCTGGAGGAGTTTTCAGACTGTTCATGTAGGAGATTTTCTCCTTATCTCCCCAAAAAGGAGATACAATTTGCCAATTAATGTCAAAATTGGAAGCAGAGATCTGAAATATATCATCCCCTCAGTACCGGTTCCTATCAATTGTGCTAGCATCCTGCCTGGGAAGTTTCTTCAATGTAAACTCCCAGTGGAAGCCCTCCCCATCCCCTACTCTTAGACAAAGCCTCCTCCTATTTCCTCTTTGTGTGAGACTGGCAGGATCCCAGCCTGAGAGGTAGCAGCTTGTCCTTGTTCTTTCTGGCTAAGATTAGGTGTGAACTAAATAGCTGTTCAGGGCCAAGAGGGGTATCCGAGAAGAATGACAATGAAGGCAGCTTCCAAGGCAAAAGATCGTGTTAAGAAGTAACATGCACATGGATGGGCTGATCTGCTAAGAGACACAAGGAACAGCCATTTTCACCTGTTGTGTTTCTTTTTCCTCCTCCCACACTTGCAATCCAAACTGTGAGTGGTTAGAGACTGATGACAAAGTTTTGTTAAAAAAAAAAAGAATAAATGATTTCTTAGAATCACAGACATCAGAATGGAAAGTATCTCAAGTTCAGCTCATTCAACCCACTAATTTTACAAAAAAAAAAGTTGAGGAATCTGACTGGGGCCCAAGGCCATAGAAGTAAATCTAGAATGGGAGTGGATGCCATTCCCTTCCGCCATTTTGGAGATGAATCTCAGAGAAGGTTAAAAGTGAATTGAGATCCAGAAGGCCTTGTTTTAATCATGAACCTCCCACTAATTAGCCTAATTAGAATTTATTTATTATTATTTTTAATTTTGCTGAGGCAATTGGGGTTAAGTGACTTGCCCAGGGTCACACAGCTAGGGAATGTTAAGTGTCTGAGACCAGATTTAAACTCAGGTCGTCCTGACTTCAGGGCTGGTGCTCTATCACTGCACCACCTAGCTGCCCCTCCTAAGGTTATTCTAAAGGGAGTTGTGGACCACATTTGGGAAAATCTAGGCTCAAGCCAGCATTGATATATTTAGAGATTTTTCTGGTCACTCTATCAATCCCTCCACCAGTCCCCGATCAATTAAATGAACTCTCTAATTGAGCTGAAGAGATTACAAGTTTTGGAGGCATTAAAGGAATATTTTTCTATTGATCAGTCAACAAGCATTTATTAAGCACCTACTATGTGCTAGGCATTGTGCTAAGCATCGAGAATACCAAAACAAAACAAAACAAAACCAAAAACAAAAAACAGCAGTTTCTGCCCACAAGTCCATGACACAAGTCCATTCTTATCAGGGAGACAATATGCTTTAATGATGCATGTATAAATTATATGCAATGTAAGTGGATGGTACAGAGCAAAGGCACTAGATAGAGGGCCCGTCCTGGAGTGCCTGCTGGAGGATGCAGGGAATTCCAAGGTGATTGGTTGATTGAGGCTCACTAGAATGGTGAAAGGAGCTGTCTCTCAAAAATTTTTTTTCCATTGGTCACCCATTTTAACCCAAGAAATGTTTACACAACCCTGGAATTACAGTATGTAAAGTAGATTTACAAATCAAGCAATTACTGATAATAAATCACGAAGACATTTATTGTAAACCAATTACTTGGTATACATATAATTTTATCATTTATTAAAGACAAAAGCAAATTTGCATACTATTTTGATGGATGTACTTGTTTATTTTTACATAAAGAATCAAATCTTGGTGGAATCTTGATTCATTTTACCATAGTCAATTTTTTCACAATCCCCACATTCAGTTATGTGACCCCAACATGGGGTCATGACTCAGTTTAAGAAGCTTTCTCTTAAAAGGAGTTATGAATACAGCTTTTCTTTTTTTTCCTGGACCACCTTTTTCCTTTACCTGGAGACTTTCTTTTGGCATTTAGCATGTCTATGGATATGGGTGGGGAAGATGAGAGGATGTTTCTCTCTTCTCCATTCTCCCTTCTCATGCTTAGCAGCTAATAATAGCAACTTGCTAACAAAAGCAAATGGGCTCAGGTTGCCCCAAAGGGAAGTTCATCTGTTAAACTCCTGATCCTCAGTCTCTGGTGTAGAGAAGGGAGAATTCTGATTTCCTAGGCAAGGGGATCCAGGATTCTAATCTTCTAGCCAGAGAAGGGAAATTTACTGGGTAGCTCAGCCTTTGGGAAGTGGGGTGGGGGGAAAGGCTCATTGGTAACCCCAAGGAAATTTCTAAGTTTGAGAACTTGGGCACCAGCCCTAGAAAGGAGGAAAAAGATTTATTCAATTTTGTGCTTCCTGAAGAGAGTCAGTTATGTAATTCTTAGGCAAATGACTAAATCAGGGCACAAAAGAAAGGGAGAAACGATCCAGATTGTATTTATACCACAGAAGATCCTTGCTCTACTGACTTTATAGAGCTATGGCACTCTATCCACTGTAATACCTATCTGTCCTTGTTTACATAGATGCATTACTAGGCTCACACTCCAATTCTGGTCTGCTTTTGGAAATTTAAAAAAAAACAAAAATTTTTTCTTCTCCCTGCTCTTTCCCCAAATCCTAAGGGGTGGACTAGGCTTGAAGGATAATGCATTTGCCACTTGGGCAAAGATTGAATGGCATACTTGATTAAGCACAATGCTTTCAACATCTTCACCCTGAAGATGTTGCTCTAGTTGAAACTACAAGAAAAAATTTGTCCACAAAATGTGTCACTTGCAGGAAAAGAATAATTTGGCTTCCAAGCAGTGTAAGAATAAATTAGAGTCAAGAAGAGAAAGAGGAAGAGACAGAGAGAAAGAGACAGAGACAAAGACACACAGAGAGGGACAGAGACAGAGAGACAGAGACAGAGAAAGACAGAGACAGAGATGGACAGAGACACAAAGAGAGAGACAAAGAGAAACACATAGAAAGAAACAGAGACAGAGACAGAGAGACAGAGAGACACAGAGAGAGAGAGGAAAAAGAAAGAGAGAGACAAAGAAAGACAGAGAGACAGAGACAGAGAGAGAGACACAGAGACAGAAATACAGAGAGAGATAGAGAGAAACACATAGAGAGAAACAGAGAGAGAGACAGAGACAGAAAGAGAAGGAAAGAGGGAAGAAGGGAGGGAAAAGAAAGGAAAGGACAGGGAGGGAAAGGAAGGAAAAGACAGAGAGACAAAAAGAGACAGAAAGAGACAGACACACAGAGAGAAACGCCAAGTTGTGTGTGTGTGTGTGTGTGTGTGTGTGTGTGTGGTTATTTTCAGTTTTTAACCCCTCATGATAATTCCTTGCTACCCCTCTTACAGAGAGAGGTTCCCTCCCAGCCAGCCCTGGGCCCACTTTTCTTCCGACTGGTCCGGGCCCCTGCCCGTCACTCTCTGAATGTCCCTCTCACAGTTCCAACTGTAAATATGATATGTGGCTGTAAGAACATTTGAATGGTAATACTCAGGCAATTACTTTCTTTTCAAGATCATTAAACACCAATCGGACTTGTAGTTTAATAGGACTGCCAATGTATTTAATGGGGGGCAGTAAAGGGTAGTTTTTTTTCCTAATGGATGAATGTTTATATTATTATCCATCCTGAGAGATGGCATTAGGGGAGGCTGGCTAGTGCTAGGGTGTATTGCCTCAGTGCCTATCACTCTAGGACTCCATTTTCCTTCCTCCTCCATTATTGCATCTTTCAAACATTTAGAAAAAATGACCATCACCATAAATGTTGGGGATGACTCCCCCTCCCAGCACGGTCCACCCCCACCTTGCAAACCTGTCAGCCAGAGGCAGGAGGATGGAGGCAGCTATAAATGAACTTTTTATTGACTCCCTTCTGAAACGTGTTCCTAGAGCTGTAATAAGGGTGAGGCGACTAGAACTCTGTGCAAAGACGCCCAGAGAGAAGGGTCTGACAGCATTTGTGCTCCTTTCGTTAGCAAGATCAAGCTGAGAAAATAAGACTTTGCCAGCCTGGCACAATTCCAGGTATCAGGGCAGGAGTTCTCAGAGATGAAGCTGGGTGTGCTCTCTGGCTCCCTGGAAAGTCCCATGAGCCCCAGGTTAGCTCGGAGAGATTCGTGTTTGGGGATAGACAATGATGGGTCTCTATGGCCAGTGAATATATCAGAGAAGACTGATGGTGGAACTGGGAAGAACAGATCACTCTGGGCTAGAAGAACAAAGAAAGACTTGTCAGCTTCTTCATGAGAACGTGGCCAATATCAGCTCTTCCTTGGATTGCCATTTCAAGGGGAAAGGACTTCTTTCCCTTCCCCACTCTAGGAGTAATTATATTCTATACTGAAAAATACATGTTTGTTGCTTGTCATTAGACTTCAAGTCTCTGTCTTTCCCCCTTATTTTTTTCTCTCATTATAGGTGACTAATGTTTCTAAAAGATGGACATTTCTAGCCTCTTCTTGAATTTTAAGATCCTAGTTTCCTGAGAAATCTTGAGACAATGCTAGATATCCAGAGGAAGCATTATCTGCACCAACTCCATTTCTCTGAGAATTTTGCCACTGATAGGAGAAGGTTGCTTCTGGAAGGTCTCAGCCATTCTGAGAAATCAGGATTTTGCAGGTTGTCCAGACAGTCATTATCTGAGATATAGGTGACATTTCCCTTCTGGCTTCACAGTGCCATCTTTACTGTGTGATGAGGATCTGTTTTATGCTTTAAGTGTTTTTAATAGGCTCTTATGAGTCTTTTGTGTATGAAGCATTTCTTTTGTGATATAAGAAAAAAATAGCTAACCCCTGAGTGATATCGACTATTTATATTGGGGGGGGACCTGTTAATCCTTTTTAGGAGATACTCTAAATATGAATTATGCCTTAGCTTTTTAAAGAGATTTTCTGGATCCTGAACTGGGAATATTAGAAGGAAGTTTTCCAGGAAAATGATCCAGAGAGTAAAAGAAAAGCCTGACTTCTTTATTAGGGATCAAGCCATTCTCAAAATGAATCCAAATCTGATGTGAGTTACTCTGTATCTGTACCTCTATCTCTATCTGTATCTGTATCTTTATCTGTACATATAACCATCTCTGTCTCTGTCCTTATCTGTCTTTCTCTGTCCCTCTCTCTCTCTGTCTTTCTTTTTTTTCTCTCTCTGCCTGACTCTCTGTCTCTCTCTGCCTCTGTCTCTATTTCTGTCTCTGTCTTTCTCTCTCTCTGTCTCTCTGTTTCTGTCTGTCACTATCTGTCTTTCTGTGTCCCTCTCTCTGTCTTTCTTTTCTCTCTCTCTCTGCCTCTGCCCCTGTCTGTCTCTGTCTGTCTGTCTGTTTCTCTGTCTTTCTGTTTTTCTGTCTCTCTCTCTTTCTGTCACTATGTCTCTCTCTGCCTCTGTCTCTGTTTTTGTCTGTCTGTCTCTGTCTCTGTTTCTGTCTGTCTCTCTCTGTCTCTGTCTTTGTCTCTGTCTCTGTCTCTCTCTCCCTCCTCTTCATATTAACTTCTCTGTATATATACTATCCCTTTCCTTCCCCAGTAAAGTGGAGGAGCCTTGAGGTCAGGGGCTACTTTGGCTTACTTTTATACCTCCACCCCCCAGCACAGTACCTGGCACACATTGGTTGTTTTATAGATTTTTATTGAATTGAATTGGATTGGATTGGATCGAGTACCTCTGAGGCAGAAGCTTTTCCCCTTTGAACTTGATTTTTAAATATCTGAATAACTATATTTCAATAGAATGGCTTTCTTTTCTGAGGAGGGATACACAGGCTTTTTACTTCACTGCCAAAGGGATCAGAGCCACAAAATGAGCAAAAGGACCCCCTGTTCTAAAGGAATATCTGTTCTGACTCACCTTCGGAAGCACGAATAGCCCCTGCCCAAGTAGCCCCTGATTCGGGAGGGAAACAGGTGGATCATGTGGAACATCCTGTAGGTTACTTTTGGTCTAGTTGATACTTGGCCCTTTTGGACATACAATAGTCCGTTCTTCATGGATAGCAGGATTGACTTTACGCATAAATAAGTGACTCTCTATGCTGCTATTTTCGGGATCCTGGGAAAGCTCCATCCTGAAACTATTCCCCACACTGAGATCTGAATTGTATTTGTGATGATTTGACCTTCCTTCTTGAAGAGGACCAATGACTGCACAAGGACGATGTCTTGACTTGCCATGAATTGGATATAAATGGTGCACTCATCAGCCTTACTCTGTTCTTTAGAATTATTGAAATCCAGGGGGACGACAAAGGTTAAAATGACTGACAGTGGTTCAGGACATGTGGCTGACCTTGGCCTTGAATTATATATTTTTAAAAAGGACAAAACCTTCTATTCCATGTTAAAAGGTTCTAAATATCTCTTAAAGAGATAAAAAAAAGTTCCTCCTGGGGTTTAAATGACTGATCATCCATTGAAATTCCTCCTAGGGTTTAAATGACTGATATCAGGTCCCTTTCTGAAAGCAGAATCCTGGAGATACGGGAGAAGGAGAGGGAAGGGAGAACACAAAGATACTGGGGAGGTGGCAAAGTGGGGGAGAAAGGCTTTGAAAGAGGGAGCAGAGGTTGTTCATAAAAAGCATCTTGATCTTGCATGGTCTGTCTGACTCCCTCCCGAAGCAGGGGCTACTTGGGCAGTTATTCACACCTACGAAGGTGAGTCAAGTTGGAGAGACTTCCCTGACAGAAACAAGCAGAGCCCACATACCTCAAGCTTCCTCAGGCAGAAAATTGGCTCATTTCAGGGGTGTTACCTGTTAACTGCTTGTAGTAATAATGTTGAAGTTTGTAGTAGTAGGGACCAAGTCATGTGGAACAGGGAGGTGAGTGACAAGGGGGATGTGTCTGGCTTTGCTCCCCCCTGTCCCCTCCCACCCGACCTTTATGGCTTATGCAGCCCCCTCGGTTGGCTAAAGCCGCTCTCCCTTTTGGCTTGAGGGTTGTGTCATTTTCATTCATTCATTTAATCAATTGATCAATCAACTAGTATTTTAAAAATCTTTACTATTATCATAGAGCACTGCACCTGGAGTCAGGAGGATCCGAGTTCATATTCCACCTCAGACACTGTGGGACCCTAAGCAAGTCACTTCTGTTTGCCTCAGTTTCCTCATCTGTAAAATGAGCTGGAGAAGGAAATGGCAAGTCACTTGCCTCAGTTTCTTCATCTGTCAAGTGATCTGGAGAAATGGCAAACTTCCAGTATCTTTGCCAAGAAAACTCCAAAAAGGGTTACAAGGAGTCGGACATGACTGAAAACCAATTGGACAACCGCCTGCCATTTCATTGACACAGGGAATTTTTGGATATGGACACACTGTAATAAAGCAGAATGGAGAGTTGCACTGAGAGGCTGGAGGTGTGCCCAGAGTCACACAGCCTCTAGATACTGCCCCCTCCACTGTCTTTCTGATTCTGAGGACAGCTCTCTACCCACAATACCAGCTTGCCTCTAATTCCATTTTTTAAAAAATCCATCAGCTACTTATTAAACACTTATCGTGCCATGTTTCCAGGCACTGGAAATCCAGTCCCCAAAACAAAAATAGTTCTTTCCCTCAAGGAATTTATATTCTATTGAAGATGGGGAACAACATGTGCATATTAAATAAAGATATCTTTATGGAGGTAGAAAGGGAGGGAAGAAAAAAGGGGGGGGAAGAAAGTTCCATGGTAACCTTTATTATGTATTTAAAAAGAATAGCAAGTTGTACAAAATAGATTAGCAATTTCACATATATTCATTTTTTTCTATTCTACTACATTCTGGAAATGCTTGTTTATTTCTCAAGTTCAGAATAAAATAAAAAAATTTAAAAAAGAACATTTATTATTATTATTATTATTATCATTTTGCAGGACACGTGGAAGAATTTGTAACTGATTGGTTTAAAGTATGAGGTGACTTATTCAGCTCAAAGTGAGCAAGGAAGCCAAGGATTTTAAGATGAGGTGAGGAAGAGGAATATTTCATTAGTAGGGGACATGCAATGGATCATAGAAGGGACTTGGATCCAGTTCTTCCTTATTCCAAGGCCAGTTCTTTTTTGTTTCTTAATAGTATTTTATTTTTCCAAATACATATAGTTTTCAACATTCATTTTGGTAAGACTTTGTGTTCCAAATTTTTCTCCTTCCTTCCCCAAAACAGCAAGCAATCGATCTAAGTTAAATATGTGCAATCCTGAGGCTAGTTCTTTATCCATAAAAGTTCACTGTCTTACCTGCACCCTATGAATACATGGCAAATATCTGAATCTGCGACTTACCACTTTGGGAGAATGACTTTTCCTCCCCAGGCCTGAATTTTCTCATTTATTAAGACGAAGGAATTGGTTTAGATGGTATCTCAGCTCTCTTCCAGCTCTGAATCTAAGATCTGTAAGCTATAACCTCTGGGCATCATCTCCCTAGATTCATCCACAGCCCCTTTGTATGTCCTTCATCTTGTCTTCCTCTTGGATGAATCTGTCCATCTCTCAGTGCCAACTGCCTTAGGCAGGGATCAGGTCTAATTCTGGGCTCCACCCAAAACCAGTGGGAAGGGAGGATTTTAGGAGCATCCTCTCCCACCAGAATCTCCCTGCTTTGCAAGCAAGTGATAGAAACAGCAGTTATTTCAGAAGGAGAATTTCAGGACTTGGTGAGACTGATTGGATGTGAATGAATGAATACAAGACAATGACATTCCATATCACAACTTTGTCATCATAGATTTAGAGGTGAAATATCTCAGAGGTCACCAGGCTGCCCTCCCCCTCATCTCACAGAGACCCACAGGGAGTGTCACCGGTTGGATTCGAATCCAAGCCGAGGCTCTCTCCATTATTCAATTTTTCCTTCCAAAAAGGTGCAAACGCATAGGAACTGCAGGGACTGGACATTCATGGAGGAAATCCATTGTGTAAAGATGCCAGCAAAAATTATTCTCATTTCTAGAGCATTAAAAGGTGTATGAAGATGCTTTCTTGTGAGGTAGGCAGTGAAAATGTAATTGTGCTTCTCCAGATAAGGAATGTCACATCCAGAGAGTTAGTCCAGGGCTCACAGCCTGAAAAGCAAAGTCGGGATTTGAAGAAATCTTTCGGCCTCAGGTCCAGTGTTCTTTCCATGGAGGGGCACCCTGATGCCAGGAAATAATCCTGAAGCAAGTGATTAACTCTGATTAGGGAGTTGAGGATCTGGCTTTAACCTCCGGCTTTGTTACCTGAAGCAAAGTGCTATAGAATAAAGAAAACTAAACTTGGGGTCAGAGGTGGTTGTTTAATCATTTTTCAGTCGTATCCAACTCTGAGATCTCATTTGAGATCTTCTTGGTAGAGATACTAGAACGGTTTTCCATTTCCTTCTGCAGCTCATTCTACAGATGAGGAAACTGAGGCAGGGAGAAGTGACTTGCCCAAGGTCACACAGATAGTAAGTGTCTGAAGCTGATATGTCTTCCTGACTCCAGGCTCAGCATCCTATGCATTATGGTCCTCCTTAGCTGTCCACTAGGGTCAGAGGACCAGAGTTCAAAGACCAGCTCTGACTCTTCAATAACATCAGACAAATCAAGAAACTTTTTGGACCTCCAATTCTTCATCTACAAAATAAGAGAGCAGGATGAGAGGACATTTAAGGTTCCACCATCAGGATCCTTCCTAGTTTTGGTAGAGTCTTGGGAAAGACACTTCCCATCCTGGGTCTTGGTTTTCATATCTCTGGATAATGGGGATAGGAACCTTTTGTCTCTGTGGCTTAGGGGACCCCCATTTTGATATTTTCCCCTTCCCATCTTTCTAGCATTTTTTTTCATGAAAAACAAGACCATAAGGGATGCCCATCAATTGGTGAATGGTCAAACAAGTTGTGGCAAGATCATAATGGAACACTATTGTGCTGTGAGAATGACAAGCCATGGTTTCAGAAAAGCCTGGGAAGACTTTTGCATGCAAAGTGAAGTGATCAGAAACAGGAAAACACTGTACACAGCCAATACTGTGTGATGATCAACTGTGAAAGACATAACTACTCTCTCTGATCAACACAAAGATCTAAGACAATTCAAAAAAATCACACAATGAAATATATTCTTCATCTCCAGAGAGAGGATCGATGAGCTCTGAATGCAGATTGAAGCATATATTTTCACTTTCTTTATTTTTCTTTTCTTTTTTTTTGCAACATGGCTAAAATTGAAGTATATTTTGCATGACTTCACATGTATTATCGAAACCATATTGATTGCCTTCTCAATGGGTGGGGGAAGTGTGATAGGGAGAAAAAAATTGGAACTCAAAAGTTTTTGAAAATATAAAAAACAAACTAAATATTTTTAAGTGTTTTACAAACCTTAAAGAGTTACAAAGATATCCATCGTATTTTAAAGCAACTATTAACTTCTCTAAATTATTTTTGGGAGTTGGTAATCCTGACTTCAGAATGTCAATGGAAGGCTAGAGGGATTATACAGGTCCCCAGGAAAGGTGGAAAAAGACTTATTGACTATTTATGAACTCAGATATAAGTACTTTTATTCTTTTTTATATGTAATAAACTTATTCTGTATTCTTGGTCTGGTTCATTTGGTGCTTGCCAGGTAATTAAAGATAACTACATAAAAGCTAAGTGCAGTGGATAGAGCACTGGGCTTAGAATCAGGAAGATTCCCCATCACAGGTTCATTTGATACAAGAAACTTAATAGCTGTATGACTTCGGGCAAGTCACTTAATTCTGTTTACTTCAGTAAAACGAGCTGCAGAAGGAAATGGCAAACCACCTCGGAATCTTTGCCAAGAAAAACCAAGTGGAATCATGGAAAGTCAGATTTGATTGAACATCGACAAATGAAAATTAGAATTCAGATATTCTTGGGAGAAAACCTTGGATAAAGAAAGGCAGTATGCTAACTTAGATTTTATTTTTGAAGATAATAGCAACAACAACATCTGATATTTATAGAGATCGTTATGTTACAGACTTTATAATTATTATATCTTTTATGATAATCACAACAACTCTGGGAATTAGGTAGTATTGTTACCCACATTTAACAGATGAGAAAACTGAGGTAAAATAGGGGTTTAGTGCCTTGCCTAGGGTCACACAGCTAGTAGGTATCTGAGGTCAGATCTTTTTTTTTTTCTTTTTGCTGAGGCAATTGAGGTAAAGTGACTTACCCAGGGTCACACAGCTAGGGAATGTTAAGTGTCTGAGAGCAGATTTGAACTCAGGTCCTCCTGCCTTCAGGGCTAGTGCTCTATTCACTGCACCACCTCGCTGCCCCAGAGGTCAGTCTTCTTGACCCCAGACCTGACTATTCACCTAGTTGAAAAGCTTGTAAGATAGAACTCTGGTTCATACTTAGCATCTTGCCTCCATTATAGGGAAAACTTGATAAATGCTTGTTGATTTGTCTTGTTGGTTGCTCAGACTTTCTGTTCTGGGTGATAAATTACATATCAACATGAGAGATCAAGGCTTGATGATATGTTATGTCCCTTAAAGCTCTAAATTGTGCTATCGATTCCTGATCCAGGGTAAATAGAGAACACATACATCATCTCTTCATCATAACAAATCTTTGGGGGTTTGTGGGAAACAATACTCTCTTTTTGCCCCTTGAAATCTTTCCTGGTTCTTCTAATCTCCTGCCTCAAATGACCTTATATCTACTTAATAGAATATGCTATATCATCTCAGTAAAATGTAAGTCCTAGAGGGCAGGGATTATTCATTTAAAAAATATCTCTATATACCTCGAGCCTAGAACAACAAAAGGCACAGAGTAGAAACGTAGTAAATACAACTTTGTTGAATTGAGTCGACTGGTTCAAGACCCCATTTTTCATTCCTCTTTCCAATCCATTCTTCATACAGCTGCCAATGTGATTTTCTGAAGTTTCACATCCTAGCATCTTAAATGCTGTTTATTATATTTAATTGTATTTATTTCCCATTTCCCATTATATTTAATTTCCCATTGCCATGCCTCCATACAGAATGCTCCCCCTGCCTCTAATGCTCTCCTTCCACCTGTCTTAAAATTATTGGTTTCTTTTAATACTCATCTATGACGGAGACAAGTAACTAATATCCTCTCCTTTGAGTCTGCCTTCCATGAATGCTGTATTTTTGTATCAATTTAAGTGGTCTCCCCCATTAGAATGCAAGTTCTTTGAGGGCAGGGACTTTTTCTTTGCCTTTCTTTGTGCTTACGGTGCCTGACACCTCTTAAGGGCTTAATTGATGCTTATTGGTTGATTGATCCATTCTAAGAATTGTCCTATGCCACTACTTGAAACTTTTTGCCAGTTAAACCACTTGGCCAAGCTGACCATTCACCATCTAGATTAAAGGAAATATGATTTGGGAACCAACGAGTCCTTGACCTTTCAATGCCCAAGAAGAGTCTCTGGGCAATGCCCATTTACCATTAGGATATCTTCCCACACCCTGATTTGCTCAAATGCTTAAACATGAGAAGATATGGATCCTAGTTTTTCAGTCATTGTAAAACTATGGTGAGTCATTTAACCCTTCCCGGCCTCAGTTTCCCCATCTGTAAAAAAATGAGAAAATGATAACACTAACCCTCCAGGATTGTTGTGAGGATAAACAGAAATATTTGTAAAGTGATTTGTAAGCCTTAACACCCTATGTAAAGGCTAGTTATTATTATTAATATTATCTCTTTCATAGACTCTTCACAATTTAGAGTTGCCTTTCTTTTCCAGCCTTATCTCATATACTTTTTCTCCATGGCTTTAGCATTTCAGGCTATTCATCATTCTAAGCAATTTTCCCCCCACCACACATTTTCCTACTTCTGTACTTTTGCTCATGCTATTTTTTGTGTTCTCACTTTTCTCTACTGGTTGAATTCCCACTCATCCCAAGCCTGATTCAAAAGTATATCCTCCAAGGGGCCATCTCTCATGTCCATCAGTCATCAACAACCTCTCCCCTCCTACACTTTTCTAACACTGAAGGTGCTGCTGGAGCTAGTTTGAAGCAACTCTCAGGAACTGATTGTTAAATTTTTAATGTGAGCATTTAAACCTTGGAAATTAGCAAATGCCATGAATCAAGGCTTGATTTATTGTTTTACTGGTTGACTAGCCAGAAAAAAGTGAGGGATAAAATGTGAAAAATGCAGATTAAACTGAAAAGTGTGCCATAGTATATATTTCCCTCCCCCCAGAAAGCCAGTTGTTAAATATTTCCCGGTTTATTTTTTATTTATATCATCCTCTTTTAGACATTCATAATATATTTGTAAAGAGTAATTTAGGTTTTATGCCCTCTAGCTGTAAGGTGGTGCTGGTGTTATTGAAATATTATATACACTCTCCTACATGCAGAAGCTTCTACCCCTTTCCTTAGACCAACTCAACTCAACTCAAGATAGGGCAGTGGTTCTTCATCTGGGGTTGGTGAGCTTTTAAAAATGTATATTTTGACAATTTTATTTCAATATCATTGGTTTCCTTTATAATCCTACATATTTTATGCATTTAAAATATTATTCTGAACAGGGTTCCATAATCTTTCCATAGCCTACCAAATGGGTCCAGAATATAAAAATTGGTTAAGAATATTTTATCTAAGATGTAAAATGTAAATTTGTCTGCATATTTTCTCTTTCTTTCTTTTCTCTCATTGTAAATGACTTAATTATTCTCAGGAATACAATAATCAAGATGATCCCAAAGGATTCATGATGAAAAATGCTGTCTTCAGAGAGAACTGATAATGTCAAGATATATAGACTGAAAAATTTTATTTTTCATTTCCTTCCTTCCTTCCTTCCTTCCTTCCTTCCTTCCTTCCTTCCTTCCTTCCTTCCGTCCTTCCTTCCTTCCTTCCTTCCTTCCTTCCTTCCTTCCTTCCTTCCTTCCTTCCTTCCTTCCCCTTTCCCTTCCTTTCTTTCACAAATTCATTGTGGATTGGCTTGTTTGAGTCCACATAAAGCTGGAGGGGTAAGGATTTCATTGGTAGAGAAGATTTTGGGTAAGGAAATTCTCCCTCCTATTGAGGATTGGCTTTTTTTTTTTTTTTAAGAAATTGGAGAGTCATAGACCTAATTGACGAGTCTGGAGTAGAGAGAAGTATGTGATTTGTCCAGGGTCACACATCAGAGGCAGGATTGGACCCAAGTCTTCTTGGCTTCAAGAACAGTTCTCTATCCACTGGGCCATGCTGCCTCTCTGGGAAAATCTCCAACTCTAGCTCGTGCCCCATTTCCCATTAAGATTCTTATCTCCTTCCCAACTTGGTGGGTGGCCCACAAGGAAAACACACTCACATTATAGTTTAAAGCATTTTAGTGCATGAAATTGGAGTAAAAAAGATAGAGGATAAAAGGGCTTCCCAAGCAGCTGGCAGCCGGCCGATTCTGGTGAGGTCTGAGCTCCTGATTCAGCCCACAGTGCCATTTTTGCCAAGGGAATGAAATCCCTGGAGCCATTGGCAGAGGGGAGCTATCACTCATTTCACCTTTATTTTACAGCTGGAAAGTGGGGAAATATACTCATTCACTGCACCTGTAGGACAGCTTTATTCTGAACCCCTGGATTGACAACTGTTTCTTCTCCAATGATTGTCCAATGAATCTTCGAGACTCCAAGGCTCATTATAGTTACCTCTTTTGTATCTGGGGTACAGTCCCCT
Organism: Myrmecobius fasciatus; assembly: GCA_023553655.1. Taxonomy (NCBI): domain Eukaryota; kingdom Metazoa; phylum Chordata; class Mammalia; order Dasyuromorphia; family Myrmecobiidae; genus Myrmecobius; species Myrmecobius fasciatus. Next base: position 904,167 of record JAJPUD010000108.1, read on the forward strand.
TGGTCTGGGACCCCACAATCTCACACTGTTGCCACAAAACAGTCAAGGATTTTGGTTTTTAAAAGTCCCAGTGTAACTTGACAATGATCTTTTCATCTGAATCCTTATCAGAGGCTACACAAGCCATAGTATTCTAATCTTTTGGTGCCTTTGGAAGAAGTGAGGAATGAGTGAATAAGCTGATCAATAAGCAATTATTAAGCACCTACTAGGGTCTAGTGGTACACAAACAGAAATAAAATGGTTCCTACATCAAGGTAGCCTACATTTATATATAAAAGTACAACAACTTGAAAACAAGTTAGTTAATTTGGTGGGGGAGTCACTAGCAGCTGAGCTTGAAATAAGTTTTGAAAGAAACTGAGAATTTTAAGAAATAGAGATGAAGAAGAAAGGAATTCTAGGCATGGGGGTTGGAATGAGATATTTGAGGAAAAATAAGGTCTGGTTTTTTTTCTGAATTATAGTATCCATAGGAAACTATAATGAGGCTAGAAAAGTAGGTTAGGGTCCAGTTTCCAAAGACTTTTTATGCCAAATAGACAGTTTGTATTTGATTCTAGAGTAATCAGAAACCATCAGAGTTTATTGAATAGGGGTTTGATGTAGCCAGATTCGTACTTTTGGAGACTCCCTAGTAGTTGTGTGGAAGGTGGATTAAAGTAAAGAGATGGGGATGTTGAGATGAAGATATTCTTGGACAGCAGATGTTATGTTCGGGCCATAAATTATTGGTGTTTGGCCATACCCACCAATGACAATCATGGCACCTATTCCTATAGTGTTTTAAGCTTTAAGACAATTTTCCTCCTGATCAATCCTATGGAAAAGCTATGACTCCATTTTACAGATAAGAACTCTTGAGTGCAGAGAAAATGGCTCATTGTTGGTTGGTTGACATCCTTCATGCTCAAAGAGGACCAAAGTAACATTACTATATTGGGGTCAAGGTTTATGTCCTACTAGCTGATCAGACCAATATGAGCTTGGAATGTTCTACCACAGGGCAGACACAAATAGCCCATACAAATATATATATATATATATATATATATATATATATATGTATGTGTGTGTGTGTGTGTGTATGTACACACACACACACACACACATATATAATATGATATATTATAGGGCTAAAGCATCAGAGCCAAAACTTGAATTTAGGTCTTTTAACTCTAAATTCTGTGAATGATGGAATGGAACCTTTACCAGGTTGTGTATCTCTGACAATTTTGCCTCTTCTCAGACAACCAAGTGCCCCACCCCCTACTCCTTAGGGGTCTACAAATTAGTACCAGACTTAGTGTAGCCAGTACCTGATTGGTTCAGTTCTTTGTAACTCAGAACTCCTAAGCCCAAGTGATCCACAAACATGGCTCCTAAAGCAGGGATTTCAAGCATGAATTTACCATTCCTGTATGAAAAACTTCATAAATTATAAATTCTGCAACGAAAGGCTTTACTGGGTGCTTTGCTCATTAATTAGCAATTGCTGATTAAACTCACATCTAGGATCCTTTTCATCCAATGATGAACTGGTCCCTGGGTTTGAAACCATGAATTCTCTGCTCCAAGGTAAAGATTATTTTTCTGTTTTTTCAAAGGCCCAATGTCCCCCTCTGACTTTGATATATCATTTATGTATTTCATCCATTATTGATGTGTTACAGCTCTTACATTAGACACTGACCTTTTGAAATAAAAATATAACTATGCTGCCCTTCTCCGCCTCTTGTTGTAATTGTTTCTTAGGTTGTGAGTGATTCTTGAACTCAATGGAAGTCCATTTGTAGCTCCCTTCTTGGAAATGAAACCGAAATTCAGGACCAGAATGAACTGGGCTTTCCTGTGTCCGTGGAAGAGCTGTGAGGCTGTTTCCAATTTTAAAAGCTCATGGTGCAAATGTCACGTAAAATGAAAGTATCCACAGTTACTTAACCATGGTTAAATATGGAAACTCGGCGTAAAGTCGATGTTTATTTACCCCCAGTGACAGGGATCAGGGCCAGGCACTCAAGGTAAGTGGCTCCAAGCCATCTCTAATTTGTTGATGGATGGATTGATGTGAGAATGGTCAAAGGGATAACAACCTAACTCTCTGTAATGGACCGGGGTTATTCTGACTGCTGGATGTCATAGAAGACCATTTTCTCTGTGTGAGCTTTGATTCTGCTCTGAACAGCTTGCTGCTCTTGAGCTGGGCTGCAGCTAGGAATTTTTCTCACCTGTGGTGGGGTGGGGGAGGAGTTCATGCCAGCAGACACCTGGTAGCTTCCTATTTTAACTAATTATTATTATTAACTAGACACTCAGCTCTGTTGCTTCTGTGTTACTGGAGCATCTTGGTAGAAAGAAATGGACATGTATAATCTGGAGAAGAGAAGACTTGGGGTGGGGCACATAACAGTTTTCTTCAAGAGTTTGAGGGGCTGCTATTGGAAGAGTTATCAATATTGTTTCTTCTTCACCCATGAGATTAGACCCAGGAGCAATGGGGG
>JAJPUD010000108.1:915468-940041 GCA_023553655.1 Myrmecobius fasciatus
TCTTTACAATGCTCACAAATTAAATATCATATGTGTCTGATTAGGCTGAGGCTTCTGTGCCCAGATTCATCCCCCACCCCCTTCTTCTTGCATTGTGTTTCCTCAGCTCAACCAGTCTGAGCTCAAAACTCTGTGTCTGTGTCTCTGTCTGTCTCTGTCTCCCTCTCTCCCTTCCTCCCTCCCCTCCCTCTTCTCTCTCTGTCTCTGTCTCTGTCTCTGTCTCTGTCTCTGTCTCTCTCTCTCTCTCTCTCTCTCCCTGTCTATCTGTCTGTCTCTCTCCCCTCTCTCCTGTCTTCAATCTCAAACTTTTTCCTCTTCTATTTTTCTGTTCTGTCTTCCCTTGTCTCTCCTTTCTATCATCCTTTCCTTCCACTCTTACTTCTTTCTTTTCTCCTCCTTTTGCTCTCCTATTCTTCTATTTCTTTTCTTGTCTTTCCCCCTTTTCTTATCTCGCTCATTTCTATTAATCTTTTCCCTCCCCCTCTCTATTACCTCCATTTCCTCTTTCCTCAGTTTCTTCTTGTCCTTTTCTTTCACCTTTTTAGACTCTCAAATATTGCTCTCTCCCTCTCTTATCTCCTCTCCTCCCTTCTCTTATTCCTCCTCTTCCCCTCTCTTTCTGCCTTTTTTTTTCAATCTTTCTTCCACTCTTCCTTCTTCCCCTCTCTCCTTTCTCCCACCTCCCCTCCTTTTTCTTGCTCACCCTCCTCTCTCTTTTTCTCCCTTCTCTTTATTGCATTCATCCTCTCTCTCTTTCCTTCTCTTTATTTCCCTTTCCCCCTCTCCTCATACTCTTCCCTCTTTGCTGATTCATTCCCAGAATCCACATTAGAAGTCAAGTGTAAACAGGAGAAGGCCCTTGCTATCTGCTGTCAGAGTTCTTTTCTGCTCCTTTCAAAAACATTAATGGAGGATGAGGCTCACAAACCCTGCCTGGTCTTTATTCTCTACCTGTCAGCTCCTACCTCTCCAGCTACTCCCCTCCCCATCCCTCTTGAGTAATGCCAAATGACCTGCAAAGACCCACAATCGGACTGCCTCCTCCTGAGCAATGCCCATGACAGATTTCTCCCTGCCGGGGGCTTTGAGTTTTTCCACACTCTTTCATCTGAGTGGGGTGCCTTTGGGTCTTTAACATGAGGAGGCTTCTGGATGGAGCTCTGTTTAGAGGAAGGAGAGGTACCAGATCAACTAACTGCCAAGGCTTGATAATAGTTTAGAATAGAAATGGATGGCAACAATCCCCCTCCCATAAAACAGTTCTCATTTGTCTTTGCTCATACTTAGCACAGAGCCTGGCACACAATAAGCCTTCCATAATGGTCTATTGACAGCCTGATTCCCTGACTGTCTTGTAGTTCCATTTGCTGTCCTCAGTCCTTTCAGATTGTAGGGTCCTCAGGTTGGAGCTGGTGGTCCAGAGCAGTCCTATAGGCCGAGGAGACAGCGGGCCACATACTTTTCCTTCCCCTTACTCCCCCTCAGAACAGATCTCTCCTTTCCCCACTCCTTCAGGACTTTGCTACACAGGTGGTAGATATTATGAGATATACTAATTTATGATCAGATATGTATTGAATCCTTATTTTGAACCAGGCATTGAAGTGGATGCTGTGGACATAATAAATAAAATTTATTATAAATAAATTATTAATTATTTTATTAGAATAAATAAAAGGCATAATAAAATGCAGAGCCTACTTTTTGGGGCCCAGCAGACACGCTGGTGCTTTGACCAGCATTCAGCTGGGGAAGGACAATCTCCTCCTGGTGAGAGAATCAAGTTTCAGATCCAAATAATCAGATTAGGTTATTAACAGGGTTTTTTGGGAGTTCTGAATCCAAAAGGGTGAGAAAGATAAAAAAAAAAATGGATATAGGGGAAGCTATGTAGTGAAGTGGATAGAGCACCAGCCCTGAAGTCAGGAGGACCTGAGTTCAAATCTAGCCTCAGACACTTAACACTTCCTAGCTGTGTGACCCTGGGCAAGTCACTTAAGCCCAATTACCTCAGGAAAAAAAAAGGATATAAGAGTGAAGAAGATTCAAGTGGCAGAGGTCAGTACTGGTTCCAGAAATAAGGTATGGAGCATAGCAGAAGAAATGGCCAACTATCTGACTTTAACTCATCTCCAATCATCTTTACTATTTGCTAGAAAACCCCCCTTTCAATCTGAAATACAGGAGGGTTCACAGTCAAAACTTCCATGCCCCCTTTGACTCAGTTTCACTAGTAGTGCTATAGGTTTGGACCCTCAGAAGCACCTAGTAGTATATTAAGTACAAAAATGACAATACAAAGCAAAGTGTAATAAGAGGGGAACAAATTAAGTACTATGAGAAGGAGGGACCATTTCTGACTCAGGCAATCAGGAAGCATGGCACAGACATGAACATTCAAGCTAGGCCTAGAAGAATGGGGAGAACTATAGGTACAGATGGGCATATCAGGTAGAGTGAACAGCATGAGCAAAGGAATGGAGGTGGGAAAACCCAATCCATGTTGAAGAGACAATAAAGAGTACAAATATCCTGGAAAATTTTGTGTAGAGGAATAATGGAAGAAAATGGCAAACCATTCCAGCATCCTTGCAAAGAAAACCTCAGGGAGAGTGAGGTCCATAGGGTCATGAAGAGTTGGACATGGTTGAATAACAACAACAATGGGAGGAAGGTTGTAAAGGTACATGTGAGCCAAACTAAGAAAAGCCCTGAATGTCAAACTAAGAACTTGGATTTTAGACAATGGAGAGTCAACAGTGTGAAAGAAGGGAATGATGCAAAAAAAGATGCTTTAGGAATGGTAATGGCACATGGGAAATAAAAAATAAAGTCTAGATAGAGGAAGAAGAGTCGGGAATGGGGTAAAAAACTTCACTTATGGCATTGGGAGAAGGAATGGAAGAAGGAAGAAAAACGCCAAAGATGTTGAATAGATAAAAGAAAACATCTTTCACTAAGGGTCTATAATCGATGGCTGTTAGCTTCATGATAGAATGGATTCCTCCTTGGATATAGATTGGACAAGAAATCTGAGATTCTGTGATTTAAGATAATCCTTGGAGATAGATTGGATAAGAACGAAGGGGAGAATCAAACAAAAGATGATGCTAAAACATGATTGACTGAGAATGGTAAGAGAAATAAGAAACATAAAATGAGAAATGAATTTGGGTGGTGAGAAGATAAAATTTCATTTCAGATGTGCCTTTCAACCTGACTTTATATCAAATCCTGCTACTTGCTGATCATGAAAAAATACTTTTTGTTCCCTAGACCTAAGGAGACAAGGAGGTCATTAGCTGCCTTGCAAAGAGCAATTTCAACCCAAGCTATCATATGAACATTTGAAAAAAAGGTTCCTAGTCACTAATAATTTGAGAAGTTCAAGTTAAAGCAACCTTGAGTTTCTCTCTCATACCCAACAGATTGCTGAAGATGACCCAAGAGAAAATGATAGCTGTTTGTGGGGCTGCAGGACAGCAGCCACATTAATGACTTGTTGATAGGATTGTGAATTAATCCGGTCCTCCTGGAAAACAATTTGGAAATATGACCTAAAAGAAATGAATCTCTCCATACCTTTTGACTAAACTATGATGCTTTTAGCACTATAGCCAAAGAAATCAAAGAAAGAGGAAAAGAGCTTATACGTATAAAATTATTTATAGCAACTTTTTTTGAGTAGTAGTAGGGAAAAAATGGAAACCGATGGGGTATCCAACTGTTGGGGAATAGCTAAATGGAATATGGTACGTAAATATAATGGAATATTACTGAGCTGTAAAAAATGATCAAATGGACAGGATCTGAGAAACCTGGGATGATCTGGATGAACAGATGTAAAGTCAAGTGAGTAGGATCAGAAATATTATAAAGAAATACAACTTTGAAAACATAAGAATTCTGATCTAATTCAATGATCAACTATTATTCCAGAAAACCAGAGAGGAAGGATACTATCCAACCTTGTCAGAGAAATAATGGACACAAGTTGTTGAATAGGACATCCATTTTCAGGCACAGACAATGTGGAAATTAATTTTGTTTTACTGTTTATTTTGCAAGGAAGAACTTTCTTATTGTTTTTATAATAGAAGAAGTTGTAGGAAGTCAAGGGTAGGGGGAGTAGAGTTAGGATAGCATACACAAAAAAGGGAAAGAAAAAGAAAGTCACTGAGACATCTTAAAAAATACAAAGAACAGAACCAAAGTGAAGCCAAGTGAAGCACAAACAGGACAGATTTGAAAGCTACAGACTGAACTTAAATACTTTCAAAGGGAAGCAAAAAAAAAAAAAAAGAGGAAGTTATACATAATAGAGAGCTAGAGTTTTATGTACATTTCCCCCCTGTTCTACCATGGATGTAAAATGATCATTTTATTTAGTATTTGCTAACCTCAGAATTTTTTGTTTTTTGAAAATGGACAGTTACGTTTAGGGGTTTGAGATTGCAGAAAGTCATGGAGATAATGAATGGTAAGAAAGTGGAATCAGTGAATTTAATTTACTTTTTTGAGATATGTGTCCGTGAAAGAAAGGAGAAAGATGAGAAGGTAGCCAGAAGACAAGTAATCACAGCTGAAATGTAATTGGGAAATATTTAATGAAATAAATAAAAATGCAATAGAACATAGAATGTTAATTTTAGGGAGGTTACATGGCACAGTGGATAGAGTGCCTGACGTCAGGAAGACTCATCTTCCTGAGTTCAAATCTGGCTTCAGATTTTTACTAGCTGTGTCACTTAATCCTGTTTGCCTCAGTTTCCTCATCTGTAAAATGAGCTAGAAAAAGGAAATGGCGAGTTACACCAAGAAAACCCCAAAATGGGATCATGAAGAATCTCAAGCGACTGAACCACCGACAGCAACCACAATAGTCCCCATCCTTAATTGGCTTCTTTGTTCATTGAAGCAATCTTCATTGAACCTAAGAATGGGGGCTAATAAGGGGGATTTAGGGAGGATATGGAGGGAGATATTCTGAGCCTGACTGATGGATAACATGGGAATAATCTTTTGGATCCAATATTGGATCTTCCCCCCCTTTTCTTGCTGTGATCCTTTGCTACCTTTGAGGCCCTTTCTTCACCCTTTCCACCTGTTCAGTGCTCTCATACAGAGAACCACAGAATGATCCTCTATTCCTCTTCTGTGCTTCCTGCTCAGAAATTGATGCCCTTCCCCCCCCCCCAACCGCACATCAACTTTCATTCCTTCTGTGCAGATGTTAAAGAGGCAATCTGATAAGCCAATCCACAAGGCTTGAGGGTATTTACATTTTAAGAGAGGAGCCTTGTTAACCAAAACAAATCTCTAATTAGTGGAATTCCCGGTGGTGTGACAAAAGGAAGTGAGATTTTTCAGGCATTTTGGCAGAGATTTTTGCAGGTCAGGGAGCCTGTTGGAGGTATAGGACTTGTCCACTCTGATAGACCAGGTTCTGGTTCTACAATTTTCATGGAAAAAGAGGAAGACCTTCCCAGTAGCAGACATTACTATGGTGTTTTCTGAGATACAATGGTCCTTTACAAATACTAACTCATTTGAGTTTGTGAAGTATAATCCAATATGTATTATCCCCATTTTGCAGATGTGATCATTAAATAGTTTATCCATCAAGCCTTGCCTCCTTTGGATGATTGCTTGAAGAAACTGAGAGTGTTTAACCTGGAAAAGAATAGATTTAGGGAGAACAAGTGGGAGAGAGGGATCAGATTAGGAATAGTTAATCTCCTGGTATAGCAGAAAGAATGTGTGTGAGTGTGTGTGTGTGTGTGTGTGTGTGTGTGTGTGTGTGTGTATTCTTTCTGATATATCTATGTCTATAATATAGTCAGATTTTTTTTTTCATTGTTGTTCATTTGTGTTTGACTTTCCATGACTCCATTTGGGATTATTTTAGCATAGATACTGGAGTAATTTGCCCTTTCCTTCAGTTTATTTTATAGATGAGGAAACTGAGGCAAATCGAGTTAAGTGACTTACCCAGCGTTACACAGACAGCAAGTGAATGAGGCCAGATGTGAACTCCAATAGTTGAGTTTTTCTGACTTCAGGCTAGGTGCTCCATGTACTATGGCGCCACTTAGCAGCTCCATAGGGTCAGTATACCTGGCTCCATCACTTACCTGTATGACTTAAGAGGAATCATTTGCTTTTCCATTGTAAAATGAGAGAATTAGGAAAGATGACTTCTTAAATTTCCTCTCAACACTAAATCTACCATCCAGTGACATTTGCAGAAGATGGAGGGAAGAACAATGGGCAAAGATTATGAAAAAATGTCTCCAATCTTTAGATTTATATGTAAACATTAATGAAGTATTCCAAGAGGTGTTGAGCTCCCTATCCCTGAGGGTCCTTTAAGTAGAATCTAGATGACGACTAGGAGAGGATGATGAAATTGAAATGTAGGTCTGGCTTAAACTCAGATGACTGGATGTCATTTCTAGCACTGAAAATTTGAGATTCGAGATAAACAATTTGTCTCTGACTTTCTTTCTTACAATTTCTACATTCCCTTATGATATTTAGACCTTTAGAGAGAAATACAGGATTAGAACATTGAATGATCTGAAGCTAACAAATTTAATGAGTCATTGACTAAACTACATAGTCTAGGAAGAATCTAATCCTAAAAAGAGTTGTTTTGATTCCAGAAAACACTGGAAGAGATCCTCACATATGTTTAGTCCAACCTTTCCATTTTAGAGATAGTAAAACAGGGAAACCGAGAAACCAAGTCATTTGCTTAGTAATTGGCAGAATTAGAATTCGAATCCAAGCGTTTGGAGCCAAACTCAATGTGTTTCTGTCTTTGTATTCCTTGATTCTCTACAATGTCTGGAATATAGTAGGTATTTAATAAATGTTTAGTCATTTTCTGATTTTTTCACCATGCTGCCTTTTGATTATTGTTGGAATACCCAGTTTGGTTTGCCTTTTCCTAAAAAGAAACATTAAAATCCAGACCCCAATAGTTCATCTGTGTTTGACACTGGCATTTTAATAAATTTATCAGTACTCAAAGATGGAAGTGGAGTGTTCCAAGTAAAGCACAGTAAAAATACTACATTTGAATTAGCCAGTTTTCTGTGACAAAATGATGGTGGCACAATGCCCAGAAAATAAATATTAGAAAGAATATTATAGACAACAGCACCAAGTGCATCCTATAAGTATCATCCTTTGCAATGAAAGATAGCAGGTCATCAGTGTTAAACTCAATGCATTCCTCAGGCTGTCTCTGTTCCATCTCAGATTGAAGTCAAGTTGAAACTGACTCAAGGGATGCATGGGGAGGGGAGAAAGAGGGAGGGGGCAGAGAGAAGGGGGAAAAGAGAGGGAAAGGGAAAGAGAGAAGGAAAGAGAAAAAGGAGAGGAAGAGGGAGAGGAAGGGAGAGAGGAAGAAGGAGAGGGAAAGGAAGAGGGAGAGAGAGAGAGAGAGAGGAGGGATGGAGGAAAGGATAGGTATATGGTAGAATTGAAAATAAGTTGTATTTGGAGTAAGAAAATCTGGGTTCAAATCTTGGTTCTGCCACTTATTACATTTGCCATCTAGGGTAAATCACTTCAATTCTCTGGTCCTGACTATAAAAGGTCTTGGAATAGATAAATCAATAAGCAACTGGTTCTGTAATCTAGGGATCTGGGCTTTTACTCCTTGTCTGATCTTGACCAAGTCACAACCTCTCTGAGCCCCAATTACTTTATTTGTAAAATAAGGTAAATAATACTTTCCACATCCAACTCCCTGGATTCCATAATTATAAAGTTTAAAGCATTATAAAGGGTCAGTTAAGTAGTGCCTTGAAAAGTCAGGAGGATTTGAGTTCAAATGTGGCCTCAGACATTTATTAGCTATATGACCCTAGGCAAACTATTTAACCCTGATTACCCCCCCCCCAAAAAAAAGCAATATAAAAATATAAAGAAAGAAACAATTGCTATTTTAGAGGAATTTGACTCCTCAGGAGAGACATATATGTACCAAATAAACAAAAACCGAATAAATGCAAATCAAAACAACAGATAATCCAAGGCTCACCTCCAACTCTAAATTCATCATCCTAGGATTTCTCATGGAGGTCTTCAAGCAAAGCCTGGATGAGTTTGGTGTGTTGTGGAAGGGATCGCTTCCTTTTGGGGTACGACTTGGTCCAGATGACAGCTGAGAGCTAACACAATTGGGATCAAGTTCCATTCAAATTTCACAGAGTGAAAGGGGATCATGGGGGGGGGCAGTGAACTCCAACTCATTAATTAATTTACTTATTATTCATGCATTTTTATTAAATAATTTATTTGCCCGTTCATTCATTCATTCATTTGTTTATTTATTTACAGAACAAGATGCTGAGATCTTGGAAGAAGGGGTGGTTAGGAGGCTGACACAGGTCATAACTGTTAGAGGTGGAACTTGAACTTTCAGATGATGAAATTAAAACTATTTCTAGTCATGAAAAAGTGCTCCAAATCACTATTGATCAGAGAAATGCAAATTATGACTTTTCTGAACCACCGAACCACACTGCCACCTGAGTGCCAGGATTTGGTGCAAAGTCTGAGTATTTCTGGAGAAGCTAAAGATTTTCTTTTTGAACTCCATGAAGCTGCTCCAAGAGTTCCTGGTGTGTGTGTGTGTGTGTGTGTGTGTGTGTGTGTGTGTGTGTGTGTGTTTGTGTGTGTGTTTGTGTTTCCACCCGAGACCAAGAGGTCAGCTCGAGTGTGGTGATGACAAATCAAATCTGCTCAGTGTTTGGAAACTCCCCTTTCAAACCTCCCTGAGATGGGATTAAGAGAGAACAGGTTTGGCCCGTTTTCAGTAGAATCTTCATCTGATTTTCATCTAGAACAAGACACAAGGAGAGGGTGGGGGGAGAAGGGCAGCCAGCATCCTTGGGCGGGCTGGCTCCCGGTTCCCTCGGTTCCAGTCTCCCCTAGGCAGCCAGCACCCGGGAGAACAGAAGCAACACAGCGCCACCTCCTGGAGGAAGAGCCAAGCCTGGGGAACCTCAGGCGTAGAGATCTATCTCTCAGACCCTAAGAGGAAGAAAGGCACCGGGAGCATCTCAGAGCAGGGGCTGACAGAGACCTTAGAGATCATTTGCTCCTCATTGACGTGGAGGAAGCTGTAGTTCGCAAGTGATTTGTCTCATAGAAGCAGTAAGTGACAAAGGCAGGATTTGAACCCAGATTCTCTGACTTCAGAACTTTATTCCCTTAAGCGTCTCATTCTGCTCCTACTGGGTAAAGACAAGACAGAGAGGAGCTGTCCTTTCCAATGCTAGTGTGTGTGTTTGCTCTTGAGAACTGCTGCTTCCCGGCTGGTCCCTCTCCTGCAAACTTGGGTGCGGTTCTTTGGGTGTAATTAACATCATATTAACGGGTGGGATTTCTGGACAGAGAGCCAGATACTTTGTGGCTTTAATTAAGTTTGGCTCCTGTCAATCTCTTCCTTCAATCAAACAGGCTCTCGCTATTTCCCCTCTCCAACATCCTGCTGATTGTTTTGATGCCGTAGTATGGTAGAACTGAAGCTGGGACTTCGACTCTGCCATTTTACAGGTGGGGAAACGGAGGCTCACTAATATCAAAAGTTAGCAGAGTTCGAGCTAGGAAGCAACTCAAAGGTCATATGGTTCCACCACGTTATTTTACAGATGGAGACACTGAGATGGAAAGATGATGTATCTTGCAGGTCTCATAGGCACCAAGAGACAGATTTGAATCCAAGTCTTGTAACATAAATCCATAAATCTAGAAGTTAATTGCATTGCTTACTTAATTCTGGGTTTACATATGCCAGTGGAAAATCCATTGACTTTGGAATCAAGAGAGTCCTGTGCTCAAATTCCAAGGTGTGGAACACTGGGGCCAATTGCTTAACTTCTCTGAGACTTTAATGGCAAAATAAGCATAATATTTCATTGCACATCTACCCACAGGGCTGTTGTTCATTAGGAGATCTGCAAAATGAAAAGTGCCATCTAAATGTGAATTATTATGATGAATTTTAACAAAATGCTCAATTTTTTGAATCAAGCTTTGTGTTGGTTTCCAGTCTCCTAAGAAAAATTTTGATCTAGGGAAATCTTATTTCTTATTTCCAAGAGAGATTTAGCTGAATATCTGACCGGCTGACACTAGTTCCACAAAGTCTTAATACATCACCTCATTGGGGCATGAAAATGACTCTCGGTTCTCAAAGTCTTTGCCAGTAGAGCCTGTCAAGCTGGAAAGGTTTTGGGGAGTAGCACAGTGAAATAGTGAATATCTATAATTATGGACCTGAAAAATCTTTTTAAATGAATAGGACACTGCTTTGGGAGTCAGAAAGACTTGAATTCAAATATGACCTCTGGTACTTACTAGCTGTTTCCTTCCCCATGCTTCAGTTTCTTTATCTATAAAATGAAAGAATTAGACTTACGGGCTTCTAAAGACCTGATCTGACACAAGCTTAACAAATTCAAGAAACGTGATCTCTGGGTTGATTACTGGAGAATTATTTTTTTGGATATAGCATTTCTTGAAAACTAAAAGGTCTGAGTTGATGAACAGAACAGCAGACTAATAGAATATCAGCATCTCAGTGTCTTCATCGGTAAAATAACATGGTAGAACTTGATGATCTTTGAGTTGCTTTCTAACTCTACAAACTTTTGATTTTAGTGAGCCTCTGTTTCCCCACCTGTAAAATGACAGAGCTTCAGTTCTACCATACTACGGCCATCAAAGCAAAGCAATCCATAGGATGTTGGAAAGAGCCTGTTTGATCAAAGTATCAAATTAGAAGCCCTCTAATATGATGAATACTTATGAGCTCCTGTAACAACATCTCCAATGGGGGTCACCAAACCTTCACTTGTAGACCTCCAAGTAAGAGGAGCTCATTGTTTCTTAAGACCACTTAACTTTTGGACAGCTCTCATTATTAGGAAGTATTTTGTTACGCTATGTCAAAATCTGCCTCTCTGCCATTTCTACTCATCCTACCTGTCCTTTGGGGCCAAGGAGATAATTCAAACCCTTTTTCTCATGATTTTTAGGCAATTTGGAGAGTCACTAGTCTCAGTATCAGGCAACTGCCTCTTCTTGCTTCCTGGCAAGAGTGGCAAGTGGTCCGTTGAGTGCTGTTTAGTCAGTTTTGCTGCTGTTAGATAAGATTGGACTTTTCCTTTAAAGCAAGGCCCAGTGCAAAGCTTTGTTTCATCAAAGGAGTCTTAGTACCAGAGACACAAAAGCTTATCAGGGCGCCTCTCATTCTCATGGATGGGCACACAGATATGCTTTTATCATTCATGGAATCAAAACCCACTTAATGTGGCGGAAGAGGAATGACTGACTTACTCACCATCCTGCCCTCTGAACACAGCCAAGTTTCAGGCTCTGGGTGAAGGAAGAAAGAGCCAAAACCAAAGGAGGGACCATAGACATCGCCCTATGCCCCTCCTTAATGGACTAGACTTTTTAGTGAGTCACTTTCTTTAGCAATATGAACCTTCCTGGTTGATATTTCCTCTCTAAAGTTTTAAGATTAAAAATTTCAGATTGAACATCTCTAATGTATTTTTTAATATCTGGGGATATGGTGCCTCCCCCTTTATATTTTCCTGGAGCCTTATTTCTCCCATCTTTGGATTATACTTATTTATGTGCATGCTGAATCCTACCCAATAGAATATGAGCTCATTGAGGTAGAAGGCTATGTCATTGAGGAAAAAAATTATCTCTCACCAGTGCCTAGCTTGGTGCTCTGTATATAGGAGGAGGTTGATAATTGTTTGCTGAATGCACTTGAATTGAAAATGAGAACCCTGCAAGACTAGGAGCTGGTAAAAATATGAAGCAACAGGCAACTGTTGGGTGGTAAGGTGATGGTGATTGGTGGTGTATGTATGGGAGAGAGTAGATATCTAGCTATCAAGTGATCACATTGTTGGACTTGAGAGGGAATAAAAAAAATAAGCAAACAATTTTGGTCACCTGGAAAGCCTATCAGTCTTTGGTGGCTATCCACTATATAGATTTTGGATGCTAAATCCCACCTGATTTTATATGACTGTTTCCCATATAGGAGCCTGTGGTGAAAGCCATTGAGTCAAGAAAGAATGAATAAAAGAGACTTCAAACTACCTCTCTACTCCCAGACCCAAATCTTCAGCACATGGTTTCATGACCCAATAAATGGGTATATTTGTAATGATCTTAGCATAGTGTCTGGAATGTAATAGATGCTTGATAAATGCTTTTTCTCCTTTTTTGTTCCTCTTCCTTTAATTTTTTTTCTTCTTTGTGTTGGAAGGGAATGAGTTGGAAGATAGGACATTTCCATGCCCACAGAACTGACCCTGGGGAATGGAGGGAGATGGATGAAGATACTATCCCTTCCAGATGTGGAAAAATGGAGACACTAATTCTCTGTTGGTGGAGTTGTGAACTATTCTAATCATTCTGTAGAGCAATTTGGAGCTATGCCCAAAGGGCTATCAAACTGTGCATACCCTTTGATCCAGCAATATGACTAGTAGGGATATACCCCAGAGAGATAAAAGGAAAAGGAAAAGGAGCTATATTCACAAACATATTTTAGCAGTTTTTTTATGGTGGCAAAGTATTGGAATTGAGGAGATGCCCACCAGTTGGGGAATGGCAGGACAAATTGTTCCATATGATTGTGATGGAGTAATACTGCTGGGCTGTAAGAAATGCTGAGCAGGAAAATCTGGGAAGATTTATATGAACTGATGCAAAGTGAAATGGACAGAACCAGAAGAACACAGTAACAGCAATATTGTACAATGATAACTGAATGACTTAGCTGCTCTCAGCAATGAAATGATCCAAGATAATTCCAAAGAATTTATGATAAAAATGTTATTTGCCTCCAGAGAAAAAACTGATGGAGTCTGAATGCAAATTGAAGTATCCTTTTTTTTTTTTTTAAACTTTATAATTCTTGGTGAGGGGTTTTTTGGTCTGTGTTTTCTTTTTGCAATGTGGCTAATGTGGGAATGTTTTGCATGACTGCACACATATAATCTGCATAAGTTTGTTTGCCTTCTCAAAGAGGGGAAAGGGAGGGAATTTGGAACTAAAATTTTCTTTAAAATAATGTTTAAAATTTTTTGTTTATATATGATTGAGAAAATAAAAAAAATAAAAAACTGTATCTACTGGTGGAGAAGAACAAACTTTGTTTTCACCACCATTCACATGTACAGCATGAATCTTTAATTTTACATCTTTTCCCCCATTAACTGACCCTCTCACCTGTATATTGAATTCTTCCCACATTGCACAAATTTCCATCAATTATCTCTGTTCTCATGCCTCCCTAGGGAGACTTAGCAGACATTTTTTAAAACCAAAATTTATGATTTCATTGGTCTAGCAAGGAAACTCCCTGTACAGATCTCCATCCACTCTGTGACTTATAGAGACATTAAGAATCTGGTTATTCACACAACCAGTTAGAGTCAGAAGTGAGACTTCATTTTGATTCCCAGACCAGCTCACTATATTACACTGACTCTAGCAGAATGTTATGACCCACTGAAGTTGCAGGACAACAAGACGGCCCCTTGGAAACTCACAATTGTTTGTTCTGGCCCATTAAGACTAGAATCCTTTGGGAGTTTTTGTTTTGTTTCTCAGAGAAATCATTCTTTGATCTTGTTGCATGAATTTCAAGGACATGCTCTGTCTTGAGAGGTAGCTTGGTAGAGTGGAAACGTCACGAATAGGGAGACCAGCATTTTCTGTCATTGATTTTCTGTGTGTTCTTGGAAAGTTGCTTAATCATTATGTGCCAGGAAGCAAATAAAATAACAGATGTGAAAGTGACCTGTAAAATATAAAGCGCTACTTGAATGTAAAGATTTATAATTGTGATACCTAAAATGTATATAGGGAAGTAAAGTTTGAATACTGCCTCAAACACTTACTATGTGATCCCAGAGGGGAAATTACTTAACATCTCTCTGCTTCAGGATCCTGATCTATAAAATGGAGATGATAATAAGCATCTACTCAAAGAGTTATTATAAGGACAAATGAGATATATACAGAGTGCTTTGAAAATGTTTGACTGTTATAAATGACTTGCCCAGACAGTAATCTATAGTCTTACAGAGTTTCCTGAAGTTCAGAGTGATTAAATGGCTTGCCTATGGTTAGTTCAATAGCTATTGAGTGTCAGAGTTATGTTTTTAACCCAGGTCTTTCTGGCTCCAAAGTTTCCTATCCTCTCCATCATGTCATGCTACTCCACTATATAACTATAGCTCTAAAACGTTTACAAAGAATGGTGGTCCAATTGTCCTCCAAACAGAAAAGGTCAATCAATCAATTAATCAACAAGCATTTATTAAGCATCCTTTATGTGCCTGGTATAGTACTAGAACAAAAGTAATACAGTCCTTGCCCTCAAGGAGCTTACATTCAATTGAAGAATGAAACATATACACAAATAATGTACATGGTGAAGAAGTAGGTAAAGAAAATGAGACTGAAGATAGTATACATATTTTTTTCTTCCCATTTTATAGTTGGGGAAACTAAATTTCAGAAAGGTTATAAATGACCTACTTTTGGACACATAGCTGATAAGTAAGGGGATGGGATTTGGACTCTTCCCTCTTTTTGCCATTAGACTACAGATAATTTGGGTGGGATTAGACAGGTTTTTGTTTAGAGATTACTTGAGGCATAATAAGGATGGAGAAAAAGTAAATTTTAAGCTAAGAGTATTCATTGATCTCCCCAAGCCCGAGTACAGGAAACGATGCATGATGATTTAATGGAAAAATCCTAGTTTTCAAGAAGTTAACAAACATTTATGAAACACTTACTGTAGAGCAGGCATTGTACTAAATGTTGGAGTTGCAAAGAAAGGAAAAAAGCAGTCTCTGCTCTCAAGGAACACAATAGTCTAGTGGAATAAGGAACCAGAAGGAAGAATTGAACTCTAGTCTCAGCTCTATCATTAATTTATTTTTATTTCTTTCCCATCCCTAACTTCTTCTGCCCAATTCCATTGAACTCATTGGCTCCTGGATTTCATCCTGGCGGGCAACACCTTTTGCAACCAGCCATAGATTGATTGAATGATGGGTAAGAGTCATAGGAGAGTCCATCATTTCTAGGACAACATTGGATTTCCCAGGTGAATTTTCTCCTCAGGATTTATTTTAGGCTTAGGCAGAATTAACAGCCATCTATAAGGTCAGATTTTTTAGATCATAGGAATAAGGAAAGGGACTTGATCCATGATTTCATTATTTTAGGGGACTCTAGTGAGGAAGTTCTGCCCTACTAATTCAAATTGGTATTTTCTCTGCAAGCTGGGCCTTTGACTCTGGACTAACTGTTCCCTTTAAGTCACTTCTTCCTGCTCTTCCTGAGTGTTCTCAGCTCCATTTTATAGATTGCTTTCTCCCATTAGATTATAAAGTCCTTGAGATCAGAGAATGCTTTTCCTTTAGTGCCATTCCTGGTATATAGTAAGTGCTTAAATGTTTAGTTGCCTTGTTACCTTAGAAGGTTGCTAGAGCATTGACAATTTAAGTGGAGGTATGATAAGGAGAATGAGAGCAATCTTGAGAGTCTCTCTGATTTCTAGAATAATGGAGATGATAAATAATACTGTTTTACTCTGCCCTGCTCAGAGTCCAGAAGTTCTATACTCAATCAGGGCACTTCATTATAGGAATATATAAGAAATTCTGAGGAAGGTGATGAGTTTGGTAAGGTGCTTGAGATAATTTTAAGTGAAGATCTGTTGGAAGAACTGGAGGTATTTAGCCCAGAGAGGACTTGGGAAGGGATAAGGAAGAGATATGGCAGTGATCTTCAAGTATTTGAAAGACCTTTATTTTATTTTATTTTATTTTATTTTTTGGCTCCAGAGAGCAGAACGAGGAGCAATAGGTGCAGAGTAAGAGAAAAAATGGATTTCATCTTGGTCTACAGAAAAAAGTTACCAACTCTTAGTTGTCCAAAAGGGGAATGGGCTGCCTCATGAGGCTGGTTAGTTTCCTATAACTGGAGGCTTTTAAGAAGATGAATTGATAATTATTGGCAAGATTGGCAAAATCAGATTTTCTTGGTTAGGTACCAAATGGGATGCAAAGTCCCTTCTAGGTGTGAGATTCTATGATTCTGTAACTGTAAGTTTTGTCTTCCTGTCATGACAACCACCTCCAGAGAAGGGAGGGAAAAAAGAGAGGAAGGAAAGAAGAAAGGAAGGAAGGAAGGAAAAAAAGGAAGGAAATGAAGGAAGGGAGGAAGGGAAAAATGAGAGAAGAAGGGAACGGGGAGAGAGGAAAGAGGGAAGGAGGCAGGGAAAGATAGAAATAGGGAGGAAAGAAAGGAAAAGAAAAAAGGAGGGAGAGAGAGAGAAAAGAAACAAGCATTTATTAAGAATTTATGAATTCTTAGACATATAAATTAAAGTAAAAATAAAGATAGGATCTTCCCTCAAGGAGCTAAAATTCAAATGGGAGAAGTCAAAAGGGAGGTAAAAAGCTGAGAATTGGGAACAGGAAAAGGAAGCACTTGGTTTGGGGAGCCTTGGAGTGCAGACCTCTAAGGTGATAGATCGAGAAGTAGAATGACCTTAGAAATCATCTCATCCAACCTAATCATTTTACAGATGAGAAAACTGAGTCCCAGGATGGGATACATAGATACATAGGTGGTAAGTGGCAGTGCCAGGATGCCAAATTGAGCACTCTTTACCCTGCACCCTCCATGCTTTTCTCGAGACGCCCCTTCTTCTCCTTCTTGGGGACAAGGAGAAACGCCCACGCTTCCAAATGACAGACAGTTTGGATAAGTCCAGGGAATCTGAAGAAAGTTACCAAATCCAGAAATGGGGGGACAGACCATCACCTCCTCCCTTCTGCTTTTGTGAAGCCACACATAACGGGAAGTTAATTAAAGCTTCCACTCTGAGAAAAGGAGAATGTTCCATTTGGTAAATTTAGAAACAGCTGGTTAGTTTTACCCATTACTTTTGTGCTAACATCAGTTGAGCTCACTCAACTCTCTCTTTTTATGAAGCTGTCCTTCCAATGGTACCTGATAACTACTAATTGCGGCAACTACATTTCTGAATTGCAAATTTTCTGCACTGATAAAAACTTTGATTGCCTGTCAGCTACACATAAGGAAAAGATCACCAGTGCTAAATGAGGTGTTCCACGCTTGGATAATAATGCCTAATGAATTATTCAGGGAAGAATGCTTGAACGCTGCAAACAATTTGAGGGGTTACTAGCAGCCGTAACAGTTCAACAGCCAAAAGAACAAAAGTATCATCTTGAACATTACACTAATGATTAAAAAATGCGTATTAATTCTAGATTTGGAGAAAAAAAAGAAATGCCAGTCTGATTTTAAAGGTTATTCATTATTCTCTCACTAGTGTTGTAATTGTCTTGGTGGTGGTGGTGATGGGGTGGGGGGGGACAGAGAAGGAACCCATCCTTAACTGTGAGATTTGGGGACATATAATATTATGACATAATAGTCCCGTAAGTTTTTCGTACACATGGCAAATTTCAAATTTCATTGGCAAGGATAGGTAGAACCTAACAGCCCGGCTAGAAGTTTGTCAATTCCTGTTTATTAATTTCAGGTAACTTTCCCCATCAGAGTTAGGGCAAAGGCAGTTTTAGAGTCAGTAACGCTAAATAAAGCTTAATGGATATGCTCACATACATACTAATATGTACCATAGTAAGTACTTTTTTTGGGCAGAACTTAACAGAATATTTGCTGAATGAACGATACTTCTCCAAAAGCCTTCCGAGTATTTGTATATATATATAAATGTTTGTATCATATATATGTACATATATAAATATATATATATATATATATATATACAGTTGATACAAACATTTAAATGCATGAGATGCATAGATATGCACACATATATTTATGCATATGCAATATACATAAGCAAGTATAGAAAATTGTTTGAAAAATAGAGTATCTACACTGACATGTATAATACATGATTACATATTTGTATTTATGTGAATCTCTCTATGTATATATTCCAGAGCACTGCTGAGGGGAAGGGGGAAATAGTTCTTAGAAAAAGCTTCTGGTTACAGAGACTGAAACTGAAGAGAGCAAACTCACAAAAAAAAATCAGGGGAATTTTCAGTTATGTCCAATCCTGACATATTTGCTGCCTTCATAAAAAATATATTTCCACGACCCAAAGTGCTAATTTGTTTTGACAGATGCTGTACAGTTGCCAAATATGAGGGAGGAAAAAAGTCCCAGAAACCTGTAATTCAAAATATTCTAATTAGAGACAGTAAAGAGAAAAAATAGGAATGCAACCCCAGCAATGGGATGATTTATTTGAATATTTTAAAATAGCTTTACAGGGCTGTGCTTCAAAATTGCACGGCAATCAGCATCGCGAAGAGAGGGGAGGCGAGAGATACAATCCAGCACTAACCGTTTTTGAAAAAGTCGTTTTGAATGATGGAGATTCAGCCAATCCATTTAACTGCTTCTGTTGAGATCTTCTCTTCACCCCCCCCCTTCCCAAGCTCTGAAGCCTGTGGTATTAGACACCAATTAGTGATTTTATTATAAAGATGTTCAATGTCAAGATAACACTTCTTATTTCTGGCAGTGCCACTGAATGGTGGGTACAAGGAATGGTTTCGGGAAAACAGCTGACCATCTGCTGAAGCCTGCTCACTCACAGATGACTAATGTTTTCCCTGGAGGACGTTGTCTCCATGTGTTTCTGTTGCTGTCTTTTCGATGTCACAAAAAGAGGTTGATAAACATATTCAAGGCACAATTAAAAACCATTTTCACTGACCAGTTGCCACTGATGATAATATCAGACGGTTTGAGCCCTTGTTGTGACCACACTTTTAATAGTGTTGACATTGAGCGAAGAATAGTCTCCTTTTTACTTCCAGCCCTTACCTGTCTCTGTCCTTTTCTTGGGACTTTTCCATGCACTCATTGCCTCCAAAGGAGCAAGGATTCAGCCCTCCCTGCTCAGGACATCTCGGTGAATGAAGACTAAATTTTCTGAGCTCTGCTGGAGGCTTTCTTTGGGTTTGGACACCTTGCAGCTCAGTATTTGGGAGATTATAAATCACTGAAGTCTACAAGGCGAGCCTCTGCTTCCCATGCTAGCCACTGAGAAGGGAAACACTTAAATATTCACTAATCATTTAATTTTTTGGAGGTGGCTGCTTTCCCATTGTTAACTAATTCAACAGAGATTGCTTACATCATATAGTTGTAGAGCTGGAAGGGATCCTTAAGAATATCTAGTTTAACTCTCCCACCTCTTTTTAAAAAATTTTTATTATTATTTATTTATTTTTTACAGATGAAGAAATTAAGGGAAATGATGTGGTTTGCCCAAAGATGCATCTTTACTTGTGACTTTGATCTCCTCCCCTTGTGTCTCCACTAGAGATTTACTCTCTTTCTCCCTAATTTTCATCCCTTTATCTACTGGGTATTCCTTTGATACCTACAGATATGTGCAGCTCTTCCATCCTAAAATCAAACAAACAAACAAAAAAAAAAACCCTCAGAAATTTTCATTTGACTCCACCTTTCTCATTAGTTAACATTCACTTTAAAAAAAAATTATTTATTTATTTTGCTTTTTGCTGAGGCAATTGTGGTTAAGTGACTTGCTCAGGGTCACACAGGTAGGGAATGTTAAGCACTTCTTTTTTAAAAACCAGACTACTGGCAGGGGAAAAATAAACAAAAAAATCAAACCTTAGTTTGATCAAAGGTTTGCCTTTATTTTCTCATCTCCCACTCATTTCTCAACCCCAGGCTATCTAATTTGTGACTTCACCACTCAATAAATCTACTCTGTCTGAGGTCATCAGTCGCTAAATCCCATGATATTTTTTTCAGTTTGCAACGGCTGTGGCATTTAACACTGTTGACCACTATCCTATTCAGTACATTCTCTTCTCCCTGGATCCCCTCCTATTAACTCTTCTCAGATTTTTTTTTCCAGGATCAATATCGATGTGCTGGGGCCTTCTTCCTTTTCTCTCTCTACTCTCTCTTTTTTTAAAGAGATATCATCAGATTCCATGGTTTCAACAGCCAACTTCATGCAAATAACTCTCAAATCTACATCTCTGACCCCCATTTCCATCTTGAGCACCAACTATGTATTGGATATCTTTATTTGAATATCCCATATGTGTCTTAAACTTACATGTCCAAACCAGAGCTCATTATCTTTCTTCCTAGTCCCATCCCTACTCCCAACTTCCCTATTTCTGTTAAGAGCACCATCATCTTTTCAGTTACCCAAGTTCAAAACCTAGGAGTGATCCTTGACTCTTCATTCTCCCTCATCTTCCAAATCTAATCAGAAGCCAAACTTTGTCAATTATACCTTCATAGCACGTCTCCCATTGGGTCCCTCCTTCTCTGCATCACAAATTTACCACCTTAGTTCATTGCTCTCACTCAGACTATTGCAATAGACTCCAAAAATTGCATCTAACTTTTCCCCTCCCTAATCCACTCTTTACCCAGTTGCCAAGCTGATTTTCGGATGCTCCCCTTGTTCATGACGTTTTTGTGGTATCCTATTGCTTTTCATATATATAAGACAAACTTTTCTATCTTCCATTTAAAGCCCTTTAAAATCTGCTTTCAATCTTTCTAGTTTGATTCATATTATTCTTTCTTAATATAGTCCATCTCCCAGTCAAACTGGTCTACTTGATATTTCCCTAATTTGGCTTTCTCTCACCTTCACCCCTTTACATTAGCTGTGCCCCATCCCTGAAATTTTCTCCCTTTTAACCTCTTCTTAGAATTCCCACTCCCTTCATGGCTCAGGAACTTCCTCCTACTCAAGATAAAAAAGATTTACCTACTGACTCCCCAATTGTCAGTATTCTCCTGAAATTGGTTTGAATTGAATGATTATTTTAGATTTACTTATCTATGCAAATGTTGTTTTTTCCTCCAACACCATTTCTTATCCAGTTCCTTGAGGGAAAGGACTGATCTTTAGCTTTGTATGTGTGGAGGAGGAGAAAGGGGTGTCTTTGTGGCCTCTGGATTCAGTGTTGTGTTTAACCCGTGGTGAATGCTTAATAAATACTTGCTTAATTTAATTGAATTTGAAATTCCTTGAAAGAATAGAGAGGTGGAGGAAACTGTCTAGTTCAGGAAATCATGAATCACCCCCCCAAAAAAAATCTACTTCTCACTAGACCTCAGAAAAATGATTTAAATTATACCTTTATATGAGATGATTTGGGCCAGTTCCAATATATTTGTGATAGAAAGTGTCATTTGCATCCAGAGAACGTGGAGACTGAATGTGGATCAAAGCATAGTATTTTCACCTTTATTGTTGGTTGTTTGTTTCTTGCTTGGCTTTTTCCTTTCTCCTGTTTTTTTTTTTTTTTTTCCCCTTTTGATCTGATTTATTTATTTATTTATTGCCTCATGATGAATATGGAAATATGTTTAGAAGAACTGCACAAATTTAATCTATATCAAATTGTTTGTTGTCTTGGAGAGAGAAGAGGCAAGGAAAAGAGAGAAAAATTTTGAACACAAGGTTTGGTAAGGGTGAATGTTGAAAACAATCTTTGCATGTATTTGGAAAAATAAAAAACTATTAAAAGAGAAAAAATAAATTATACATTATAGATTTAGATACATAAAGGACCTCAGTGACTGAATCCTCTCATTTTATCGATGGAAACGAGACCAAGAGAAATCCATTGTCTTTCCTCAAGGTCATAGAGTCAGATTCAAATCCTCATGACTCCAGATCCTGTACATTGCCCACTGTATCTTACCCTCCTCTCTCTCATTTAACAATGATACTTCTTGAATTGCACATATTTGACCTATATTGGATTGCTTTTTGTCTAGGGAAGGGGTGAGGTGGGGAGGGAGGGAAAAAGATATGGAACACAAGATTTTGCAAGGGTGAACATTGGAAACTCTCTGCATGTATTTTGAAAAATAAAAAGCTATTATAAAAAATCCAACAATGATATTTCTCATGGTACCATGGAAAGAGAGAGCTGGATGTAGTATCAAAGGACCTTGTTTCACTACTTACTACCTGCATGCTTTGGATAAGCCATTTAACTTCTATATGATGTATAAAATAAAGATTGTTGAACTGGATATTCTTTGAAGTCCCTTCCAGGTTTAAATGCTTCAGTGATTCAATGAAGAAGTAAATTTTTACAATATAAAAAATAAGGTCAGAATAAATGGGTTTAATTCTCCAGAAGAGATTTGGGTTAGATAAAGGACTTATATATGTTGGAATGGTTCACTGATGACAGTGATGGAATCTCCTCAGTCAATCAACAAGCATTTTTTGATATTTTATTTCCCTCATTGCATGTTAAAACAATTTTTGACACTTTTAAAAAAGTTTTGAGTTCCAAATTCTATCCCTTCTTTTCTTCCCCCTTCCCTGAAATGGTAAGCAATCCGATATAGGCTATTATATATGTGCAATCATGTGAAATATTTCCATGTTAGTTATTTTCTTTTTTTTCTTTTGTTTTTGGAATATTAGTAATTTTCAACAAGCATTTATTTGTTTTAATATTTTATTACTCCATTATCTGTTAAAGCAATTTCTTTACATTTAAAAAAAATTTCGAGTTCCAAATTCTATTCTTCCTTTCCCCCTTCCTTAGATGGCAAACAATCTGATATAGTTTACACATGTTGAATCATGTAAATTATTTCCATGTCAGTAATTTTTAATAAGCATTTATTAAGCTCTTACTATATGCTGGGTGTTATAGATACTAAAATAGAAATGAAGCATTTTCTTTCCTCAAGGAGATTATATGCTATTGAAAAAATACTGTATTATAAAATAAGATAATTATGAGAAGAAAGACTAAGTGGGGAGGGACAAAAGAGCTCATATAAAAGGTGACATCTGAGCTGAGTTTTGAAAGAAATTAGTTTCTAAGAGGTGGATGTGAGAAGGGAGTGAATTCTAGGCATGGAACAAAAGTAAAAAGATAGAAGATTGGAAGAGCCATTCCGTCTCCACCAGAGGGTATGGGAAAGGTGATTTTCTTCTTTGGAAGTCAGAGTATGTGGTTCTAGGCTTGCTTGTCTTGGTCTATAGATAAATGCTCTTTTCTGGACCTCAATTTTTGCACTGGTCACAAATGTATCTATTACCTGTAGACCTAAAAACTATGAACTGATGGTGATCTGTCAAAGGGGGTAGGTGGTGGTGGAAGCCAAGGCAAGGGCTTTCTCTCAGCAGAATCCACACCCCAGCTTAGTTCCCCCTTCATTTCTCCTCATTCCCATTTTCTTTCAAAGTGGGCACAACAACGCCAAGCTGTGTTCCTAGGCTTAGTGTGAAAACAGATGGTGGGTATTTTGCACCAGCAACGTGATAGTAAAATAAAAGTAAACACCGGTCTTGAATGGAACTAGATCCAGGGAAGCATCAGGAGATCTGCCCATCTTTCATCAGGTCCCATATGCAGGGCTGCTTTAGAACCAACTGCTTAGCAATGATCAGCTTTGACAGATTTTGCTCTTCTCAGCAATACAATAATCTGAGGCAATTCCAAAACGACTCCTCATGGAAACTACTATCCACACCCAGAGAAACAATTTAGGCAGTAGGAATGCATATTAAAGCATACTGTTTTTACCTTTTTTTTTGTTTTTTTCTTTCTTTCTTTTCCCTTTTGTTCTGATTCTTCTTTCACAAGATTAAAGTGGAAATATGTTATTATTATTGTATATAAATACATATATATGTATATAAAATCTTTATCAGATTGCTTGTCTCCTTGTGGAAGGGGGAGAGGAGGAAGGGAGAAAAAAGAGGAAATTAAAATTTTATAAAAGTAAATGTTGAAAACTGTCTTTACGTGCAATTAGAAAAAAATAAAATATTAAGTGGTGAGGGCAGGGGGAGGGGGAATCAGCTACTTAGAATCATAGGGAAGGTAGGCGGCTTTATCTCAGGGGAACTAGGAAAATTCATGAGTTCAAATCTGGCTTCAGACACTAACTAGTCATGGGACTCTTTGCCTCAGTTTCTCATCTGGAAAATGAGCTTTCGAAGAAAATGGCAAACCATTCCAGAATCTTTGCCTGAAAATGGGATCACATAGGGTCGGACATGACTGAAACAAGGCAACAGCAACACTTGCAATCACAGATTCATAGGGGGTAAGGGCATTTGGATCATTTAATTCCCGCCTTCATTTTAAAGATGAAGGAAAGCACCTATTTCAGGTCTAGAACACAGACTTCTTAATACCCAAGGCCCTTCATCTCATCTGGTTAACCTTCTTATTTAGCTTTATCTCAGGTTACTTTTGCTTACCCATTGCTTTATCCCTTGGCCTTTTCTGAAGAATATGAATCTAAATTCCTACTGAGGGAATATAGTAGAACTGGCCTTAGAATCAGGAAAAGCTGATGGTCTTCCTCTAAACATGGTGACTTTTTATGGAATATATATATGTATATATGTATACACACATATATGTATATATA
>JAJPUD010000108.1:940141-950802 GCA_023553655.1 Myrmecobius fasciatus
TATATATATATATATATATATATATATATATATATATATATATATGTGTGTGTGTGTGTGTGTGTGTGTGTGTGTGTGTGTATATATATATTTTATGAGGCACTCACCCAGAGTCACACAGCTAGGGAATGTTAAGTGTCTGAGACCAAATTTGAACTCAGGTCCTCCTGACTTCAGGGCTGGTGCTCTATCCCCTGCACCACCTAGCTGCCCCATCATGGTGACTTTTTACAGAATATATATATACACACATATATATTATGAGGCACTCACCCAGGTCACATAGCTAGTAAATGCTAAGTGTTGAAGGAGAGATTTAACTTTAGGGCTGATGCTTTATCCACTTCACCTTGCTCCTCCTTCACCGGAGATCTTTGGAAAGAGACTGGCTGACCATTTCTAGGGGAGTCCACATTAAGCCCACGAGATAATACCTTTTTTTTATAAAGCTTTTTATTTTCACCCACTAGATAATTCCTTCTAGCTAAGATTCTGTGTTTTTGTAACCACAAGCAGAATTCTGTTAAGAAATCTTTTTTAGGAGACACCTTAGCTGGGAAACTTTCCTCCCTCCTGTCTCAGGGTGCTGTGCAAAGGGAAATGCTCAGGAGGACCCCAGGTGACAACTTGGCCAAAGTGGGAAAATCTAGACTTGGCCACAGGTTCGAGGAAAGGCCTTTCCTCTTTTGGTGGGGTCTGTTGTGGGACACACGGGCCAGAGTTAAAAGCTTGGAGATCCAGCCTAACTTTGAGATTCGGTGATTTGTCCCCAAACCCTCAGTGCGTCCCCCCAGAAAAAAGTCACTCCAAATGTCCCCAGGGCTATTTGTGCCCGACTTGGGACAGAACAGTGACCTGATCAGACACACTAGAACTGGACTCTCACAGCGACGTCATTGGGGTCCTCTTCAAGAAGGAAGGGGACTACTGACAGGGTCCAGGCTTTCCCGATGGGCCGGAGAGCTGTCTAGTTAAATGTTATTTAAACCTCTGGCAGATTTATGAGTTGAGAGGGATGTCAAGCTAAGCCTTGCCAGGGGAATGGGGAGCAGGGGAAGATGGTCCCTGGGCTCCTGCGGAAGTGCATGAATCAGAATGGAAACAGCCATGGAAATGGCCGGCTGCTAAGGGGCAGCGGATCTGTCACTCTGTTATGTTCTGCTCGGGCTAAGGGGTCTCTGGGGAGCTCCTAATGAGCTCCAGGAATGCCTCCGGCTCTGGGGAGGGAAGCGCTGCTTTACCAAGAGCCTTCAGGAGCCCAGCCACATTCGTCAGAGGGAAACCACACATGTACCGGCATGTTTTGTGGCCAATAACGAGGCTTTTTTTCCAAAGGAAGGATTAGGCTTAAACACAGGGGGTCCTTAACCCCAGGTGGATTTCTTGTTTGTCTCAGCTTTGCTAAGGAAGGGGGCTGAGCATCTGGGCCGATGGGTGAGCATCAATGGGGTATCAAGCAAATAATGGAAAAATTGTTCCAAACCTCCCGGAAAACTGATTTTGATCTCTTTTGACTATGAAACAAAAGGGAAATTCTATCTGTTATTCTTTGCTGCTTCTTCACCTAATGAAAAAAGTCCTAAATCCTTACTTTGGGCATTCAAGGCCTTTTTGACCTGAAAGTCAGCAGGGCAGACCCCTACACCTAGAACCAAGTTCAAATGTCATGTATTACCCTATGTGTGGCTGTATGACTAGGGACCAAGCATCCGAGCTCTTTGATCTTCCTCATCTGCAAAATGGAAATAAGAACTCCCTCTTATTTCCACTTCATGCAGTGAGCAGGGAGGCAATCTCAGAGTAAAGAGGTTCTGAGAGCACTGGCAATGTGATCTGTGGCAAATCACTAAATATTTACATTTAATAAACTACACCTTCAGAACAGGTGTCAATATGCATCAATAAACAGAATTTCCAATGCCAATGAGATCTCAGGTTCAGTAAGAAAAATTATAAAAATGGCAAGAGTACCTATAATCTTCCTCCTAAATTAGCTTCCTTTTAGCCTATCTATCCCTCATATATTTCTTTGATATGAATAGTATCTCTCCACTTAGAATCAAAGCTCCTTTAGGGTAGGGCATTTTTTTTTGCTCGAGGCAATAAGGGTTAAGTGACTTATCCAGGTTTACACAGCCAGTAAGTGTCTGAGGCTGGATTTGTACTCAGTTTCTCACCCCCTCCCTCTCTCTCTCTCTCTCTCTCTCTCTCTCTCTCTCTCTCTCTCTCTCTCTCTCTCTCCCCCTCCCTCTCCCTCTCTTTCTTTCCCTCCTGCCCTTGCTCCCACCCTCTTTTTCTTGAGGGTTTTTTTGGGAGATCTATGTTTTCTTTTGCAACATGACTTTTATGGAAGTGTTTTCTTAATGGGGACTGGGGGTAGGAATAAGTGAGAGAATCTAGAACTCAAAGTTTTAAAAATTATATGTAAAATTGTTTTAAATGTAACTGGGGGAAAATAAATTAAAAATATTAAAAATATTTTAAAAATTAAATAAAATTAAATAAATAAAAATATTAAATAAAAAAAGAAATTCATCTTTCTCTCCAGAGGCACCTCAGAGGATCCCAGAAATTGGAACTGGAAGAGACTTCAGAGACCAGTAGTTAAATTCTCTCATTTTACAGAAGAGGAAACTGAAGCTGAAAGATGGATTCTAAGTAGGAGAGCCAGGATTCCATCCCAGGACACTGGTAAGTAAATCTGAGCCCTTGTTCCTATTTCTCTTTTGTACTTAAGTTTCAATTTGCGGTACAATATTACAGCTGGCATCTATAGAGCATTTTAACATTTGAAAGGTGCTATATGTTATTCCATTTGATAAAGTGTGTGTTTGGGGGTGGGGGTGGGAGGGGAATGAACATTTATATAGGATCTACTAAGTGCCAGGCTAAGGACTTTACAAATATTATCTAAATTTCATCTTCACAACCTCCCTGGGAGTTGAGTGCTATTATTATCCTAATTTTACAATTGAGGAAACTGAGGCAAACAGAAGTTAAGTGATACACAGCTAGTAAGTATTTAAGGAAGGATTTGAACTCAAATATTCCTGACTCAGTGCCCTCTCTATGGTACCACCTAGGAGCCTGTGATCTATATCGCTCCACCCAATCTTCACAACAACCATGAGAAGTAGATATTATTATTATTCTCACTTTACAGATGAAGAAACTGAGGCAGAAGGTGATTAAGTTATTTGCCTAGAATAACCAGGCATGTAAGAAGCTGGAACAGGGATTTCAAGTCTTCCCTCCTCCAAGGCCGGTAATCAATCCATGATGACACATTATTACTCTCCATCTTCTCTAGTGGATTGTAAATCCAAGAAGACTATCACTTATTGAAGTTACCCATCCTTCTCTGTTCAAAATTTTCCATCCCTTCTTCTTTTCCTTTGTCTTGCTCCTCTGAAACCTATTTTTTGTCCTTGCCATGCTCTTCAGTACCTCACTTTGCACCCTCCCTGCCAGTCTCCCCATCTATCACTCCAGCTCTGGTTTCTTTGTCTCCTATGTCTCTGCTGAGACATAGAAATGATACGTTTCATTGTCTATGCCCTAGGATCGTTGCTTTATAATTGGAGGACACTTTAATGATCCTCCATCTGATCTAACTCCCTTATCTTATAGCTAAAGAAACTAAAGACCCATGTGGGCAAATGATTTCCTAACTGTCACTTGCTCAAACTAGAATATATCAGATGTAGGATTCAAACATTGATTTTCTGACATATGACTCAATGTTCTCTATGAACCCACAATTCCCTTTGAAATTACCTTGGCTTTACTTTGTAGATACTTACAGACAATACCTCCAGACCAAATCTAAGCTGCTTGAGGTCAGGGACTGTTTCCTATTTGTATCCCTACAATCTAGCACAGTGTCTGCCATACAGAGATGCTTAATAAATATATTTTAATTGATTTCTGGATATTTTCAAATGGAAAGAACTCCATGGTCTTCCCTTTGGGAAAGCTAGAATTACCTCTAGGTTGGTACTGAAATTTCCTGGGTAAACCCCCCACCCCCGCCCTGGATATTTTGGCCCCTTATGTCCAGGCTGTTTTCCTTGCAATCTATTTCTGGCTTCTGGAAATCTTAACAAGCATCCGCCTATCTCTCTGAGCAATGATTCACTTCTCCCACTTTCTCCTTCAGAGGATGGAGGGCATTGTCAAGGCTAGAGCCTCTGTTTTGATCCATTATAGTTTCTCCCTGCCAACTGCTAGACATATAAACCATTGGCAAAGCCACTGTAAACCTTCCTTTCTTCATCTGTAAAATGGGAAGAGGATATTGTTTTACCTACCTTGAGAATCCAATAAGATAAGGATGTGAAATTATTTTGTAAACTTTAATTTGTTATATATATGGAAGTGAAATTGATCAGGCAGGCCCTTGATCAATTTCCCAATCAGCTTAATCAATTGTGGGTCATGGACATTTGTCCAGATGACAGCTTCCATAGAGCTTCCATGTGCTCTAGAGCCTTGCAGAGAGGACTGAATGAGTCTTTCCTGAAACGGCTTCCAAGTGGCTAGAGCTGCTCCAGAGCTGATTGGTTATTGAAAGTCATGAGGGGTTAGAATCTTGTCCAAAGAACAATCTTTTTCCAGAGACCTGATCAATTCTACTTACAATAATTTGGAAATGTATTTTGGTTTCTGCTGGCACATGAGCCATAGGAAACCACTGGCTTTTCCCCCTGACTCTTCTCCACCAAGTATCCAAGATCCATATGCTCACAACCACACTCACATGGTCCTTGGTCAGTTTATATCAATAAACAGTCCACTCCAGAGGTAGAGCAGAGGCATATCACCAGCGCTCTTCATCCATACATCCTTCTTCAAAGATTCTCTTTCTCCCTACTTCCATCCTGTTTCCTTCCCACAGCCCAGGGACTATATGGTAAATGAGAAGTCATAGAATTTATTCATTTTTTAATTTGTTTTTTTCAATTAAAATTATTTTTTTTTCTTTCTACTGAGAGGAGAGGGAGAGTTTTAAAAAAGAAAAGAAAGTTGAAACAAAAACATAAGTAAACCCCCTTTTTTTAAAACAAATATGCCTAAACAGAAAAAAATGAATCCCTCAATGGTCATGAAAAAAAAATGCATGTTTCATTTTGCATCTTGAGTCTATCATCTCTCCCGATAGAAGTAGCAAATTTTGGTGTTTTGGAATCATTGTTAGTCATTTGATCAGGTATCAGGGACTTAAAAGTAAGCCTTTTGAAGTTTTAAAATCTTTATCTTTTCCTTTTTTCTCCAGCAATTGGGGTTAAATGATTTGCCTTATGTTACACAGATAGGAAGTCTTAAGTGTCTGAAAATGGATTTGAATTCATGTCCTTATAACTCCAGAGCTGATGCTTTTTCCACTATGCCATCTAATTATCCTCAGTTTTTAGATTTATAATGTGTCACAGAACTTAGAGTTCTCTGTTAAGATTTCCAGATTCTGTGTTAGAGTTCTGAATTTTAAAGAATTGTCTGAAGTGGGGAACCTTAGAGGTCCATAAAGTCTAGAGCTCTCAGAGACTTTCATTGAGCTATTAAGAGATGAAGTGACTTTTGCAAGGTCACTCAGAATTAGGTCTTTTGGCTCAAAAGCCAAAGGTCTTTTCATATCAGCATGATGCTTTGCCATATACCTTATTTGGAAGTTCAAGGAAACAGTTGTCCATTTAATTATAATACTCTCAGGCTTTGTCCTTCCAGAGTCTACAGTTACTTTAATTCCTCACATTTCCAGCTATTTTACAAATGAAAGCATTAGAAGATGCAGTGGATAGAGCACCAGCCCCGAAATCTGGAGGATCTGAATTCAAATGTGACTTCAGACACTTAATACCGCCTAGCTGTGTAACCCTGGGCAAGTCACTTAACTCCAAAAGCCTCAGCAAAAAAGAAAAAAAAAGTTAACTAATAATTCAAGGCAGTATGTAAAATTAACCATCATGGTGCAATTAAATGAGAATTGTGCAAAGAACTCAGGATTTCAGGCCTCCCTGACATTCAGAGTAACCTGTGTGACTTCAGGCAATTCCATTACCTTTTCTGAGCCTGGTTTCTTCTTCTTTAAAAGAGGTGTAATAATAAGATAAAGGACATTACTATCACAATAATCCTCTGTAAAAAGGGAAGGTAGGGATTATTATATCTTCTATTACTAGTCAACTCCTTCACATGCATACAAGCATGCCTTTTTTAAAAATTATTTTTTATAGCAGTCAAGCTTTTATTTTTCCCTACCTCCTTCCTATCCTCCATCAAAAAAAGAAAAAAAGAGATATACAAAATGTTTGTAATTAACATAGTCAAGTCGAACAAATTCCCATATTGGTCATGTCTAAAAACATGAGTCATATTAGTTAAACTCTGTCTCTGTCAGGAATAGGTGATGTTCTTCACCATCAATCAGTCTCTGGAATCATGATTAGAGTCTTTAAAAATTCATTTTTACAATGTTAATGTTATGACAAATTATGATGCTGATTGTGCTCACTTCTCTGTGCATTTCCAAATTTCCCTAATAATCCATTCTATTCCATTTCTATACCAAAATTTCTCCATTTCCTAGTAATGACACCACATTTTTTTTAATTAAAGCTTTTTTATTTGTATAACATATGTATGGGTAGTTCCTCAGCATTGATATTTACAAAGCTTTTCATTACAAATTTTACCCCTAGTTCCCTCCCCTCTCCTAGATGGCAGGAAGTCCACTACATGTTAATAATGTTGAAATACTTGACAAGTTGTGCAAGAAAAATCCTATCTAAAAGAAAAAAAAAGAAAATCAGAGAAAGGAAACACAATGCAAGCAAACCTCAACAGAGAGCAAGAAAATGTTATGTTGTAGTCCATATTTCATATCCTTCTCTCTGGGACACCACATTTTTTTTTTACCTTTGTCACAGGTGACTTTTATTGACAAATAAACCAACATTCCATTTTATATTGCTTCATTTCATCATGTAAATATATAATCTTTACCAACAAAACTTTGGCTATTTCCAGCTATCTAGTACCACTTTCTAATGAAAATGTGACTTCTAAGATCAATTTTAGGGCCAGAAAACTATGAGAACAAACATTCTATCTTTGATTTCCTTTATTTTCTATTCTATTTTTTTTTACTTCTTTTAGAAAGCATGTAGCCCATGGCATATAATAAACATTTTAAAATGCTTATTCCCTCCCATTACTCTTAATTCTGAAACTCGATATAGTTTGAATACACAATAGGTTGAATTCACTGGATAATATCATAGATTTAGTACAGAGAAACTAGGTTTATTTGGAACTAGAAGCGCCCTCTCATTTTAACAAATAGGGCAACTGAGACCTGGTTAGACAAAATGATTTGTCTAGGGCCACACAGGTAATAAACCACAATTCCAGCCAGTCCCTCCAACTCTCTGCTCCACCATTGAATTCTTTCTTCTTAAACAGCAGGGCACGTCTTTCCATTCATGCCATCTTGAGCTACAGAAATGTGACGATTCACTCACCAGGCAGCCCTTCCAGCTGATCAGTGTCTGCCCTTAGCTCTGAAGCCATCCCCCTGTTTTCAACTTTCCGCTAATTCTGGTCATCTTTCCAGAATCATCAGGCATGTGGTCTAAATACCAGCAAGCTCTCCCTGGACCTCCTAACAGCTTAGGCTGGAGCAATAGCTGCCAAGTCCAGCCTGCCATTAGGAAGTCAGTTCTCCACGCTGCCCACTGCCAGTGCCAGAACTGCCAAGCTCACCCTGGGTACCATAGAAGGGCTGGGTCCACTTGTCACTCCCTGAAAAATGAACAGGAAGCATATCCAAGGGATTGTGCCCTCTCTGTTAAGTGTTACTAAAGATTTCCTTGGTTAGAAAGTAAATGGAGTTGAAGGCATTAATTATCTCTGATAGGATGGAACGGTCCTAGAATAGATCTGGCCAAAGAGGTGGTATATTTGGTAGGTAGGTGGTGAGACAGACAGAGCAATGGGTCTATAGTCAGGAAGACATGAGTTCAAATCCAACCTCAGATATCCAACCACTGTCTGCCTGAGTTTCTTTAATTGTAAAATGAGTATATTTTCAAGAGCTATGAGGATCGTGAAATAATATTTAAAAAGCATTTAGCACAGTGTCTGGCACATAGTAGGGGCTTAGTAAATGCTTGTTTCCTACTGATCTCCTTCCTTTGTTTTTTCCCATGCAGATGTTTTTGGGCTAACCTGAAAAGAATATTGGGTATTAGACTCAGAATCAGAGAGAACAGGGTTCAAATACTACCTTGGAGACTTACTTGCTGTGTGACTAGATAAATCCCTTAATCTCCCTGTGATTCAGTTACCTTGCCTGTAACAATGATAAGTCTGGATCCAATGGCTTCTAAGGTCTCTTCCAGCTCCAATCTATCATCTTTCAAATGTACTAATGAGATGAGGGGCTCCCACCAGATCTTGATCCAGTGGTCTGTAGCTTCTGGTAAACCAGTTCTGGATTCTCTTCTAGAGTGAGCTCGTCATGAATATGTTCATCTTGACCATTGTGATAACAGAATATAGATTGCCCTCTTAGGGTACCTTCTTTTCTCTGGTCACTGGAGTGTCTGGCCTTGCCCTCTGAGCCCCCAAATTTTCTGACCCTCCTAAAGGAGTGACTCTATCCCAACTTCTCAAAGACACTATTATTCACAGACACATATTGAGTGTCAGCCTTTACTGATAAAGAGCCTTGCTTATGAACCCCTGCCACATTTCTTTTCATTGATCTTTGGGTCCTCTGATGTCTAATTTTTAGTATTAAGAAGACTTTTCATTCATTCAAGACTTTTCAGTTTACAAAGAACTTTGATTTACACGATCCCATCTGATCTTCACAACCATCCCATGAGGTCAGTAAGATATTATAATCATCTCCATTTTGCTCAGAAAGAAAAGGAAGCTCAGATGGATGAAGTTTCTTAGTCATATGACACATACAGGATTTAACTCTGGATCTTCCCGATTCCATATGTAGTACACTATCTACAAGGAACCTCTTGGAAACAGAGATGAAAGGAATAAACAATTCCACATGGACTTGACCCAGATAAATAGCTAGTATTGACATAGTACTTTGAGGTTCACAACATGCTTAACAAATAGTTCATTTGATCCTCACAATAATTCCATCATTATTATCATTAATATTATTTCCATTTTACAAAAGAGGAAACTGAGGCAGATGGAGGTAAAGGGACTAGTCCAGGATCATGTTGCTTGTAAACATCTGAGGCAGGATTTGAATTCAGGTCTTCCTGACCTTGTGTACAACATTCTATCCACCACTCAATAATTTTCAGTCTTTGCAGTTTTTTGTTTGACTAGCTTAGACATCTTTTCTCCTGGAACTTTAAGAAGCCTTCCTGGCTCTGTGAGAATCCAGACTTGTAGTACTGGCTCATTCATCACAGAAACCCAGTATGGAAGTCACAGGCAGTGGATTGACAAATACGAAAGGGAAAAAGTAATATTGTGCTGGAAGTTCTATTAGCCAACTAAGTTTCTCAAGTGGATAGCACCATGATGTATTCCATCATATGCATGGACTGCTTTCCTTTGGGATTGGACTCACAATCAATCTTCAGATGTGGTTGTAATTAATAGGTAAAGAAGTACAAATATATCTAAATTAATAGAGCCACTAGGTGTGACTAACTATAGTATGATTACATGTGAAATTAACCCAGAGATCAAAACCAATAAATCCAAACTAATAAGTGCTAGGACAACCATTTGTGGTTTTAGATGAATTTACTTTTCAAGGCATAGAAGGAAAAAAGATGAGCCTGGCTGTCATTTTTAAAGGCTTAAAAAACCCAGTGGATAGGATATTGGGATTGTAAAATTGTATGTGAAATACATGAGTTCTCAGCTGAATTCTAGCAGGACCGTTTCTCATGTTAATGAATTGTCAGCATGTTAAGAGAAATATGGAAAATCCAGAATCAGAAGCCACCAATGCTAGGAGCTGTTACCTTTGCAAAGCTGTTACCTCTGCAAAGAGACACTGTGTGGTTAGTTGACTGGAGCCAAAAGGCCTGGGATCAAGTCTTGGCTCAGCCATCACCAACTCTGCAACTTTTGGCCAGGGTCTTGTTGCCTCTGGGTCTCTTGGCTTGCTCAACCTTAATTTACAGTTATACCTTTCATATCACAGAAGCTAGGGGATTGGCACTCTCACAATCTAGAACATCCCTGCAAAAACCTTAGGGATGGATCCTTCACCTTCATTTTCCTTTAGGAAATCATATAGGAAATCAAATAAGGACTTAGCCTTTTCTCATATAATACCAGAATCTACTGGAATGTCTTTTTTTTGTAGTAATCTTGAATTTTTGAGTTTCTAAACTTTTTTTCTGTGTAATTTGCTAGCCTTCACATGCCATCTCCAGTTTCCACAAAACTCCATCCAAACTCCCATTTTAATTTGTTATGTCAAGTCACAATATATCTAAACCACAATGGGAAA
The DNA here is from genome assembly GCA_023553655.1 of Myrmecobius fasciatus. Lineage (NCBI taxonomy): Eukaryota > Metazoa > Chordata > Mammalia > Dasyuromorphia > Myrmecobiidae > Myrmecobius > Myrmecobius fasciatus. The sequence continues at coordinate 950,649 of JAJPUD010000108.1, forward strand.
AGTCATGATCTGGAAGGGATTATGGTAATTGTGTTGCCTGTCACTGGGGATGTTGTAACAAAAGCATTTTGTGAATGTTGGACTGAGTTAGCGTGGGTTATTATCTTCATCCTCATTGGAAGAAGAAGAGGAAAAGGAGGAGGAGGAGGAGGAG
>JAJPUD010000108.1:950812-972416 GCA_023553655.1 Myrmecobius fasciatus
ACCAGATTAAAATGTAATTGGGAAATGTGTGTTTTCCAAGTTAGGATGAAACTGGTAGGGATCCTTAATCAATGCCCTCAACCCTCTCACCATCTTCCAAGCCATCTTGCCAAATCCCTTGTTGCTGGGGCCAGATTTTGTTCCTTGAATGCTGTGACCCTAAAACTTTCCACCTTGGGATTTCAGGTGTTTGCTTGACCTGGCCTATTTTAAGCAAGCCCTTAATACACTTCACTGCACTGTCTATTCCTCAGACATTTTCTCCCTACCTTGTTCTGGCCTCAGCCCATCACATTTTCCAGTTATGGAACTATGATTCAATCTACTCGTTCCTGGAAGGGATGTGTCAATCTACTCCTCTATGGCATCATTCAGCATCCTTGTAAATCTCCCAGTCAAAGTGACCCTTCTTGGGCATCCCTCTCCTCTATGTATCTTCTACTAGAATATAAATTCTTTTAAGGAGGAGGCTGTCTTTATTTTGCTTAACAATATTTGGCTTATATAATCACTACTGGAGAAGAAAATGACAAATCACTCCAATATCTTTGCCAAGAAAGCCCCAAATGGAGTCATGAAGAGTTGGACACCTCTGAAAAATAACTGAATCACAATCACTTAATAAATGCTTTTCATTCACTCACTCATTCATTCATTCATTCATTAATAAATGATATGCGCCAGATACTGTGCTAAGTCATAGTCTGTACAAAGATTCAAAAACAAAAAAGAGCCATTAGTCTCTGCACTCCATATTCCACACCGGAGTACTCACCTGTAAAATGGGAGAAATAATAACTACCCTTCCTTATCTCCCAGGACTTCTGTGATGCTTAATTGTTATTAAGGATGTAAAACACAATTTCAATGAAAATTTGTTTTTTCCCCCTCAATACTCTGATTTCAGGATCTTTTCAAGGCAAAGAGTTAAGCAAATTCTCCCTTATCTAGCTCCTTCTTTTTTCCCTGGAAAAACATTTGTAAAGTCGGCATTTGAGAGAAGCCCTCAATTAGCCAACCAGTAAAAAAGCTCCCTAGTAAGCAGGGAAGCCAGGTTTCACATGGGCGGTGGGCCAAGCCTTGTTTCCAGCTGGATCAACAGAATCTATCAGTCCGATGCATAGCTGAGAACACTGCTGGGTGGGGAGATGGCTAGGACAAGGTGTGCACTCTGCCTTTCCTCGGCTTCTGGAGTCCTTTTTGCCCTTCCACTATCTGGGCAGCAGAGAGAAATTGGGAAGTGGGCAGGATTGGCTTCTGGGCTTCCAGCCATTTCTTTGGGGCCCCTTCCTTCTCTTTGTCTTCTTTCTCCCTCCACTTTTTCCCTAGTTGCTTAGCACCCTGTCCTGCCCTGGGCAGGGAAGAAAGAGATTTGGTTAACTCATTCACGCTGAGATGTTAGGGACTTAAGACTTCAACCCTTTCAGGATAATTTGAATTTTTAGGAAAGGTCATGAGGCAAGAGCATCATTTAAAGAAATGATTTGCTAACTGTATGATCATAAATCCTAGGATCAGAAGAGACCTCAAAGGTCATCTGGTCCAACTTTCTCACTTTATAGATGAGGAAAATGAGAACTGGAAAGATTTTGGCTTTTTAAAATTTGTTAGCTATGAGAAAAAGCTTTAATCCATGCTTCAGAATCAATGCTTTTTCCTTGATATCATAATGCCTCCCATGAGATTTGGAATAGTAATGGGGTATATATTTTAGGTTAGGACCAAAGAGATTTTTCTTCATTTTAAGGAGCAAATAAGAAAATTTGCTGTCTTTGCCTCTAATAGCTTATTAGAGTAAAGTCTGAAGGAGTTAGAAAAAAATATTATTGTGTTCATTCTGGTGAAGGTCAGTGGAAGGAGCAACAATAACAACAACAGCAACAATGGACATTTATAAGGCGCTTTAAAGTTTACAAAGGATTATATAATGCTCTTACATCCCTGTGAGGCTGATGCTTTTATTACCTCTGTTTTACAGATGAGAAAATTGAGGCTCTGAAAGACTGGCTGACTTGCCTAGTGTTGCAAAGTTACTAAGGATCAGAGATGGGTCTGAATCCTGGGTCTCAGAGGCTTCTCTCTTTTCACTATAAAAGAACAAGTTTATGAATTATTCTCTGTTTTTCCAAGCTCACATTGAGAAAATGCTTTCATGGAATCATCCCTCTTATTTGTGTCTTTTTAGGACTAAAATCTGGAAACTCATGAGGTGGTGGTATAGGACTGGGAGCCACTGACCTGTGAACACTTCCTGTTTCTTCCTCAGTCAAATTAAGGGATTATCATCCAAGTTGATTCATGCATTCCATAAGCATTTATTAAGTACCCGTAGTATACAAAACACTAACCAGTCTGGAGAGATACAGTTTGGGCAAGACATGTCAAGGCTCAGAGTAGGTAAGTAATTTGTTCAAGGACACACAACTTGAAGGAACTGTGACTCAAGCTCAGCTGTCCTGAATCTGGATCTAATGTCCTTTCTACCATATCACAATAAATATAGATAATTATGGTGCACATGACATATCTATGTTTGTTCTGAGTTGTCTGGAATTCTCCAGTGGGCTTCTACCAAACAGACCCTCCACTCTCTACTACAAATGCTCCAAGAGAGACAAACTAAACATTTGTGGGATTACAAATGTTCAGTGTATACATTTATTTCCCAGTTCTTTTCAGGGTCCTCCCTTCCGTAAGACTTCCTCAGGGTGAATTTTTTTGGGCTCAATTTCTAGGTTTTAATGAATGATCCAGGAAGAAAGAACAACTGTACATTTTTTTTGTAATTGCTGATGGTACAAAATGATGTAGCTTACTGGGCCAACGAGCAAACAGCAAGAATAACTCATCATGAAGACATGATCAGCTCAGCAATTGAGCTGACACAGGGCAAATTAATTTTATTAGCGGGAAGCATTGGCATGGACCACAATACAGTCTGTGTAGTGAGGATGAGCCCAGAGTGACCAGTGCTGGACTTAATTGATCACTTGCAATGGACTCTCTAAGAGGAAAATAAATTTCCTTTCTTAGATCATGATTAAGAAGAGAAGAGTAATTGGGGAAATGAACATTGGGTTCCATGTTCCCCCAACACTAGTTCTTTCCTTCCTTTCCAAGGAAAGACAAGCAAATTCTTGACCTTGTATTTTAATGTATTTAATGTATTTAACTATAGGAAAGGTTAAATTAGGGACTGAGTCTGTATCAGAGAGGATGTTGACACTCAGTCCTATATTCAAATGAAGAATATAAGTTTTTTTCCCCACAGTTCCACATTTATTGTGCTGCACAAGAAAAATCAGATCAAAAAAGAAAAAAAATGAGAAAGAAAAAAGGAAGCAAATAACAAAAAAGGTGCAAATACTATGTTGTGATCTCTCTCTGGATGCAGATAGTTCTCTCCATCACAAGTACACTGGAATTGCCCTGAATCACCTCATTGTTGAAAAGAGCCAAGTCCATCACAGTTGATCATTACATTATTTTGTTGCTACTCTGTATAATGATCTCCCAGTTCTGCTCATTTCACTCAGCATCAGTTCATGCAAGTCTCTCCAGGCCTCTCTGAAATCATCCTGCTGGTCATTTCTTACAGAACAATAATATTCCATAACATTCATATACCATAGTTTATTCAGCCGTTCCCCAACTGATGGGCATCCACTCAGTTTCCAAGAGTATGAGTTTTAAGCAGGTGCCATGGTTGAGCTGACATTTTAAAAAAAGTATTTTGTTGATGCCTTCAATTTCATCATGACTATTTCCTGATATACCACCCTAACTACACGGAATTTTCACTTAACAAAGAACAATTAAATCAAATGATCATATCTGACATATCCAACATAGGTAACATTCTAATCTATGTCTCTAGGGGAGAACAATTTGATTCATTATCTCCTCTCTATGACCAATACTGGCCATTGCACTTATTCAGAATTCAACTGCCTGTTAAAATATGTTTAATCTATATATCAGTAGTCACTTTAAATGCTTTTTTCTTGTGGTTCTGATCTCTTTATTTTGCATCAATTCCTATGTTTTCCCATGTTTCTCTGCATTCATCATATCTATTATTTCTTATGAACAACTGTGTTCATATACAACAGTTTGTTCAGTTATTCTCCAAGGAGGGGACTTACTGTGCTTTCAGTTTTTCATCTGAACATGTTCAGTATGGCAGTAGCCACTGTGCAATAGTTAGTAGTAGCCATTGTCTAGTAGTAGTAGTAGTAGTAGTAGCCTCTAGTGCTATACTAGTTATTCAGATTAGGATGTTACACACACCATGGCAGTTGTGACAGACCCTAATATAATTATAGCTAGCATTTATATAGTACCTATAGACTTCTGAAATATTCCATAAATATCATCTCGTTAGCTTTTCACAAAAACCCTGGGAAATAGACGCAATCATTATTATTCCCATTTTACAGATGAGGAAACTAAGATTGGCTTCCCCAGTGTCAAAAAGCTAGTTAATGTCTTTAAACTTGGCTATTAATGAAGGAATCAATCAACAAGCATGTAGTAAGTGCTTTCTATGCCTGGCAGAGGCATTGGACATTCAGAAATGAAATACTTCCTGCCTTTAAAAAGATCACATTGCATGGCAAAAGACAACATGTACAGAAAAATTTGTGTTCAAAGGCTTGTCTGAATGGGGTTCTGGTCTATTCCATGTACTCCAGTTTTCCTGGTCTGCTTGTTCACCAAAGTCATTCTCATTTTTGGTTTTGAAAGACGTCTTGAGAACATAGAGTCAACCATGTGTTAATGAGCAGCAGATTTCCCAATGATCCTTCCTCTTTATGAATATTCCTCATCACTTGATTTGTTGGCAGTTCAACTCCTTTAGTCATCTTGGATTGATTTTGCTTTAGCGATTTACCACATTTTTACAGCCCAAGATGACATGAACAAAATGGCCCTTTTGAGACATATCACCAGCCTTCACTATCAGGGCACCATCCTAGGGTCAGATGGAGATGAAAAAGGTACATTTCTGTGTCTTTGCTCATTCTGATTCCTATATCAGCCTTTCCCTGTTGCCTTCAAGCTAGAAGTGATTTTACCCTCCATGAACCATTTCATGAACCCACCTCAGTTAGAATAATGATAACTGATTTTTATATAGTGTCTTCAGTTTTATAGCAAAGCCAATAGAGAGCTAGCTTTGAAGCTAGAAGGACCTGGGTCCTGGTACCACAACTGACTCTTACTATGTGACCCTGGGAATTCTCTAGGAAATGAAGGTGTCAATCTACATTGGTAGAGAGAGTTTCCTCACCTTGGAGTCCCCTATAACCAATGAAATCATAGACCCCATCCCCATAACTATTTTTTTCAGGCTTGTAGTTATTGTAGCATTGTAATTAAAGGAGGATAAACCTAGTATCTCTTGTAAAGTGTTTTACAAACCTTAAAGTGCTATATAAATGGTAATTAATAATATTATATCATTGAATAGAATATAGAATGTGTTGACCTAAGGGAATAGCTAGCTTGATAGACAGCCAAATATGAAAGGCAAAAGACAGCTATTCAATAGAATATCGTGACTAATTATCCATTATATCCTGGATTGTAACAGTGTTAAGTTTTCTCTTGATGATGGTAACTGATCATTCAACAGGTAATTATTAATTAATTAAATTTATTGACAGTTACTAATCAGTAAGTATTTATACTCACAATGAGACGGATTATATTTGGAGGGATGGTAGATCTCGTTTCTAGAATTTCATAGTGGAAGTGGAATATTGAGGTTGCCTTTCATATGAAGGAGATGGAGGATTAGTATTGTGATTAAAAGGATTGAGATGATTTGGAGACTAATAGTGTTTTAGAGAGTCAGTGAGTGAGTAAAGTAATGCTTGGGTAGAGATCCCTAATGTTGACTCTGGGTATCAGAGGGTAAGGGTTTGGAACTCTAATATAAAGAGAGTGGGTCTTGGGTTGGATGGAGGTTGGTATACTATACTAGTGATTAAAACCCAAGACTGGGGGTCCAATACAACTCTGGGATATAAAGGCCCCCATATGCAGCAACATCAATATCTAGGAATTAATGAGGACAGAGTTCTAAAAAATGCTAAATTTGAATTGTAAAATTCTGAACTCCCAGTAGCCTTAGTAGGAGGAAAGGGAATGCTAAAATGGATTTGGGAGTATGAGGAAGTCAATCTAGAGTTTAAGGAGTGAGATCAAAAATGTCTCAATGAGGGGCAGTTAGGTGGTGCAGTAGCTAGAGCACCAGCCCTGAAGGCAGGAAGACCTGAGTTCAAATCTAATCTCAGACACTTAACACCTCCTAGCTGTGTGACCCTGGGCAAGTCACTTAACCCCATATGCTTCAGCAAAAAAAAAGTCTCAATGATGTTAAATGAAGAAAAGTCAATTGGATAGCAAGTCATGGTAAATTAAAAGATGGTGGATTCTGCCCAAGGCAGCACTGTCCAACTTGTGCCGGGAATGAAAGGTAGTCCTGAACAGAGAGAAGAATAAGATTATGAATTTGGACCTGGGAAAGACATCAAGGTTATCTAATTCAGCTGCCTCTTTCTTGCAGATGAGAAGTGATTTGCCTAAGATGACTCAGATAGTAAGTGTCAAAGGCAGAATTTGAACAAGGTTCTCCAACTTTAGGACCTGTGTTCCTTCCATGGTTCCATAACAACACTCATTGGAGGGAGCAGTGGGAGACAAGGCTTGAGGAAGGAGGAGAGCAGACTTAATCCATAGGCCAGAAGTAAGTTGGTTGCAAGACAGAATTCAAAACTAAAAAATGAGCTAAAAATTCAGGGAAGCAGAGAGTTAATACTTTGTCCAAATTATCACTCACCCCTCTTTCAGTCAGGTAGTCCCAATATCCTTCATTGTCCTGGGTGGGGCCTGACTACCTTCCCCTGATTCTGCATTTCTGGCAGTCTCATATCCATAAACAAGATGAGAAAGTAAGAAAGTGTCAAGAAAATAGTAAAAGAAAAATGAACGAAAGTGCAATTGATAACATTTCCAGAAATTTCCCAGGAGATTTCCCAAACCTATACTCTTCTCTGAAATACTTTAATAACACATATTAATTAAATAGGGGAAAGAGAAAGGTCCCACGGTCTATTGTGTGTTGCTGACAATACCTTTAAATTTCAAAATGATTTGAACCAGCATTTTGGAAAAATAAGAGGAAGAATTCTCTGTATAATGCAGGACAGATTCTTTTGGCTTATTAATCTCTTAGTGTTCTAGGTGATGAAGGGATCCCAACAACCACTGGATGGGTGATACCAGTTCTTGCCTCTCCCTATAATCTTTGTCCTTTCAGAGTGAGTGTGAGGATGATTATCCATTCTGGCTGCTTTTTCTATGGCTTAGCACACACAACTTAGGCTTTTAAACAGACTCTCAGATATGACCTTATAGAAGGAGATGATTCAATTTTCATCCATAGCCACCGATTGGTGATAGATGAATGGGCTAACTCAGGCCCCATCTCTGAATTCTTCTAGGAGTATACAGTTACACCAGGGATAAGAGATTGAAAATGGAATTCTGATTTTTGATTTGATATAATTCAATTCAACAAGCATTCATTGGGGATTTACTAAGGCCAGACACTAGGTATTGGGTATATATGAATTGGGGATTCTAAAGTCTTTTAGGTACAGCAAAAACTGAACCCATCTCGTTTGTATGAGAAACCATGATATTGGCCCAGAAAGAAATTCACAGTGGAAGTGACATGGGGTTTTACCACCAGATATAAAATTCTGTGGCAAAAGAGCTTAAAACATAAACTTCCCTAGGGCTTTATTCCATGCAAAACTCACCAATAGGCCACAACTAGGGTCAAGGTCTTTATATCCAAAACAGAAGGGCATCATGTTCTAGTTGCTTTTGTACTGGGCTTCTGACAGGCAAGAATTAACATCACAGAGGTTGTCCTTAACATCACAGAAGTGGTCCTAGAATGTGACTATTGCATACAATCAGTAATCATCCCCACATATTACTTTCTATTGGCTAGCATCATCTAGGCAAGTGTTAACTACCAAACTAATGGAAGTCAGATTGTTATAGAAAGGTGGAACAGAGATAGCAAAGCAGGTGTTGGAATATCAAGCTGAAAGTTAAGCTCAAGTGTCAAAGGGAGGAATTCACTGCACCATAAAGAAAGAAAAGAAAGTTCAGGATGAGTTGAATACTTATTCATCATTAGACAGAAATCAAAGCTAAGATGAAAATGAAGTTTGAGAATGAGTTGGGGACCAGGTCAAATCAAACCCACAACACAGATATCCACTAAATGCCAGTTTGCAGCACTCAGCACATATTCCAGCATGATGTCCTTTGATGGTGGACTGTCAGCAGATGCAAACCATATCTCCTTCTGTTTCTTAAGGATAAAGAGTTGTCAGAACCTGAAATGTTCCACATTAAGTTTCATGACTGATCCCTAGCATGTAAATAATCTCTTTTGTGTCTGTGCAAAGACCTACCTCTGAAGGGACAGCTCCAACCAGCTGTCAGCAAGGGATATTTGCTTATGAGTTACTTCAGAATAATATCAAAATGGAGAAAAAAGCAAACCATTGCTTGGTCTGTGCATCTCTCAGACTGGCAACTCAAACTGCCTTGCCTGCTAAGGTCATCTTGCTCCAGGCAGTGTTCACTAGGAGCAGATGCAGTAAAAGAAAGTGCTATGTTGATCAAATGTAGGCTCACCTGCTAGGCAGCATATGCTCACTCTTATCAGACCCACGGGTTTTTAGCATAATGGAGACAGATGCTCATCTAACCTTCTGCATGTTTGGAGGAGATCATGTCACAGAATCTACAGCTCCAGAATCCTTTGCAGAGAAGAGAGCTCACAACGGAAACCATTGGTTCCAGTTATATGGTCCTTGACATAATTTCCTAAAGACCAGACCTGGGGTGTGGGAGAATGTTTTCAGACTTATCAATGGCATAATTCTTCATAATAGAGAATCAGGAACACTTTAGGGTATTATAAATTATGTATCATAAATCTTTAGAGAGCTACAGAGCATTTAAGTACCTATTGGTCAGATGATACAGTGGATATTACAGACTTTCCCAAAGTGCTAATTTTATTTTTAAATAATATTTTAGGGCTTTGACTCAGAAGATGTGGGTTCAAGAACTGACTTTATCACTAGCTAAATGTGTGCCCTTCATTAAGTTACTTAAACTCTCTGGATTTTTTTTTGCTAGTGTGCAATAAAAGATTTGAAACTTACTTATACATATATGTATAATAGATGAGTTAACATAACAACCAAGGTTGGGGAAGAAAACAGTGACAGTAAAGGTTAATAATAAACAGAAAATATAAAATGGAGAGATGCAGAAATGAGGATGGAGTAGGGGTATGCCAACAAACATTTAACAATCAGCTCCGATGGGGTGGGGGCAGAGAATGTACCCATGGTAAACTTTTACATTTAATTTTAATTATTAAATTGTTTCCCATCACTTTTTAAAGTTTAGACATTTCACAAAACATATAACAAATCCTGATGTGTACCATTTGCCAATTTCAGAGGTATAAATGCTCACACTGAAAATTTAACAATTGGCTTTTATAAAACAAATGTTTGAATGCACTCATCTGTAAAATGAAATTCACTGGTGACTCAGTGGCCAGAATGTCAAACCTAGAGTCAGGAAGACTTGAGTTCAAATTTAACTTCAGACACTTATGAGCTGTGTGAACCCAGAAAAATCACTTTAATTTCTGGCTCATTTTCTTAACTATAAAATGGGGATAAAAGTTGCATCAACTATTTCCCAGAGTTGTTGTTATGGACAAAATGAGATAATATTTGTAAAGCACTTTGCAAATGTTATGCAAAAAGTTTTATAATTCTTATTGACCTGGTCATATTTGAGTGCAGATGTCCTGATTCGAGTTCCAACTCTCTAGCATCACCTAGCTATTATGATTCAGAGAACTCTGGGATATTAAAGGGAGAGTGCTGTAGTTTTTGTGGGAGGAAAAGCATTTCACCAACCTAAACAAATAGAATTCTTTCAATTTTGGTCCAAGAAAATTCTCTTCTTGTCTGCTATTAGTGAATTCTTCAGATCCCTTAAAATCTCCCACACTAGAAAGGCTTAAAGCTGCCTTCCATTAGCTAGCCCTCCAGTAAGGATTAATTGACCTGCTAAACTCTACATTATCCAGTTCTTCCAAGAGCTTACCTGGGTGAATAGTTTGATGGAGAATAATGAATGAGGCAAACCTGGGTCCTCTCCACTATAAATTATCATTTAATGGAGGAGGTAGACTAATCTCCAAACAAGCAAGTTTTTAGAAAAGATTGATGGGAATGGTAAGGGTCTCAGAGAAATGGCCACACAAGGATCAGTTAAATGTTCCCTTGGTGAGAAGGCTTAGGGGGACATTTGAAAGGTTTTCATATGGAAGAAGGATTATATTGGTTCTGCCCAGCCCCAAAGGGACTAAGAGCTAGAAGCAATGGGCAGAAGTTTCAAGATTGAGATTTTAATTTATTAATAGGCATTTTTAAAAGTGTTTACCATATTCCAGGAACTGTCTTAGGTGCTGAGGATGCAAAGAGAAAAAAAAAGATTAATTCCTACCCTCAAGGAAGTTAACATTTCCCTGAGGAGAAACATGAACACATAAGTAAATACCCAATATATTCCCAGTATTTTCAGAAAACAAGAAATGGCCCACACCCAGGGTGGAGGGAGAGATTTAGGTGACATGATTTGAGCCTCAAATGGGAAGCAGCAGAGATATTTTAGGTATTGGCAAAGGGAGATAAGAATAAACACTTATTAAGTGCCTACTATATGCCAGATACTATGCGAAGCACTTTACAATTATTGTCTTCTTATTACAACCCTGAGAAGTAGGTGCTATTGTTAATTCTCATTCTACAGGTGAAGAAACTGAGGAAAACAGAGAATAAGTGACTTGCTCAGGATCATATATCTGGAAAGTCTCTGAGACTTAATTTGAATTCAGATCTTCCTATTACAAACCTAGGGCTTTATCTACTGTACCAGTTAGCTGCTGGACCTAACATAGACCTTTTGATGTTTGAAGGAGGATCTTGATTTCTTTAACCATCATGAAGAATCCTGGGGGACAGTGAGGGATGACAGGCAGCACAGGGGATGTGATTCACATATATTCCCACATCTCTCTGGATATAAAGAGGATAGGATAGAAGAAAAAGTTAAAGATGGGTCCCACTGGGGACTATAGGTATAACATTACCCTTATCTGAGAAAAGGGAGTTAAGAATAAGGGTTGATTTTGGGGACAAGATAATGAGCTGCACTTTTGGACATCTTAAGATTGAAATGTCTATGGGGCATGTTAATGGAGCTGTCCAGTAGGCAGTTGATGATGCAAGCATGGAGCTCAGGACATAGCCTAGGGACTGCAACATAAATAGAATTAGATGTCACCTGCAAAGGGATAATATTTTAAACCATGAGGGTTAATGAGAAAGAGTACAAAGAAAAAAGTCCAAAACAGAACTTTAGGAACCCTGGATGTACCCATATAGTAGACAGAATGATGTCCTGGGTGTACATTGCTGAGAACCAAGAGGGAAGGACAGTCACCAAGGAGAAGATCAACAGTGTCAGGAGCTGCAGAGGATCAAGAGGGATGAAAACTGAGAAAAGATTACTATATTTCACAATGAGAAGATTCTGACTTGGGTAAAAAGAGTTTTAGTTCAATGTCAGGGATCAGGAGTCAGACTGAGTGCAAGGTGAAGAAATGGAGTCAAGAAATGCAGCATTTTTTTTTCAAGGCTACAAAAAGGAGTTTGATGTGACGTTAGAGATATGGGATGATACATGGAGTGTCAGGGTAAAGAGAAGGTATTTTTAAATATGGGAAGAGGCAGCTAGGTGGCACAGTGGATAAAGTTCTGACCCTAGAATCAGGAGGACCCGAGTTCAAATTCAATCTCAGACATCTATTAGCTATATGATCCTGGGCAAGTCACTTAACCCCAATTCTCACCACCACCACTCTACCCCGGGCAGGGGGGAAGACAGGGGAGGATTAGATGTAATTGTAGGTAGCAAAGAAAAAGCCAGTGAGAAATTAACTTTTTGGTGTGGTAGCAAAGAAATAGAAACTGAGGGAAACATCTTTAAACGTAAAGGAGTGATCAAATAAATTATAGTAAATGAATAATGGAATATTTTGTGCTATAAAATGGAGGTAGATTCAGAAAAAAAGGGAAGACATATGAATTGATACAGAATTAAGTCAACAGAACCAAGAAAAACAGTACACAATAACATTATGAGGACTAATAACTTTGAGACTTATGAATTCTGATCAATGCAACAAACTAACAACAATTCTGGAGGAACCATCGTAAGTAATGCTGCCCACTTCCTGATCAGGAATGAATATCAAGACATAGTTTTTGGAGATGGCCAATGGGGAAAATTGTTTTGCTTGATTATACATTGTTATTATGAAGGTTTTGTTTTTCTTTCTTAATTGGGAAGAAGTGGGAAGGAGGGAAAATAAATTTTTGTTAATTGAAAAAAGTTAATTTAATTTTTAAAAATAAGGCATTGAGTATATTGAGAAAAGAGGAGAGATTGAAGATTAGAAAGAGAATGAATAATTGATTTGTTTAGCCATTTCAAATTATGAACAATCATCTGTTAATATGTAAGGGATTTGGAAGCTGTGTTGGTGAAGGCAGTAATCACATCCATGAAATCACCTGTTTCAAAGTCCACCACTCTTCCAGGACAAGGTTGTAAACAACAACAACATATACCTAGAATGAGATTACATGTATTTAAAAGAGGATATTGGGGCAGCTAGTTGGTGTAGTGGATAGAGCACCAGCCCTGAAGTCAGGAGGACCTGAGTTCAAATGTGGCCTCAGATACTTAACCTTCCTAGCTGTGTGACCCTGGGCAAGTCACTTAATCTCAATTGCCTCAGGAAAAAAAAGAGAATATTGGGGTAAGAAAGAGATCATCTTCTCAAGAGAAAGCATGGCATGGAAAAATAAATGGCTTTGGAGTCAAAAGACCTGTGTTCAAATTTGGTTTCTGACTCTTCCTGTGAGTTTGGCCAAGTCACTTGATCTTTAGGTCTCAGTTTCCTCATCTGCAAAATGGGGAAGGGGTCCAAGGACTAGATGATTATTAAAATCTCTTTTAGCTCCAAATCCATCATCCTATAGTATAACCACTTTGGATCTTCTTTATAGGGCTGTGCAGAAATAAACTAGAATGTAATCAAAATGTTAGAAAATAGGATTTCAGGGAAAAAAAAACCCCAAAACATGAGAATACTTTATGTAAAACCCATTATGATTGATATTGTGTTTTTGTGTCTTTTTAATTTCAGGGTAACCCCGGAAAGAACATTGAGTTAGAATCAGAAGCATTAAATTTAAATTCCAGTCCTACCACTTATGCTGAATCTCAATTTTCTCATCTGTAAAATGAAATGATTGGACTATAATATATATATATGTATATATGTATATACACACACTATATATATACATATACACACATACATATACACACATACATACACATACATGCATATACATACATATACATACATATATACACATATATACATATATACACATATATATATATACATGGATACACACACACACACACACACACATATATATACATATATATATGTATGGCTTTCTTTCCAACTCTGTAGTGTCTAAGAATTTTTCACAGCACAATAAAGAAGTCCTGGTCTTGAAGCTGTAATCATATAATAAAGACCACTTGAGGGGGGGATGCCCAACATGAGATGGCTCTCACTCTATTCCTACCATTTAATTCAGTTCCTAGAACAAATCCCCATCCTTAGTGGGAGCCACATGATAAAGGCTGCCTAGGCAGAGCCTGCATGGCAAAGGCCTGCTCCACTGGAAATCTGTTTATTTGGCAATTCACAAAGGATCAGAAGACTCTTTTTGACATTTTGACTTGGAGGGTAGGGGCAGGGGTTATACTTAGAATGCTAATGAGAACCCTGTCGTCTTGGGGGGATCAATAGGACCCATGCTGCCTCCTAGAGAAGGACCACTGCTTCTAACTGAGGCTTCAAAGGCCTCCCACGGGTTGGCCACAAATCACCACAAGAATCCAAAATTCCAACAGATTTTCCTGCTCTCTCTGTCCCTTCTCCTGAAATAAAAATGGTCCCAAATATCCATCCCCCCAGTCCCCAGGAAGTCAGCCACCAGGAGTGGGCTAGTCAGGGACAGAAGAGGTAGACATCCATTCCAGGGGAGTCCCACGTATGGGCTTGCAGGTCATTTTAATTTTAGCCATTTTTAATGGTATTTACTTTGAATTTTTCAAATGTATTGATTTTTCCCAGCTGGTTTGTTTTATTTGAGTAATAAAAGCTGCAATATTTTCAACTACTAATTACTAATGCCCGACATAGGATGTGCAAAGCTTATTATCACCTGATTCCCACAAAACTGTAAGGAAGAACAATGATCTGAAGATCACAAAATAGATTTGGAGTTGGAAGTGATCTCAACGGCCATTTAGATCATGTTCTCATGACCTAGTCTTAGTGTTATGAGATCTGAATTGTCATTCTGGTTAAGCATGTGATCTTGGACAAGTCATTTTCTACCTTGGGGCCTCGGTTTCCCTATCTGTAAAATGAGGGCAGCAACACTTTTAAGAAAAGTAAAGAAGTCATTTTTATCCCTTATGTATATATGTTGATATACCTACGTGTGTATATGTGTATGTATAGATATACACACATTTTGCATTGCATATATACGATATGCAGTATATATTATATATATAATATATGTGTAATAATAATATATATTGCATATATATTCTATGTATATATAGATACAATGGCATATTAGCTTATAAATACATGATATATTATTAATATATGAATATTATTATATTATATTATGAATATATTGTACAAATATGAATTATATTGAATATGAGTATAGTATAAATATATGCATATTCATATAAAGATATGTATAAACATATATTGTATATATATTTTAATGTATAAATGCAATGAATATACAATGTATACACAAAATGTATTCAATGTATAAATAAATAAGCCATGTATCTCTATATAATATTATATATAAAATCTAGACCTGGAATCTGGGTAGGAAATTCCCAGAATGGAAACCCTTTCCATTAATGCAAACCAGTAATTTCTCTGTAACTCAGAGCCTCAGGGAGTAGCCTGTGCCAGTGTGAGATTAAATGGCTTGACCAAGGTCACCCAGCCAGTGTATGTTAGAGGCAGGGCTTAAATCTAGGTCTTCCAGTCTCTAACATCAGTCCTTTGTCCACTACAATGGACTGACTCTCTCCATATTTGACAGATTTGCAAGCTGCCCCTCAGAGTCTTGATGCTACTTCCCCATAGTCACATTTATTTAGTGACTGAGCAGGTGCTTGAGTGGAGGGCTCCCTATGGCTTCTTTCCCTGTTCTGCCAAACTGCTTCTCTAATTCTGTGCTGTGGTCCAGTGACTAGCTCTCAGCTGAATTTATGAGAAATTTACTTTTCAGAGAAGTGGCAAAGTAAGGTAGCAGGAGAAGAGCTAGACATAGTGTTATGAGATTTGGATTGTCAATCTTGTTCGATATGTGATCTTGAGCAAGTCATTTTCTAGCTCGAGGCCTCAGTTTCTCCATCTGTAAAATTGGGGCAGCAACATTTGTAAGAAAAGTAAAATTTTAATATAAATATATGTCTGTTATTATTATTATTTTGTTATTGTTGTTATTATTTTGTTGTTATTATTTTGTTATTATTATATTGTTAACATGTCTAAATGTCAGATTTGAAGCTATTGACCTGCAGTAATCCAAATCAGTTTGAAAATCAAACAAGCATATGCAGATAACTTTTGTTTGGAGGGATTTTTTTGCTTTTTAAAATTTATCTGGGGAATTGAGGGTGGAAATGGTGGGAGGAACATATTAATTTTAGCAACTTACAATTTAAAAATGAACCAGAGACAAAAATGGAAACTCAAACAAGTAAGCATTTATTAAAAATTTTATTCTTTGTTGTGTTTATTATTTATTAAAAAGCTATGATTAGTGGCAGCTAGATGGCGCAGTGGATAAAACACCAGTCCTAAAATCAGGAGGACCTGCATTCAAATCCAGCCTCAGACACTCAACACTTACTAGCTGTGTGACCCTAGACAAGTCACTTAACCCCAACTGCCTCACCAAAAAAAACCCCATCAATAATAATAACAACAAAACCCATCATATCCTTGGCACTATACCAGAAATGGTGTTACAAATACCAAATAAAGTTAGTTTCTGCCTTCAAGGAACTTAAATTTTTCCTCAAAGAAGGAATTCATGCAAGTTTCAGGCCAATGTTTTTACTATGCATTCTCTGCAGCTCCTGCTGATAGGATGGTGCTTCCCCCTTTTTTCTAGGGTAAGATGGGAAGGGGACAAGATCAAGGTCTTATTGTGGGCAGACACTGATGTCGGAGCCCCATTTCTCAGGGGGAATGGATTCGGCAGATTTTCCATCCTGGTGGAATCCTGTATCCCATTACTCACTTAGCTTCATTACCACTTTAATTATGACCTTTTAGTCTAAGTGAAAAAGAAGTATAATTTCACGTTACAAGATATGCCAGGATGCACAGCTACCAACATTTCCAGGTTTCACTGAAATTGCAGGGATCATAGAAATTTAACCTGATAATTACTTCAATATTTCAAGACTCACATTTCCCCTCTCCTAGAATAATTACGGGTTGTTGTTTTACCCAAATTCTTTTTTCCCCTTTTCCTCTTTTTTTTTGTGCTTGGAGCAGGTTCTATTTCATGGATGCTTTGAGGCCAGAAGGAATCAATATTCTGCATCTCTATGCAGTCTAGTTTGAAACAAGAATCTACAAATATCTTATGGTGATTTTTCCTTCCTATTGAATATGCAATGAATGCTTGAAACAATGTCTGATTTCCTCAGCAAGTAGAGAATTTCCAGACTGAAAATTCTCTGACATGGCGTGCAATCTCTCTGTGACTTTGAAAATATAAGTCCTAACAAATTGCCTGAGACAGATACAGGTTAAGTGACTTACCCAGGCTCCTACATCTGCCTGGCTTCCATAGATATGCAGGACATATTCTCTGTCATTTCTCTGTACTGAATGGAAAGAACAGGGGGTTTGGAGTCAAGAGATCCAGGTAAGTAACCCAGCAAATAAATAAGAGAGTTGTTAAGTAACCAGCTCTATGGCCTTGGATAATAATAGTAATAGCTAGCATTTAAATAGTATTTCAAGATTTGTAAAATGTTTATAAATATTTCATTTTGTGCTCAAAAAGAAGTTAATGCTAATATCATCTCTACTTTACAGATGAGGAAACTGAGGCAGACACAAGTTAAGTGACTCGCCCAGAGTTGCATTATTGGTAAGCACTTGAGGAAGGATTTGAACATTTCCTGACCCTAAGTTAAGCACTTTATCCACTACAGCATATATTCATCTGATTTCTCAAAACCTTAACTTCTTGAATTCTACCCAGGAGACTTGTAAATGCATAAGCAAAAACTAAATAGATAAAAAATAAATACAAGCTAATTTTAAGGGGAAAGCTATTAGAAACTGGGGAGCTCAAGAAAGACTTTATGCAAAAGGGAATCTTGATGTGACCTAGGGAGGAAAGGGATGGAGATAGAAGTAATAGCAGTAGCACTATTAGTAGTAGCTGTTGAAGCAGCAGTAGAATCAGTAGTAGTAGTAGTAGTAGCAGCAACAGCAGTGATGGAAGCAGCATTAGTAATAGTATAAATAATAGTGGTTAGCAACAGCAACAGCTAGCATTTCTATAGTGCTTTAAGGTTTTCAAGGCACTTTCCAATGTCTATTAGTCTATAACACTAATCTACAATAAGTAGATTAATCTACTCATCTAATCTACAATATTATCTCTTTTCTTCCTCACAACATCCTTGGAGACAGGTGTCATTATTATACCCCTTTTACAGAAAGAAGAAACCAAAGCAGGAAAATATTAAATGAT
The DNA here is from genome assembly GCA_023553655.1 of Myrmecobius fasciatus. NCBI lineage: Eukaryota > Metazoa > Chordata > Mammalia > Dasyuromorphia > Myrmecobiidae > Myrmecobius > Myrmecobius fasciatus. Next base: position 968,917 of record JAJPUD010000108.1, read on the forward strand.
TTCACCGGGATTACACAGAAAGCTAATCAATATTTGAAGCTGGATCTGAATCCAGATCTTGCTGACTCGAGGTCCAAAGCTCTAAGTACTGTATTACCTGGCTACCTATTGATAGGGGTTGTTGATTTTGATATGTAATTTTATATTTTTGATGTTTCTCACATCCATTATACCACGTGAGGCTCACTATCACTATATGAGATGGGCAAGTAGAATTTTAATTTGATTTAGTCCCATTATACACACAAAAAAGGCAGCATTGGGAATCAGTCTCAGAAAGCCTGAGTTAGATGCCCAAGGTACCACCATTCAGGAAAAGCTGAGTGGACTTGATGCAATCCAGTTTTCCCTTTTTCAAGTTCCATACTCTTTCTATTAAACTCCACTTTTCCAGATCTTTATCATGAAGCTGGTCTATTGTGACACCTGATCCTCTCTATTGTCTCTGTCCTGAAAAGCTTTTTTCCTCCCTTTCCTCCTCCTCTTCCTCTTTCTGCTCTTCCTCCTTCTATTCTTCCTCCTTCTCCTCTTCCTTTTTTTTCCTCAGCAAACTCCCTTCACCAAGCAAGTCGCCTGTAGAGGTCTCTAGGTGGAAAAGACTTCTCTACACATCTCAAATTATGGAAATGCCTGGAGATTAATGACTTTTTTATGGTCTGAGTTGGAAATGCAAGCCACAGAAATGTGGTTTGGTTAAACCCTGCTCCACACTCCGAATTTAATTGAAGTATGTTATCTATAATAGGTTCAGATGTTTGTATTCTTCAGCACTTTATGGATTCCGAAACAGATGGGCTACGGCCAGGAAGCAGCGGATAACAGACTGGCTGAAAGCAGGCTGGCATTCTGACAAAGGTAGGTACAGCTGTGGTAGGGACCGTATTCAGCAAGCCCACCTACTGCATCAGCAGCCTGCTCTCCCCACAATGCCGCCATGACTGCCTTAATGAAGAGGAGAAGTAAGCATGAATCTAGGTTTTCCGGGGCTCCTAACATTGGAGAAACCCAGAAGAATCAACATGAGAGAAATGATGCCAAGTTCTTGGATTCTCACTTCTCTATAGCAGTCCCTCTCCCCACTAAAAAAAGAGAGGTTTGGGGGTGGGAAGTGAGGGAGAGATAAGCATTCCAAGAAAATGCATATCCAGAAATAGCCTGCCTTCTTTTAGCTTCTGGCTAATCTTTTTACCTATTTATTTTATGTTTTTCTCCTTTAAAATTATTTTTTTTCAATTAATAAGCATTATTTTTCTCTCTACTCCTCACCCCCTCAAATTGAGATGCCTATTTTTGGATATGGCCAATGTTGTCTCTTTTTTTTTGCTTGTCTATGCATATTTGTTGCAAAGATTTTGTTTTTCTAACCTTTTTTTATTTTTTAATGAATTTGAGATCTGGAAAATGGAATGGAGAAAATAATGGAATCTGGAGTCATGGGATGTCTAGAGCAGGAAAGATCCTAAGAGACTATAAAGTCCTAGGCCCCCCTTTCATTTTACAGGTGGGGAGGAGACCTGCCAAAGGTCATACTGCTAGTTAGTGGCAGAGTTGGCAACAGTACACACGTTTCCTGACTCCTAGCCCAGTAGCTTTTCACTAACCAGACTGCATCAAGCAAGCCTCTGTTAATGAGGACTATTAGCCCACAATTCCCTCTCTAGGAAGCAAAGCTAGATGAGAACCTAAGGTTTTTTAATTAGTTTTAATCCACTTTTGTCTTGGTATCCCAGCACCCAACACAGCACCTGGCACATACTTAATGATTGATTGATTTCTGAAATCCTCTAAAAAGGCACTGTTCTGTTTAATAGTGTCTAGTAGTGATACACTGCCTGGCTATGTCATAATACCTGTGGGTTCTCTGCCCAAAGGAAGGAAAATTTTGATTGCTGAAACTCCCAAGATATCTTGGGGTTTATGAGCTAGATTTCTTTTTTAAAGATCGTGCCTTAAATCCAAATCACTCTGGCTCTCATTGATTGGTCAGCTATGTTGTTTATCCTGAGTTCTGGAAGAGGTCCATGATATTGGGGAGGAGATGCCGTGACATGCAAGTGAACTGGATTGAAGGGAACGAGGACCAGCCTTACTTTCTCCTCCAAAGAATTGGTCAACAATAGGTCCCAAGCAAAGGGCCACTGGGTTCTTGTTTGGACCCTGATTGGCTCAGAGTGAAAATAAATAGCAATTGTTCCTGTTCCTATTTCCTATCCTACCTTCAGTATCAAATATAAAATCCTAGGTGGCTTTTAAAGTACTCCTTAACTTTGCCCTTTTCTATCTTCTCCATCTTCTTATACTTGACCTTCTTTCTCTGCTAACCATTGACAATGGCCTTGATGTTTCTTGCACCTGACATTCCGGTTTCCAACTCTGGGCATTTTTGTTCACTGTGTCCCATTCCCAGAACTCTGTCTCATCTCATCCCAGCCTCATGGCTTCCCTGGATCCCTTCAGATCTCAGGTAATATTCTACCTCCTACAAAAAGTCTTTCCCAGAGCTTCATAATGTCTTTTCTCTGAGTTTCTCTGTGATGTCTAACTTGTTTATATGTAATTGTGTCCCTTTAAAAATATAAGCTCCTTGAGGATAGGGATTGGTTTTGGTTTTTGTCATTTTTTAATCCTTTCTTTGCATTCCTAGCTCTTGGAACAATACTTGGCATGTAATAAATGCTTGTTGACTTGGTTCTACAGACCATTTATGATCTCCTATTGGTCAAATCTACAGACTCCTTTCCGTACTCATCTTCTGGGCTCTCGCTGAAGAAGATGTGGTCAAGGAGTCTATAGTCTGGCAGGGGAATGACACAAACACAGACAACATTGGACACAATCAGCTTGTTCTGTGCCGAGATTCTGAGGAACACAGCTGCTGCTGTTGCTTCTGAACTTCCTCCTTTCTTGGTACCATACCTGGTGATTAATATATTAGATAAATGGACAGAACACTATATCAGTTTTAAGGAAGGAGGTCTTCAGGAGCAAACCCAGCAAGAAAGTACCAAGGTTGTAGCTTTTTCATTTTCACGACTTCCACCTTGGGTCCTACTCCAGTGATTGGTGATGGCCTCTTTTGGCCCACTTGTACAGCTATAAGTCCATGGTGCTTCTTTTTATTTCTCATTCCTATTATTTTCACTGTTGCCTCACTAGGCTGCCTTACTACCAAACAAGCGTCTTACTTCTGTGACCATTCTTCCTACTCCCTTTCAGTTTTAAATCATTGAAAAGAACTTCACCATTCTTCCTAGAAGAGATGGTTCAATCTACTACTCTATGGGCCCACATGCCTTCTCTTTAACTTTCTGTTTAAAGTATTCCTTCTCGGCCCCATTCTCATATATACATATACATATCTATATCTATCTACCTATGTCTGTATACGTGCATGTATGAATATATGCATGTTTATGGAATAGAGTCAAGGAGAAAAACATTGAACCAGAAAGTTACCAACATGGTGTGAGTCCATGTGAATCTCTCTCTCTCTCTCTCTC
>JAJPUD010000108.1:972816-985417 GCA_023553655.1 Myrmecobius fasciatus
TTTCTGTCTGTCTCTTTATAGGTCTCTCTCTGTCGCTGTCTCTCTCTGGGTGTGTATGTATGTGTATGTTTGTGTATGGATCCAAAAGTGTAACACTCATCACCAATTACTATGTTTATCCCTGACACCCATTATTTCTTCTCCTATCTCCTAAGATGCTCATCAGCTCCCACCTCCCACCCCCATCTTTACTGGAAATGACCCGTGATAGATACACACAAACAACTTTGCAGCTTGAAATCCTCCGTCAGGCAAATCTGAAATTATGAGCATTTTCCTCTAGGTTTTTCATGAAGAGAGCCAGTAGAAGAAATGACTCTTGAATATCTTCGCCGTTTTATGCTGGGGATTCTGCCCTCTGTGTTAATGTGTGTGTCTTCATGCGTCAGCTACACTAAGTATCCCCCTCTCCTGTTGATGTTTATTTTGGAAGCAAAATGTGTTTACAAAATCAGTTAGAAAGTGTTAATGATCAGTTCACAGAATACTAATGTGGATTCAAATTACTTTCACATGAATCAAGACAAATTAAAAAATGCTATTTGATCATAAACTGTTTTAAATTCCTATCATAAGTATTGAGGCAAATCTAAGGACTTAAAAAAAAAAGGCATTCAGATGGAGTAAGAAAGGTTGGACTAAGATGTCTTCTCATGTAGAAGGAAAGATAGCTTATGGATATCCAGTGACTCCAGCTAGATTGTGGTAATTAATATGAGGACAGCACTAGTAGCTCTGATATTAAGAAGGGGAAATGGGTTTGGATTATGGCTCTGCTATAGTTTAGTAAAGTGGAAAAGAGTGCTGTATTTGGAACCAGAAAACCTGGGTTCAAAGTCCCAAGTATTTTATGTGTGACTTTGGGTAAGCCACTTAACCTCATAGTTCTCAGTTTACTCACCTGTAAAATGAAAGGGCTAGATTTTTTTTTAAGCATTAGCATATATTGCTTTATTTTTTTCCTGATTTCCTGGTTTCATTTCTTTTTTTTAAACATATTTACATATGTATAGAAGAATTGCACATGTTTAACATATATTGGATCACTTGTTGTCTAGGAGAGGGGATGGGGGGAAGGGAGGGAAAAAATTAGAACACAAGGTTTTGTAAGGGTGAATGTTGAAAATTATTCATGTATATATATATATATTTTGAAAATAAAAAAATATAATTAAAAACATATTTCCACATTTGCCATGTTGTGCAAGAAAAATCAGATCAAAAGGGGAAAAATGAGAAAGAAAAAAACAAGCAAGCAAACAATAACAAAATTAAAGGTGAAAATACTATACTGTGATCCACATTCAGTCCCTATAGTTCTCTCTTTGGATGAAGATGGCTCTTGCCATCACAAGACTATTGAAATTGTCCTGAATCATTTCATTGCTGAAGAGAGCCAAGTAGAGGCTAGATTAAATGATCTCTAAGATCCCTTCCAGTATAGCACTGTTATTTGAGTCAGCTACGTTGTACAGCTTCTAGATCAGTTCTGCCAGTTTAGAAATGCTTCTAGTATGAGATCCATGATTACTTTCTGAGGACTATCCCACATAAGAGCAGAGATTCAGCATCATAATGTAAAAAAACCTCATATAAAATAGATGATTCTGACATGAGATTCTAGAAATTATGGATTATAGCTAAAATAATTTTCAGGGCCTATCTTATTCATTGAAAAATTATTCTGAATTTAGAGTAAGAGGATATGGGGTCAAGTCTCAGATCTTATACTTAACTATCTGCATGAATTTAGATAAGTCTCATTTTTTTTTAAATTTTTATTTTATTTGCATAACATATGTGTGGGTAATTCTTCAACAATAACCCTTACATAGCTTTCAGTTACAAATTTTTCCCCCCAACTCCCCACCCCTCCCCTAGATGGCAGGATATCCACTACATGTTAATTATGTTAAAATATTGGCAAATCGAATATATGTATACATATTTCCAAACTTATCATTGGTGTGCAAGAAAAATCTTTAGATAAGTCTCATTTATGAGGAAGGGATTAGAGTTGAGTCTACTCTGAAGTCCCTTTGAGTTCAAAATCTATGAAATTATGAAACATTATGAAGCTAAATAGGCTTCTTCATGACTCCATGGACCATATTGTCCATAAGATTTTTTGGACAAAGATATTGGAGTGTTTACCACTTCCTTTTCCAAATCATTTTACAGATAAGTAAACTAAGGCAAAATAACTTGCCCAGGGTCATAAAGCTAGTAAAATGTCTGAGGCTGGATTTAAACTCAGGTCTTCCTGATGTCAGACCCAGTGCTGTGTGCACTGAACCACCTGGTTCCCTCCACTGTGTCTGATTCTTCATGACCCAATTTGGGGTTTTCTTAGCAAAGATATTGGAGCGGTTTGCCATTTCCTTCTCCAGTTCATTTAACAGATAAGAAAACTGAGGTAAACAGGATGAAGTGACTTGCCCAGGGTCACATAGCTAAGTGTCTGGGGACAGATTTGAATTCAGTTCTTGACTCCAGGCTCAGTGCTCTATTCACTACACCATTTAGCTGCCTCTGACTCCTCCAATTTATCAATTATCTTCATTCACTCCCATTGTTTGATTTCTTGAAGAGGATAAAAGATCCAGGGACATTTGCATGAATGTGTAACATGTTAAAATAATGGGTTTATTTTAAGCCTGGGGCAATATAATGGTGCCCCCAAATCCTTTTGGTTTCTTTGTCTTCAGTTTTAGGAATTTTAGTCATAATTGTTGTGATTCCCCAATTAGTAAACTTTTAAATACTAAAGCAGAGATTATATCTTTGCCTTAGCTTACAATTATACTTATACCTAGTCGATCCTTGGACTCTTTGTGGTTGAAGTAAAATTAAGTTTTCTGGAGACATTTAGTAATAAAATAGAGGCTTATGTTATTGTTGTTCATCATAATCAAAGAAGACCAAAATGACATCATAATGCTGGAGTCATGTATAGTATGTCCAACTGTGGGTGAGCAGACCAATTTGAATTAAGAAGGTTCTACCCCAGATGAGGCACAAGAACATTTGGAATGGAGATGTCTCTAAATTTGTGCATCTCACATTTCTTTTGAGTTACTGCAATTCTGCTTTGCTTATAGAGCCAGCACCTTCCTTGACTGGGGCTTGCCATGCTGGATAGTCTTATGTCAGTGTCTCCCATTTCTCACAACTGATTCCAAAGCTCTTCACAGACAGCTTGAAAGTGTCCTTGTATTGCTTCTTCTGACCTCCGTGTGAATGCTTGTTTTGTGTGAGTTCTCTGTCAAATAGCCTTTTAGGTAAATGGACATTTGACATTTGAACATGGTGGCCAGCCCATTGGAGTTTGTTCTCTGCAGTTGAGTTTTCGTGGCTGGCACTTCAGTTTGAGAAAGGAGCTTAGTGTCTAGCACCTTATCTTGCCAAATGATCTTCAGAAGCTTTCTGAGACAATTGAATGGACACTATTCATTTTCCTGGTATGATGCTGGTACACTGTTCAGGCTTCACAAGCATACAGCAATAAGATCAGCACATTAGCTCTGGAGACTTTCAGTTTGGCAATCAGTCTATTATCTCTTCTCTCCCACACTTTCTTTTGGAACATCCCAAATGCTGAGCTAACTCTGACACTGAGGCATCCACTTCATCATCTCTGGGAGCATCTCTGGAAAGCATACTGCCAAGATAAATGAACTTATCCTCAGCATCCGATATTTCTCCATTTTCTGTAACTGATGGTTTTATATATGGATGGTGTGATGCTGATGGGGGAGAATCTGTTTTCTTGATGTTAATTGTTGGGTCAAAATTAGCACAAGTGGCTGAGAATCAATTATTGCATCTCAGACTTAGAGGCTACATTGAGTGCACAATCATCTGTGAACAAAAAGTCATTCACTGATTCTCTTCTTACCTCCATGTGAATGCTTAAACACAATATTGACAGGTCCTCAGCCTTTTCTGAAGCCACATTGGCTCTCAGGTAGATGACCATTTTCCAAGTGAAGGATCAGCTTATTAAGAAGGACTTTGCCAGCATGATATAAGAGGGAGACCTCCTTATGATTGTTACTGGACAATCTATTTCCTTTCCCTTTATAGAGATGGACAATGGAGGCATCCTGGAACTCCTGAGGGATAATCTTCTCTTGCCATATAACCTGGAAAATTTAAATCAGCTTTTGTATGAGTAGTGGACTCCCTGGAGTCCACACTCTCAGCTGGACTAAATTAGGATCCCAATGGCATTCAAAGCCTCTTTTTCAATTGGAAATTCAGTTAGAGAGGGATTGACTTAAACCTGAGAGTGGTCAATGGCTTCAGTATTGGTTGATGATAGTATATTGAGAACGCTATGGAATCGTTCAGCCCATCTCTCCAGGATCATGTTCACATCACTAATTAGTGGGGTTCCATCAACACTGAATAGTTGAACTGCACCATGGGTCTTTGGATTGTAAATAGCATTTGGGACATGATAGAAGTGCTTTGGATTGCTATTATCAGCACAAAACTGAATTTCATCTGCTTTCTTATTGAATCAAGAATCCTGCATCTCTTTTGTACTTTCTTTTTGGTGGAGCTAAATACCGTCTTTTTAGAGACAGACAAACTATCTTACTAGTAACTGTAGGTTCTCATTTTTCATTTAGGAGCTTCTGAATTTCTCTATAATTTTCATCAAACTAATCTTGTTGTTTGCAAGTATTCTGGTCCAAATGAGTAATTGTGGTATTGTGCACCAGATCTCTAAAAGTTGCTCCCTCCTTTTCTGCTCCACTGTTCCCAAGCATGTGATGGTTCAGCTTTCTCTCTAAGTCAAGCGTTCACACATGGAGAGGTACTCTAATCTATTAATGTTTGAATTTTTTAATAGTTATCATGTTTTTGTTGAATGCAAATGCTTAACTTGGAGAAGATAAGTCTATAGTCCATCCAGCATTTTGCACCACACATTGCCTTTGTTACTCTTAGATCCTGTTTGTTTCTTTTCATTGTGATGAGATAGTCTATTAAATGCACCCATGAGTTTTATTGCATTTAGGAAAACAAAAGACAGTGTTAGCAATGGGAAGGTCATGAGATACACGTCTTTAGTATTAAGTGACAGTTGCAGTTGTGCATATTATCTATGACTAATCAATCCTTGGACTGAAGACAAAGAAAAGAAAGTTCTTACTGCCAAAGTCCTTAGCACTATTAAATGATCCAACATTAGAAATGACATGATTTTGTCAGTAGAAATAACATTAAAGAAGATGCATATCTATCTGTTTCACTGACACTTCCTAAAGACTATGGATCCTTTCCATTTAATTTACAGCTAAAACTTCCTATTTGTAGTGTCTATCACAAAATTCCTTTGACTGGAAAGGCTAAAAAAATACCCAACAACAGAGAAAATATTATTAAATATATGGGAGTAGACTATTATCAGGAGGTGAAGGTGGGGAAAGTGATAACCTTTTCTTGAAACTTCTTTCAACCTAAGGTTCCCCTCTAAGATGCTCATAGAGCATAATATGTGGATTGTCCTTAAAAACGGTTGTCTCTGCCATGGTTCAATTTATTCTCTTCTCTGTGCTTTCTTCAAATTCCAAAATTCAGACTTGCAGAATCTCATTTTTCTCAATTCTAAAATAACTTTTACGTTTTATACAAATTGTTTATGGCACAGGATTTAAAACACTGGCTTTGATTGGCTTGAGTGTGGAGGGGGAAGCATTACAGGACTTGTCTATTCTCAATTCTGATTATTCAGTTCATTCAAAAAGTATTTGTATCTATTCAAGGACATAGGGATTGATTTGACTCCCACTATTAAAATGTACAAATAAAAAGACATTCATCAGCCATTTATTATGTGCAAAGCAACATGCTAAGCCACTGAGCATTGCAAAAGGAAAGCTAGACAATCCCTAATGGTGATAGACACCACAAATAGGAAGTTTTTAGCTGTAAATTAAATGGAAAGGATCCATAGTCTTTAGGAAGTGTCAGTGAAACAGATAGATATACATCTTCTTTAATGTTATTTCAACTGACAAAATCATGTCATTTCTAATGTTGGATCATTTAATAGTGTTAAGGACTTTGGTGGTAAGAACTTTCTTTTCTTTGTTTTCAGTAGCTGTTAACTACTGAGGAGGTGGGACTATAGTTCCTGGAGAGGAAATTGCTAGGTCATATCACCACAAGTGTTAATTCCTTGGGTAATGGCTATGGGGGCTAGGCTGGTAATTGGACTAACATTCGAAGTGGGGGGGAGATTGTTGCTCTTCCTAAGGCTCTTGGGATAGACGTAGGAGTGATTGAGAAGAGATGGTAGTTGAGATGATGGCAATGGTTTGAGCTGACTGACATATGTTACCTCCTAGCTCCTCTTCAGGGTACATTCCCATTTTAGCTAAATTGGATTGCCTACCCATGAGGTAGCAGTTGTTGGGGATGGCTGGTCCCTCTCCAGAGGGATTGCTCTCCCAGAATGAAGGCTGTAGGAGCTGGGTTAAAAACAGAGCCATTGATCTAGGGAGGATGTCCCCTACTATTCACTGCTTGGGATTCCTTGCCTATTGATCCATGGTTGGCGATAGTGGTAAGGATGATCAGGCACCTGTGGACATGATAGGAATTGAAATGACCTAGGGGTCCCCTGCTGCCCTGGGCTCCATTTTTGTTATTCATTCATTTATCTATCTATCTATCTATCTATCTATCTATCTATCTATCTATCTATCTATCTATCTATCTATTTATTTTTGCTGAGGCAATTGGGTTAAATGACTTGCCCGGGGTCACACAGCTAAGAAATGTTAAGTGTCTGAAACCATATTTGAACTCAGGTCCTCCTGACTTCAGGGCTGGTGTTCTTTCCACTGCACCACCTAAAATTGCCCCATTTTTATTTTTGAAAATTGAAATTTGATTAATACATTCATATGATAAAGCTACTAACAATATGGCATTCTTCCTGATGGCATATATATTTTGAGGATCCAGTGGAGGGCATCACACTAAGAATCATTACAAGTTAAATTTCAGGCTGGAAAGACAGATATTTTTGGGTTTGAGGTCAGGGTTATACATAGGAATTCTGTAGTAATGGATCCCTAGAAATAGTTCTAGGTGCTTAGAAATGGAACATCTCTCTCTCTCTCTCTCTCTCTCTCTCTCTCTCTCTCTCTCTCTCTCTCTCTCTCTCTCTCTTTTGCTTTTTGCTGAGGCAATTGAGATTAAGTGACTTGCCCAGGGTCACACAGCTAGGAAGTATTAAGTGTCTGAGACCAGATTTGAAGTCAGGTCCTCCTGACTTCAGGGCTGGAACATTGAAGAATCTCCTAAACGAGATTCAAACAAGTTTGGATGAACTATCCAAGGGGATTAAGGATGATCTTAGTCAAATCTCTTCTATTTTCTATCTGCCTCCTCTTCCCATTCTCTAACTACATGACCCAAATCTCACTGAGTGTGGGGAACAGAAAAGGAAGTACCTATTTGCTTTGGGAGATATTACAATATGGTTGGCTTCTCAGCACACACTTTTAATAAGAGCATTTTAATATGAATAGCATCATGAGGACAGACTTAGACCTTTATTTTGCATCTCTAGTGGTTCCATGATTCATGATGAATTGAGGGGCAAGGTGAAGGGAGGCCAGTTACCAGACCTGCTTTGGGAGTGACATTTTTTTTCCCAGGAAGGAAAGAAAGTCTTATCTCCAGATTTATTTATAATAAGCCTTCTCTGAGGAATTAAATAAAAAAGGAATATGATTTTTAGTTTTTCTAGAATCACCAAATATTAAAGCAAAAACAACACTATCAAATATAACCTTCTCATTTGAAAAATAAGGAAAATGGGGCCCAGAGAGTGGAAGCAACTTATTTAAGAAGATGTCTAATTATGGCAGGCATAAAACTAGAACCCAAGTCTTTTGGTTTTCAAACCAATGCCCTTTATATCACAGATACTTAAATTATAGGTTATGATCCCATATGGGGTTGCATAATTGAATGTGGGGGTCATGAAATTATGATTTATTATCAACAAATGCTTGATTTTTATATTGCATATAGGTGTATTGTACATAGGTATTGTATATGTCCATATACCTAGGGTCATGTAAAAATTTCTTGGATGAAAAGCAGTTGTGAGTGGAAACAGGTTAAGAAGCCATGTTTTGTACTCTACCCCCTCTTACCTGTTCAATGGGATCATGGGATTTAAAGCACAGAAAGGACTTTAGAGAGCTCCTACCCTGATTCAGCATATGTGAGAATTAAGGTCCAATGGCTTATAGATTTAGGACTAGAAAGGACCTCAGAGACCAGCTAATCCAACCCTCTGTACCGTTGAGTAATTTAATGAGATTAAATGACTTGTCTAAGACCACTGGTGTCTATAAACATCAGTGGCAAGATTTGAACTCTCTGACTCTGGAGCCAGCATTCTTTCCATTAGATCTGCCCAAAGTGGCTCAAATAAAGCATAGTGGAACTCAGCTCCCCTGTCTCCCAATTCAGCTCCCTGCCTCCTACAATGTACATCAGGAACAAATACTCAGCCTAATGTGCTTCATACAGCCAGGCCTATTTCTGGCCTGCCAGAAGATGAATCTCTTGGTGGTTGTTGGCAGGACAATTGATGGTTCATCGTTGTCTATATTTACAGTGCCATATAAATAATACATACTAATAACTCACTTCATCCTGCACAGCTTTCCCATCTATTTTCCCTTGGCTCCCAGGCCTTTCATCAAACTCTGGATCCCATCACTGATTTTTATTGCTGGCCTCTGGTGCACTGTAAGAAATCATTGTTGTATTCGAAACAGGGACATAATTTTTCCATTGAAAAGTTATTCCAATACAACCATGACAACAATAACAACAACAGAACCTATCAGCGCTACTCTGTGAGTGTCAGATGTCCGCCAAATGGGAAGCGAACCAGGAAACAAATCTGTTAGATCGGCCTTGGTGAATTGAGGACCAGAAGGCTAATCATTTTGTACAGAAGTGAGCATCCCTTGGCTGTTCTCTCTTCCCCAGCCCCCTAAATACGAAGTGATGTATAGACGCACAGAGCTATGTACTTAGCAACGAAGTGTATTTTCTGCTCTCAAATTAACATTCACCTAGGAAATTACCGTAGAAGAGACCCATCACTCACCACAACTGTTTCTTTGGGTACAATCTTATTTAACTAATGTTTTAAAAACAAATCTAAAATGGTGCCCACATCTCCTCCAGCCTTGAGGACGGAGTAATCAAGTCAAGGACCATTGACTATGGGGACAGTGAACTGTAGAAAATGACTTCTCAGCACTCTGTGGTGTCACAGTACAATTTAGAGAACGTGTTCATTACGCAGAAGCCCATCATTCTTGCAGAGGGGAGAGGGAAATACAGTCTTCTGAGCGCTGACTTTAGAGTCAAGAGACCTGCATTTGATTCTTTGCTACCTTCTTAACCTTCTAAGTTATCATCCGAGGGCTCCCTCTCCAGCTTTAAAAACCGTGATGCTATAAACTCTCTCTTATGCCTCAGTTTCCTCATTTGTAGAACAAGGGGCCCCATTTAGTGATTTGCCATGAATTTAGAGTTAGACCATCATCCAGGGAGTTCACATTAGAAATCCTTTAATGGTGTGTTAAATAATCGCCCAGTTATGTTACAAATGTATTTTTCCTCTGTGACAACAAACATGAATATTTGTTTCTGCAGTAATTCAAAACCATTATGGTCATGCTTGCACATTTTGGGGAAAGAAAGTAACTTGAAATGAAGTCTTGTAGATAATGGGAAGTCTATAAAGTCTTACTGGATTTTTTTCTTTGAATTCTTACAGAATATTCCACAAAATTTTGCAATTATTTTATAATTAGAGTTTATAATTTTAGACCTAGAACTTTCATAAGGACAGGGAGAATAAAATTTTGTTTTATTATAATTATAGAATACAAAATTTGAGACTTGAGGGCAAAGTTATCATTATAGTTGTTGTAAATACTTGATGAATCAATTTAAAAGAATATTATAAGTAATATAGTAAATTATCCTAGGAGTTCACAACACATTTTCCTGTTGTTGTTGAGAGGGGTTAATTGAAAAAAAAAAGGGAGATCACTTCTAGCTCTAAATCCCTAGAAAAGAGTTTTTATGGATATTGCATAGGACCAGAATGCCTTTCATCTGTTGCCATACTACCCAGTCTGCCTCTCTACCTGCTGACTGATGAACTGGCTCTCCATGCAGGGAGTTTCCTTCAACAATGAGAAAGGTTTCTTTAGAATCACACACAATGAATTACACATATTTAACCTATATCAGATTGCTTGCCATCTTGTGGGGAGAGGGGTTAAGGAAGGGAGGGAGAAAAGTTTGGAACACAAAATTTTACAAAAATGAATGTTGAAAACTATTTTTATATATATTTGGAAAAATTAAATACTATTTTTTTTTAAAGAATCATCCATTTGTTTCTTGGTCCAGGCATCTGTCGAGGGAGTCACTCTCCTCCCAAAAGACTACATGGGACAACAAATGCAAACCTTAAAGCATTATACAAATGTTACTAAAGAACAGAGTGGTCACTGAAAAGCAACAGTGTTGCAAGGAAAAATAGAATTTTGAATAATATTAAATAATATTTTATATTATTATTATAGAACTGGTTTCCTATTCTCTCTAAGTAACTAAAGTAACAATATTATTATACTCAAGGGGCATGGACACCCAAATCCCAGACCCTCTCATTATACTTTGAATTTCAGGCCTCTTTTTTTGATTTCTCTTGAGTGTTCTTTCTTTTTCTTCTCCTTCCTGTGTCTTTCAACACTGATGGAGGGGGTGGCTGAGTAGATGATGGATTTGGTCCCAAATTTGCCATATAAGGATCATAGATATAGAATTAACAAGAAGGGATCTCAGAGTCCATGTGAGCCTAATGCTCTCATTTTATAGATAAGGAAACTGAGGTGTAGGGAGGTAAAGTGATTGCCCAAGGTGATACAGATGGTAAGCAGCAGATCCTCTGATGTCAAAGCCAGTCCTCTCTCTCTCCACTATATCATACTTCTCTCAAAATTATGTTTCATTTGGGGGCAACTAGGTGGTGCAGCAGATAGAGCACCAGTCCTGAAGTTAGGAGTACCTGAGTTCAAATCTGGTCTCAGACACTTAACACTTCCTAGTTGTGTGACCCTGGGCAAGTCACTTAACCCCAATTACCTCAGCAAAAAAAATTAAAATTATGTCTCATTTACATTTATGAGAATGTGATCTCCTTAAAGCAGGAAATGTTTTATTCATTCATTCATTTTTCTCAGGAGGATTTGAATTCAAGTCTTCTAACTCCACTGTTTTTTCCACTTTCCCATACTTCTGTGACACAAAGAACACCATGGCTGGGTTTTCTTGCAAACTTTCCTACTTCAAGAATCCAAGATGCCATCTTCCAAATTAAGAGGCTCTATGGCCCCCAAATGCAGCTTCTTATGATCAGCTGGGTGTGGAGGATCTCTAACTGTGGCTAGTTGGCTCTTGGACAACACATGTGTGGTCTATTGCTGGACTTGCTTCTTAGCACCTTAGGACCTGGCAATGTTTGGGTTTTGCTGGCAGAGGTTCTAAGCAAGCAGGACCTCTTCTTTGCCAGAGGGAAGCATCCATGGTGGGCTGAATCTGCTTCCACATTTATTCAGTCTTCATAGAAAAGGAAAAATGGCTTTCCCTCAATGGCATAACCCTTCAATACATGAAACAGCCCATTTTCAACTTTTGTCTTCTTTTTAAACTTGTTTACTTTTTTTTTCATTTTCAAAAATTCTGGACTGAACAAAAAAAATAACAAAAACAAGCACATTCACATATACACTAGACCAGGCAGCTAGGCGACACAGGATATGTAGAGTCAGAAACGCTCAAGTTCAAATCCAGCTGCACACATTTACTAGTTAGAGGGACCCTGACTGCCTTAGTTTCCTCATCTGTAAAATGGGGACAATACTAACAGCACCTTTCTCCAGTGGTTGTTCTGAGGGTAAAATGAGGTAGTAAAGTACATGGAAAATTATAAAAGACTAAACAATAGCTAATAGAAAACACTTATATAGAACTCATGAGCAACATACTGTGCTATGTCCTCATGGAAACTCTGGGAGTTAAGTTCTATTATGATTCCATTTTCCCTATAAGGAAACAGATGCACATACAGTACCACATAGCTATTAAATGTCTAAGACCAGCTTTTTATGTTGATAATAACCAGTATTTATGCAGCACTTAATATACATCAGATACTGTGCTAAGTCCTTTGCAAATATTATCTCATTTGATCTTTACAACAATAACCCTGGGAAATAAGTGCTGCTATTATTCCCATTTTCCAGATAAGGAAACTGAGGGAAAAGACATAAAGTGACTTGCTCATAGTCACACAACTGGTAAATATTTAAGGCCAGATTAGAACTCAGGTTTTCTTCCTTCCTTCCTTCCTTCCTTCCTTCCTTCCTTCCTTCCTTCCTTCCTTCCTTCCTTCCTTCCTTCCTTCCTTCCTTCCTTCCTTCCTTTCTTTCTTTCTTTCTTTCTTTCTTTCTTTCTTTCTTTCTTTCTT
>JAJPUD010000108.1:985427-1002027 GCA_023553655.1 Myrmecobius fasciatus
CTTTCTTTCTTTCTTTCTTTCTTTCTTTCTTTCTTTCTTTCTTTCTTCCTTCCTTTCTTTCTTTCTTCCTTTCTTTCTTTTGCTTTTTCTGAGGCAATTGAGGTTCAGTGACTTGCCCAGGATCACACAGCTAGGAAATAGAACTCAGGTTTTCTTGATTCAAAACCAGACACTGAACTGCCTTGTAACACATATAACTGTTTACAATTGTTATTAGAATGGAAGCATTTGTATATGCAATTTGGTTTCTTTTTAATGCATATAATCAATGTAATGCAGTACTTCCTTTTATTTTTCTTTTCAATTTTTAAAATTTATTGACAGCTTTTTAAAAAATCCTAAATCCTTCCAAGTTCCTCCTTTCTTCCTCCCATAGAATCTTCTCATAAAAGAAAATAGCCCTTTTAAAGAAAAATGAGGGGAAAAAATCAGCAAAATTGATTATTACAGTGAAAAAAACAATACACACAGTATAAATACATGTGGATCTCTGCAAAGAATGGAGTCACAGTGTCTCCTCATACTTCTATTTTGGGGACACATTTGTTCTCGATAACTTTGCAACATTCACATTTGTTTTGTGAACATTGTTGCAATTGTTGTATATATTGTTTTCTTGGCTCTGCTTACTTCAGTCTGCATCAGTTCATAAAGATCTTTCCATCGTTCTCAGGATTCATCTCACACATTTCTTAGAGCACGCAAATATACCTTACTTTTGTGGGCCACAGTTTGTTTCACTTTTCTCAGCATTTACTTTGTTTCCAATTCTTTGCCATCACAGAAAAGACGATGCTGTAAATATTTTGGCGTACAAGTAGACTTTCTTCTTATCAGTATGCTCCTTAGGGAGCCTCGATACCCACATATTACTTTCAAGGTTGTCTATGATTCCTTCTGGCTTCCGTCTGTTCCCTTTTATGTATCTCAAATTTGTTCTTTACTGCTGATGCTTGGGAAGACTGCAGCCAAAGGTGGAAAATCTTTGTCTTGCCCTTGATGTAAATCAGTTATCTTGTTTATGAGCAAGATCTAAGACCTTCTGTCTCCTTATTCCAGAGATGAGAAAGCCCCCTCTCCCCTACCTTTGGTACAGTTTGAGTTCTGAGTGTAATGACCATAAAACGATGGGACTTGTTCCCTTGTCACACAAAGCAAGAAAAAATCAGTCACATTCACAGACACACCTTGTATAGATACACACAGGAGATGGTGCCATCTGACTGTTAAATACCAGAGTGAGACTGAAATCAATGACTGATCAATCATTAATGAACTATGGATCACAGTGACTCGATCAAAGTAAATAGAACATAGGATGTTAGGACATTCAATATTGTAAGGTAATTACAATATTGAATAGCCATCATTAAAGACAAGCATAGAATTTCAACTCTGGGGTTTTAGCATGAGGGCTATAGAATGTCAGAGCTGATGGGGATCTTAGAATATCAGGGTTGGAAAGAAAATATAAAAGATAAAAAGCAGAATGTTGGCGCAGGAAGGTACCAACCAGAGATAATTTTGCATTCAGAAAAGGAAAATGAGATTCAGAGAGAAGCGACTTATTCAAGGTCATACAGCCAATTGAGGCTGGTCAAGAACTCCAGTCTCCTTACATTAAGTCTAGAGATTTTCCCATGATTCCACACTTTATTCTAAGCCCTGCTTGATTTCTAAATTCATGGGTCATTTGCCTCTGTTTCCAGGACAAAATTGTCTTCAAGAGGACACAGGCTTGGCCAGGATAATATTCTGACTTCTCTGTTCCCACCCAGGCTTCCCCCCTCCAAATTCTTCCTGATTGTTCTGCTCACTTTCCCCCGTGGAAGGGAAATCTTTTGAAGGCTGCACACTCTAGCTGGCAGTCAGACAGTGATTGGCATTGGACCCAACTTTTCATTATGTCTGGAAATCATCGTGCCAATCTACAGGAAACAATATGTGATTGTTTGTAATTGATTGTTCATCACTTTGCTGAGATTGGCAGGCCCGTTAGTCAACAGAAGAAGGCTCATTGGTTCCTGCCGCTCATTTCTATGCAACTTTTCTTCCCTTTTTCATATTCTCTATAATTCTCTTATCTTGACAATATCAACTGGCTTTCAGAGGGATAATAACTAGCATTTTATAATGCCTTCAGGTTTGGAAAGTACTTTACAAATCTTATCTCCTTTGGTTTCACAACAACTCTGGGAGGTAGGTGCTATTATTATCTTTATTTTCCAGATGAGGAAACTGAGGCAGAGAAAGATTAAATGACTTGCCTAGGATCACACAGCTAGTAAGTGTCTGAGACTTAATGTGAATTTGGGTCTTTCTTAGCTACAGACCAAGTTCTTTATCCACTCTTGCACTTAGATGCATCTAGTCACGAATGTGACCCTACAGATTCACAATGTAGTGAAAAGAGCAATGATCTCTAAAGGATTTGGGTTCAAATTCCAATTCTGACATTCACCTTATGACTTTGGGCAAATTGTCTAAAACTTTTGAGACTTGGCTTCTTTTTCTGAAAATAGAGATAGTAATATATCTCCTTATGGCTGTGAAAACCAAATGTGTATAAAATTCTTGGTCTTGAAGTCCTAGTGAATCTCCGAATTATATGGAATTTGAGACTTTATTTGGTCCAACCCATCTATGAGCAGAGAATCCCTGGAAGGTGATTATGCAACCTTCACTTGATAACCTCCAAAGATGGGGAACTCACTACTTACAGTGGCAACCCATTCTACTTTGGACTAGTTTTAATTGCTAGGAAGATTTTTTAAAATTTGGACCCTACATTTCTACTCATTGTTCCTAGTTCTGCCCTTCAGGGATGAGCAGAAAAAAATCTAGTTCATTTTTCATATGTTGTTGCTGATGTTCAGTCATTTCAGTCCTATCTGACTCTTCATGACACTGTTTGGACTTTTCTTTGCAAAAATACTGGAGTGGTTTGCCAAATCTTTCTCCAGTCCACTTTTACAGATGAGGACACTGAGAGGGAAAGGGTTAAGTGACTTGCCCAAGCTCAGATAGCTAATAAATGAGGCCAGATTTGAACTTAGGTTTTCCTGACTCCAGACCCACTGGTCTATTCACTGTGTCACTTTTTACTTGCTGCTACTTGTTCTCCCCAATTTTGCTCTTCCTTAGGCCAAATACATAACTACTTTTTTCAAATGCTCCTTATGTGCTATATGGCTTAATCTTCTCATTGTCTTGTTCATCCTCTCCTAGATACACTCCAACATATCAATTTCCCTCCTAAAATCTATTAGTCCTGAATATGACTCTCAGTTAAAGTACTCTGTAAATGCCAGCAAGTAATAATATTTAAAAGTACAAGTTCATAAAAATAACTTAAAACTGGAAGGAACCTTTGAGCATGGAATGTTAGAACCAGAATGGATGTTGGCACATGGGATGTTAGAATTGGAAGGGACCTTGGAGCATGGAATGCTAGAATTAAAAGTGACCTTAGAACATGGAACACTAGAACTAGAAGGGACTTTGACACATGGAATGTTAGACCTGGAAGAGACCTTGGAACATGGAGTGTTAGAACTGGAAGGGGCTTTAGAGAATGGAGTATTAGAAGTGACACTTAGCAGAGGGCCTGGAACATGGTAATTATTTAAATGTTTACTGACTGACTAATATTCCAAAGGATATCATTAAATTTATTATTTATCAAGAGATAGTTTTATATATATGTATACATATATGTGTGTGTGTGTTGTGTTGTGTTGCGTGTGTGTGTGTGTGTGAGTGTGTGTGTAAGAGAAACCATGGCATAGTCACTACAGAGGTGGTCTGAGTACCAGGAAGAACTAGATTCAAGTTCTGTCTCTGACATCCTTCTGGTAAACTGCATCCTCTCGGTGCTTTAGCTAATTCTTCAGCTAAGTTGCAGAGAAAGTGCCCATCTACATTATTGGTAAAGGATGTGTCCTTCTATTAGAATTACTAGATATGTGGGGCAGCTAGGTGGCGTAGTAGATAGAACACCAGCCCTGAAATCAGGAGGACCCGAGTTCAAATCTGGTCTCAGACAATTAACATTTCCTAGCTGTGTGACCCTGGGCAAGTCACTTAACCCCAATTGCCTCAGCAAAAGGCAAAAAAAAAATACTAGATATGTGAATTCCTAAATGTGTAGGGATATAAAAAATAACAAGAGAACTGAATGACCCCAAATGAGGCAGGCCAGTCATGGATGGCAAGGATATGAAATAACCCAGCCAGTGTGCCCCTTGAGTGCCCCCTTGGTAACATCAATAGATTTCAAAGAAGCCTTCTGACATATTGGGTGACTCCATATGGAGGATGATGGGGAATAGGAAGGGGAATAAGAAAGATAAATAAGCATTCCTGGACTGTGATACCATCTACAAGATAAATGATAGTGAGCGCAGAGAATCCAGGAAAATGCTTTATGATGCTCAGAGCTCTTCCTAATCCTTGTTTATTCAGCCCTGGCTTAATGAGGGCTCGAGCCCATTCTGCAGCTGGAGGCTTCTCTAGTGTATTATAAACTTCCCCTAAGCACACTGTACGTGGTTTCTAAAAAGGGAAAAATGGTACTTGGTTTTTGAGAGCCCCCCTCCCCCTTTTGTTTCTTGGTGATGCTTTTCAAACTTCCCATGAACTCTGGAGAGAAAAGCACTGCCATCTGTTGGACAGAGTTAGCCTGCTCAGGCTGGCACAAGGCTGATGTGAGCTTTCCAGAGAATCTCCAGTTTGTTCCTTACAGTTGGGACCATGCAAAGACCCAGTTTTATTCCTCGTTTCCTGTCTACAGCCTAGATGGAAGGGAGCTTCCTCAAACTCCCTCCACCCTCAGCAACAGCCAAAATGGTGAAGAGTTTGCTTATCCTTCTGCTTCCCAAGTGTCTGAAAGGACTTACAGTCCCTAAGTATTTGAGACTTTAGCCTATCTGAGGAATAGATTTTAAAATGTCTAAGTTTGAAAACATAAGTTATTAGAGATTAAATGCAAATTTAAGCTTGGGAGCCAGAGAGAAATATTTTTTCCCATGAAGGTCCAACACAGACTGAGCTATCTTCCACTCAATACTATGCATTTCTGTGATCCATAATATGCAAAAATATTTATAGCAGCTCTTTTTGTATTAGGAAGGAACTGGAAACTAAGGAGGTATCCATCAATTAGGGGTGGCGACTGAACAAAGTATGGCATATGGACATAATGAAATACTTTTGTTGCTGTAAGAAATGATAAAGGGGCTGCTTTTAGGGAAATCTGGGAAGATTTGTATGAAATAATGTAGAATGAACTGAGCAGAACCAGAAGAATAATTTACATGATAACAATAACTGTAAAAATAAACATGTTTGAAAGCCATAAGAACTTCAATCAATGTGATGATCAATTATGACTTCCAAGGACCCATGAGGAAACATGTTACCCATATCCTGACAGAGAGAGATGGTAGCATTAGAGTGCAGAATGAGACATAAGTTTTTGGACATTGCCAATTCAGGGATTTGCTTTGTTTCACTATGTAGTTTAGGGGTGTATGGGCTGTTCAGGGAGGACTAGCATCTCTGATGTGAGGGATTACCTTTTTCAGGACTGCTCATTCACCTTTGATGTCCATCTACTACCCAGATCTTGCCTGTAGCTCTAGCACGTTCAGTGACCACACTCTGATAAAAATGATCTTGGCAGATGGGCTAAATAAACCAGGTTGAGGGTAACCAACAGGCCTCAAACCCATCGGTAAGTTAGATGGGTATCTACCCCAAGCATATAAGGACTTCCTTCATATTTGTTCCCTTGGTCACACTGAAGGTGGCTGATGTAGGTGTTGTGAAGTGCTTAGAGCTTGGTAAGATATTAAAGATGTCAATGTCATCCCCTGCATCCCAGGCTATTGACTGGATTTTGATGATTTTGGAAGAGAGAGTAAAGCTGATGATTTTGCATAACTCTGTTTCACAGTTCACCAGCAAGTCAAGACATTACTCCTTGATGATATTGCTCCTTTTTAATTTTTGTGACAAGGATTGTCTTTTTCTTATTTAAAATAGGGTAGAGTTAAAGAATTAGAAAGTAGATTTTTTGTTCACTGAAAAAAATTAATTAAAAATACATCGAACATTTCTACTACCCATTTACTATTTGGTTCCTTTTTATTAGGCGGCCCAGATCTATTAGAAATAGAGTTACTTATCATATTTCAGTAATGATTATTCCCAAGAAAATCCTTAGTCATATTTGGATCCTGCCAGACATGTTACTCATGGCATCTGAGGCAAATCAAGTTCTGGGCATTTTTTTTCCTTCTGGGGACTACTGATTTCATCAGCCTTAACTCACAAGGATGTGCACTCAAGGAAAGAGCAGAAGCCTGTTTTTGCTCAAATCTCTGACAGCTTTTGGCAGAAATGATGCTGTAGATTTTCAACTTCTGCTGTCTCTTAAAGTGTAGTGTAGTGCTGGAAGTCAGAGAACCTGGTTTCAAATCCCCAATCCACTGTTTACTAACAGCATGACCTGACAGAGCATTAAACTCTTTGGGACTCAGTTTCTCATCATAAAGTAAGGGCTAAATGAACTAAATGACCTTTGCTTTTTGAGCTTTGAATCTCCAATTCTATGATTTCCCCATTCTCCTATCCAAATAATCAATATTGTTTGCTTTTATAACAGAGTTTTCAAAAGATTGCCAATGGAGGGAGGAAATTAGAGGAGATAAAACTTTAGTGTATTTCAGAAATGGTATAGAGGGTATCATCAGAGAAATGTATGCCTGAAAGGAGAAGGAGAAGAAGAAAGAAGAAGAAAAAAGAAGAAACAGAAGCAGAAGAAGAAAAAAGAAGAAAGAAAGAAAGAAGCAGAAGAAAAAGAAGCAGAAGCAGAGGCAGAAGCAGCAGCAGCAGCAGCAGCAGCAGCAGCAGCAGCAGCAGAAGAAGAAGAAGAAGAAGAAGAAGAAGAAGACATCTTTCACTGATATCCATGAGATTTCAGGAGAGTTCAAGGAAGTCAGTCATATCAGGAATTTGAGGAATAGGTGGACTAGAGTAAGAATCTGGACCTGAGGTCCATAGACACCCCCACCAGGGGGTTTGTGAATAACTTTTAGGGAATCTTCGAGGCTAAAGGAAATAAGAATCACATCTTTACCCCTCATTAATCTTTAAAATTCAGCACTTCCTTCAATTAGACATCTTTTAA
This sequence comes from Myrmecobius fasciatus, assembly GCA_023553655.1. Taxonomy (NCBI): domain Eukaryota; kingdom Metazoa; phylum Chordata; class Mammalia; order Dasyuromorphia; family Myrmecobiidae; genus Myrmecobius; species Myrmecobius fasciatus. The sequence continues at coordinate 992,620 of JAJPUD010000108.1, forward strand.
AAAAACATCATTTTATGATATTGTAGACTTTATCAGATTGCCAAAGGGGTCACTGACACAGAAGAAGGTAAAGAACCTTTGGAATAGAGTCACACAGGATGGAAAAGTGTGGATTTAATTCAAAAAGCATTTATTAAGCACTTAATGTATGCCAGGCACTGTATTGAGTGCTGGGGATCATGACAAAGACAAAAATCCCCCTGTCTTCAAGGTGCTCATTGTTGTAATCAATCAATCAGCAAACTTTAATTCATACCTACTATGTTCCAGGTATTGTGGTGGTATTGAGGATACAAGGTCAAAAATGAACAGACCCTCCCCTCAAGGAAGTCAAGAAGCAACAGGAAGAGACAGCATGCACAACAAAGACACAGATTTATATATATATATATATATATATATGCATATATATATAATAAGTATATGTGAAAATATATAGAGAAATATGTGAATATATGTGAATAAATATACATGTGAAATATACACAAGAGGCAGTTAGGTGGATTAGTGGATAGAATGCTAGGCTTGGAGTCAGGAAGACCTGAATTGAAATCTGCTACTTAACCTCAGATACTTAGTGTGATGTTGGATAAGTCACTTAACTTCTGTTTAATGTACTGGAGAAGGAAATGTAGAACCATTCCAGTATCTTTGCCAACAAAGCCTTAGGGACAGTACTGAAATGCTGTGGTCATAAAGAGTCAGACACAAGGAAATAATTGAATGACAAAAACACATACAAGGTAATTTAGGGGGAGAGGAAACATTAGCAACTAGGGATGTCAGGAAGTGCCTTTTACATGAGGTGAAATTTAAGCTGAGTTTTGGAGGAAATTGGAAGAATTTCCAAACTGGATAGAATATTGGGCATGATCAGGAAGACCTGAGTTCCAATCTCACCTCTAACATTGGCTTTATGACCTGGATGAGTCCTGTGTTAAGTGAAAGATTTGGGCTTGAAGGTTTCTAAGGTTCCTTCATTTTTTTCCCTGAGGCAATTAGGGTTAAGTGACTTGCCCAGGGTCACACAGCTAGGAAGTGTTAAATGTCTGAGACCAGATTTGAACTCAGGTCCTCCTGACTTCAGGGCTTCCCCATCTAGCTGCCCCAGTTCATTCATTTTCTAAAAATGTGACTCTATAAGGATTAAAAAGGATTCAGGAGTGGAAAGGGAGTACATTCTAAGGATGGAGGAATTCATGGTCTTGCAAAGGCATGGAGACAAGATAAATATTAGCGCAAAGTGCTAATTTGGAGAGCAGTGTATGATTAGCCACAAAAAGTAAATTGGAGGCAGGGTTGTGAGGGGTTTTAAAAGACAAACCAAGGCATTTGTATTTGAGCTTAGAAGTACTAGGGAGCCCCTGGGGTTTGTAGAACTGGGAGATGCTCTGGTCAGATCTGCATGGTCAGAATATTGCTTTGGAGCCCAAGGGAGAAAAGTACCATTGGAGGGAATATTCCCCTCTATGACATTCTAAGTGCATCAAAGATGATTTTTAGTTACAGAAAGTGAATACAGAACACACCATCCCTCCTCTCAAAATACATATTCTATGGATATGACATGTTTTTTATTTCTTTTCTCATGAGTCTTGAAGCTCACCTTGCACATCAAAACTGAACAGTTTTCCATCATGGCAGAAAGCATCAGATGTATAACCTGTGTATAATAAATACTTAATACAACCACTATTGGGGTGGAATTGAATTCCTTCTTCGGGAGCTTGTAAAGCATGGTGGGAAATGCATGCCCACGGATTCCTCTGAAGTGGTTTGAAGTGTTCCTAGGCAGGCTTATTTTGCAGACAAGCAATTTTTCAAAGACTTTTTTTTGTTGCATAATTCTAAGCCTTCCCCTCTGCCTTTTTGCTGTGTTATTTTAGGTCTTGTTGTCATGTTTAAAGAGATCTGCTGCTTTGAATGACTGATCCAGTCAAACTTCCATTTTTCTGGTATATGGTTCTCCTTCCGTGAGTCATCGAGTATGAAATGAACAAGCCCAAGACTTCATCATCGGGTGGAAGAGGCATTTTAACAAACCACCAAAGTGCTCTTTCTCTTGGAAGAAATGCACCCTGGACTTTTTCCAGCTGAAGTTGGAAACAAAACCCAAGGAAAAAGAACATTAATCTTTCATGAACCAAGCCCCCAAACGGATAGGTTGTGAGCTCAGCCCTAATTAGGTTGCATCTCAGTACCAAGAACCTTTAACAAATGAGGACACTTAACACAGGCTGGGTACTCTGCTGGGACTGGACTGTGGGAATAAAGATGTTAAGGAGAACAATCCAATCTACTTTGGAGCCATTAGGGACTGGAGGGTTAACCTGACAGTTACTCAAGGAGCTTTGCCCATGGGAGGATCATGGGGCTGCAGTAATGGAACATTCAGAACTGTGTGTTCAGTCTATGAAACCGAAACATAAGTTCCTTGAAGACAAGAATGGTGACTTCTTTTTTCTTCTGTTTCTCCCCAAAAGTGCATGCATGTTTATATGGACAGAACATTGGACTAGGCAGGGAAATCTGGGTTCAAATCTAGCCTCTGGTACTTATTGGCCATATGATCTTTGTCAGGTCACCTTGACCTCTGCCTGTTAGAATTCTTAGTATTCTATAGGATAGCACACATGGTACCTTGAATTAAAGGTCTTTAGAAATTTTCCCTACGCCAAATCCCTTTTTTATAGATGAATAAACTGAAGCTAAGGGAGATTAGATTAAGTCACTTGTCAGAGTCACATAGCTACAAAGGGTATGAAGTTGAATTTGAACTCAGATCTTTTTTACTCCAAGTCCAGTGCTTGAACTCCTGCACCACTTGCAATTGCCTTTCCTATCACTTCTATCTTTTTCTGTCAATCTTTGTGCACACACACGTGTGTGTGGATACCTTATATGTGTATATGTATACACAAGTGTTTTATATATATACACACACATACGTACAGGTTATTGTAAATAAGCTCTTTAAAAGAAAAGACTGTTTCACTTCTGTCTTTGGGCCTCCAGTACCTAGTATAGTTCTTTGCTCATAGTAATTGCTTAACAAATGTTCCTTAAATGCTTAATTCAATCCTTGATTTATCTGCTCAGTCATTGATAGGTCACAGTCTATATCAGTAAGGGTAGCTGCCACACTGGAAGCAACCAATAATGAAAAAATCATGAATTTTTAAATGCATTTCTTCTGCACATTGTTGTTATTTTGTTGCTGTTGGATCATTTTTCAGTCATGGGCAGCTTTTTGTGACCCCATTTGGCATTCTCTTGGCAAAGATACTGGAACAGTTTTCCATTTTCTTCTCTAGCTCATTTTAGAGATGAGGAAACTGAGGCAAAAAGTTAAGTGACTTATCTAAGGTCACACAGCTAATAAGTGTCTGAGCCAAATTTGAATTCAGAAAGATGTCTTCTTGACCCACCAAATCTATGCATTATAATGTCACCAAGCTGCCCTCTGCTCATGATAGATCACTGATGAATGTCTGTTGAATAAATCAAGGCAGCATGATGAGTGAAGGAGAACTAGCCTTGGATTCAGGAAAACCTGGGTACAAGTTCATGTTCTAGCTTCACCACATATTTGATAGCTGTGTGACCTTGGAGAAGTGGCCTGACCTCTCTTAGCTTCAATTTTCTTATCAAAAAATGGGAAAAATACTTGACTGGATCTATCTCATGGAGTTATCATGAGGAAAGTGCTCTATAAACCTGAACATGTTACTTAAATGTGATTTTGTTGTTGTTTTTATTAATGTATCTGTTTTCATCTATGTTCATTGCACACAGAAATTAAGGGGAGGAAGGAGCATTCTAGACATGAAAGGAACCAACTACTTGTATAAAACTTAGCTGGAATGTCTCATTGCAATGCTATATGGGGAGCAATGCCATTGCCAAGGGAACCAGGATCCAACTGCTTAGTGCTTTGTCATTTAAAATAATTAGGGAAAAGATGGAACCACCTAGGAGTAGCTAGATGGCAAAGTAGATAGAGCACCAGACCTAAAGTCAGGAGGACCTGAGTTCAAATCCAGCCTCAGACACTTAATACTTCCTAGGTATATGACCCTGGGCAAGTCACTTAACCCCAATTGCCTCAGCAAAAAAGATATGGAACCATGTAGAATGTCTTTAGAATCATGGCTGTCTAAACCCTTCATGATCCTGCCAATCAACCACCAAGTCTTCCAACTCTACTGCAGAGAGCAACTCTGCTGGGCTGGCCACATTATTTGAATGGCAAGTGTATGCTTGCCAAAAAGATTATTATATGGAGAACTCACACATGGCAAATGCTCACAAGGTGGTCAGAAAAAGTGTTACAAGGACACTCTCAAGGTCTCTCTTAAGAACTTTAGAATTGGTTTGTGACATGGGAGACACTGGCACAGGACCCCCCAGCATGGCATCCCCTCATCAGAGAAGGTACTGTGCTCTATGAATAAAGCAGAATTGAATTAATCCAAAGGAAACATGAAATACACAAAATTAGAGAATCCATCCCAAATGTTCATAGGGATTATTTGTGTGGGACCTGTGGCAGAGCATCCCAAGCTCATATTGGTCTGATCAGCCATAGTCAGGCACACTGTGACTTAACTCTAACATAGCGATGTCATTTTGGTCCTCTTTGAGAATGAAGGACAACAGCCAACCAACTAATAGATTATAGGATCGTGGAATATCAGAAGTCAAAAGATACCCACTCACTATGCAGGAAAGAAGCAAAGACCCCAAGAACTGGCTGTTATTCAGTGTGGGGGGCTCATGCTCCAAAATCAATGCTCTTTCAAATACATCATGCTGCCTCCCTTAATCTGATCAAGTTGAATATTTCTTCCAACAATACAAATTGAGACCCATCCACACCTGCTTCTTATTATATCTTGATAATACCCAACAGTCTGCAAAGCCATAGTGTTCTACACATCCCCTCCAATCTCCCCACACCATCTCGCCTGTACTAGCCTCCCTGCCTTCTTACAACTCCTAATCAATAACACTCAGGACACTCAATGTGGGGAGAATCCTGCCCAATTTTCACTTGTGAAGTGTGGACAAAAAGCCTTCATGCACACACGTTTGGACATGTGGTTTGCCCTTATGAAGCTATTTTCTATATATTTGTCCCTAAAAAAAAAGCATTTTGCTTGGTCCTTGATTTCCTAGCAATAGCATTAGTCTTCCCCTTGGGCCCTCCAATGTCATTAACTTCTGCTTGGGATGAATTTCCCAGAAAACCCTTCTGCAGCACATGTGTCTGAGATCCCCTTATGCCTTATTCCTGTGGTCAGTGTACTGCTTCATTCCATTACCCTAATTAACAAGTGTTAATATAGAAAGACAGAGCCAGAATCTTATTCTGTTGGCATGCCGGGGAGGTTTTTCCGAGGGTTTCAGTGGATGAGAATTTGGCCAGGAATTACTTGGCACTGGAAGCCTTTTTCATAATCCCTGAACTTTATTAATGTTAACTCATTAACCCTGATCAGTGTGGTGACTTTCCAAGCAGGAGATGGTGGTGAGGAAGGAGTATCTGACCTTCTATAACCTGCTCCTGCTACTTCCTTGATTGTTCGAAGAGAGGTATATTGGGAAGAGCATCTGACTTAAGCTTGGGTGGACTTGAGTTCCATTCCCATAGATGCTTACTAACTGTGTGAAGTCATTTATTCCCTCTGAGCCTCAGTTTTCCCATGCGTAAAATAATAATAATAATATTAGGGTTATTGTGGGAATCATCTGAGATAAAATACTTTGAAAACCTTAAAAGCTTTGGATTTGGAGTCAGGAACATCCAAATTCAAAACCCAACTGTGACACTTACAATTCTGTGACTCTGGGCAGGTCAGTAACTTCACCAGACCTCAGTTTCCTCATCTGTAAAAATAGAGAGAGCAATAACCTCATCAGATTACTGTGAGGTACAAATGAGACAACATAAGACAACATATAGGAAGCTCTTCGTGAGCTCTTACAGCTGACAATAATTGTCAGCGGATGTGATTATTAATTAATTATTCTTTATTGAAAACAGTTTCTTTGAGCATGCATATGGAAGGGTATGGTAGTGACTAGGAAGAAGAGCCTGAAATTGAGCCTAGGAAGGTTGGGAGGATGAGTGGGAGAATGGAGAAGGGAGTGCATGGATCCAATAGGTTTTTAATATCCTTTCTATGGATACTATGATTCTCAGGGATCTTGTCAACCTTCCCTGATAGTCATTCATCCTCATGCTTTTGGGCAGAACAGCCAGGAAACTCTTCATGGATATTTGCATAAGTTGAATATTCCTACCTAGCCTGAGTATTATTGATTGTGAGTTGTGACAAGGTAGGAAGATGATGTAGGGAAATTGGAGGGAATGTGTAGAACATAATGGCTTTCCAAACAGTTGGGTATTACTGAGATACAAGAAATAAGAAGCAGGTATGGATGGGTATCAATTTAGTTAATTAATTAATGTGTTTATGACTTGCCTATCGAGGTGATCAGAGTCACGAGTAAAATCACACTGAAACAACCAGGCAGGTACCATTAAGATTCTTTCTTCGATTAGATGCTTTCCTTTATTTTCTGACTTGAAATAAAATGGGCATAAAGCATTGGAAGACAGCTAGAATTAGGCATGTATAGTAGTCAACTTGGACTGGCTTGGGAAAGCCAATTGTTAAATTTTCAGTGTGGCTATTTACATTTCCAAAGCAAGCCAATGCTACAAATCAGGGCTTGATTTATAGTTTTGCTGATTTTCTATGCTAAAAAGTATGATGGATACAATATTAATAATTCAGAATAAACTTAAAAGTGTGTTGTGTATTTTCAGAGAGCTGATTGTTAAAACGTTTATTAGCAAATTGCTAAAATGTCCACTGGGGACAGAATAGACTGAGAAATCAGAGACTGAGAAATTATTAAATATGATCTCAAAGCACATAAATACCAAAATATTCTTTCCCATATGCATAAATGGTTACATTGTTGGTTTGATCTCTGCAATATTGTACTTCTCCCTAAGATATTTCCCTTTCATTCAGCTCTAAAATCCTTTGGAGATCATCAAATTATAGAGGTTCTTTTAAATTCCAAAATATTATGAAGAATTATAGCTTTAGAAACGTGGGAGATTTCAGAGGTCACTTAGTGCACTTTAAAAAGAAAAAGAAAGGCCAAAAAGATGATGATACACATACACACAGATACATCATGTATATAATGACACAGATAGTAAGTAGCAGAATCATATGTGAACCTGTATCCCCTCCTTCTAAATCTAGGACTCTTTTTAAGCTCTTTCCCTAATTGTACCTTATATATCTTGTTATGAAAATGTACTTTACACATGGAGAGGGGAAGAAGTTGGTAATAAATATTATTGAATCAAGTACTTGATCAATAAGTATTGCTTAAGTACCTACTGTATAGCAGGCACTGTGTTATGTTCTATGGACAGCATATAAAATAGCTAGTCTTTGCCATCAGAGTGTGGGTGATGGTGACGGAGGGTGGCAGATAAACACTTAGTAAGCTTCTCTTATGTGCCAAACACTTAGAAATACACATTCATAGATGTCTACAAAGGAAATAAATACAAAGTAATTGGGAGGAAAGCCTTAGAAATGGGGGAGACCAAAAAAAAGTCTCAGGTAGAAGAAGGAGCTTGAGACAAGCTTTGGAGGAAATAGGTGAGGAAGGAGTAGAAAATAGGGAAAAGAAGGAATTACTTAATGATCTGGGATTACTATTAAAATTATTTTTATTTATAATATATAAATATAAAATATATAAAAATAGATGTTTATTTATAATATATAATATATTTTCATATATTATATATTATAATACATTAATACAGATTAAATTATATATTGATATAATTTATAATATATAAATATAAAATATATAAATATAAAAAATATAAATATATAAATATAAATAATATTTATACTATGATTCTTAGGGATCTTGTCAACCTTCTCTGATATTCATACTTTGGCCAGAACACCCAGGGATATTTTCACTGGGAACTGCACAATGACTTAACTAATATTTTTATGACTTGCCTATCTAGATGGTCAGAGTCATGAGTAAAACCAGACTGAAACAACCAGGCAGGTACCATTAAGGTTCTTCCTTTGGCCACATGCTTTCCTGACCTGAAATAAAATGGATATATAGCAATGGAATAAAACAAGTATAATAATTATAACATAACAATTCCATTTGTAATTAAACCTGACTCAGCGGTCAATCAATCAATAAGCATTTTTTTTTTTTTAGTACCTACTATGTTCCAGGCACTGGAAACAGAAAGGAAAAAGCCCCACCTTCAAGGACCTCATACATAATTATTAGAAAAATTGAAGAAGGTTTTGGGGAAGGTAAAGATGATCAGATTTTTGTCAGGTGACTTTATGTGATTACAGCTGTCCCCTACCTAAACAGTTCATGTGAACTCAGGGAAGAATCACAAAGGAGCATGTGGACCCATGTTTGAATACTGCTTCTGACACTCACCCAGTGATCTTGAGCAATTTATTTAATTTTTCTGGGTCTCGGTTTGCCCATCTATAAAATGAAGGCATATATATATCTGCCCTTCCTATCTCAGATGGTTGTTAGAAAATTGGTTTATCCCAAAGCATTAATTAAGTTTCTACTATGTACTAAGCCCTGTGTTAAGCACTAGAGATATAAAGAGAAAAGATAGAAAATGTTCTCAAGGAATTGTCATTCGAATGGATCAAATGGATTTACTGAATCAACTCAAGGAAAGTGTTTCACAAGACTTCAAGCTATATATAAAAGCCAGCAATTAATACTACCTAATTATTTGACTGATTATTATGTGTGGTCACTGCTACGTCCCTAAGAAATGGGTTCCAGTAGTTTCTGAGAATTGTCAAGGTGACTTTCCAACGGAGGCGGTAACAGCAGGGTTGGGGTCAGCAATGTCCTTCCACTGCCTTCACCCTTTTGAGCTGAGGAATACTTTGTGGTGGGTAAGGGAGCATCAGGGTATCTGGGGCACGGTGGAAGCAGACGTGGCGTGGTATGCTTTGTTGCTCTCAGCAAAGCTACATATGGGACTTCGGATGTGATCATTCAAATACACTCTGATTGCCCATCCAACATCTGCTTTTGCCATATTGGACTGTGAATATTTCAGATCAACAACCTCCATCCAGATGTGTTTGTGTCATGAACTCTATGCACCCTGCTAGAAATTATTGATATTTAAAAAGGGGAATTAAGAAGTCACCCAAGCATACATATAGAAGCAACCTGGGATGTACTGCCAATACACTTTGGTGCATTTCTTAGATATCCACTGGAGGTAATCTGAGTACTGACTTCTCCATTGATTGTCTCTCTTACCCTTGCCAAAGGGCATTTACA
>JAJPUD010000109.1:0-32418 GCA_023553655.1 Myrmecobius fasciatus
CGTAAAAGCTGTCTTTGGTGAGAGCTCTCTTCTTCTTGCTCATGATGGTTAGCTGAGGTTTCAGTCACCAGCAGGGAATTCTGCAGCCTCAGCAGCAGCAGGGGCAGCAGTGGCAGCAGCAGCAGATGGGATTTCAATTTGCCCTGGGGCTGTTTGACAAGTTGACTTCCGGTCTGGGGCTGATCTGGCTAGATCCGCACTAGGAACACACTTTCAGCTGCTCTCAATCCACCCTTTATCAAAGGTAGACCTGCCAAAGCACCTGCCTGCAAGTAGAGCAAAGTGGCCCAAGGGTCTCCCAGGGACTTGCTGGCAGCCTTAAATCTTCTGGTCCATCCCAGCCCCGGACTTGCACTCCGGCTGCGCACTGGCGTCTGAGCGCCGGGAGCTGCTCGATCCCCTGTCCGTCTAAAATTGACCTCAGAAGTTCTTTCAAAGTAGATATTTGATAGAAGTGCGTTGTAGTCCAAGTGTTTGGTGAAGCCCTCACTCCAGAACCAGTTCAGAGGCTCAGTTTGTCTGTGTCTGAGGGAAGGTCTCAGGAGCTTACAGAGAACACTGTCTGCAGTTCGCCATCTTGGCTCCGCCCCCCTTAACTGGAGATTTTTAATCCGTTGTTTTTCTAGTTTTAATTTTTAGCTGCAACCACAATTCATTGATCTGCATTCTTCTCTTTTTAAGCTTGAGAGATATGAAATTTCTCTTAAATACTGCTTTGCAATCCACAAATTGTGATGTCTCATTGTAGTCATTATCTTTAATGAAACTGTTTCTATGAATTATTTTTTGACTCATTTATTTTTTAGAATTAGTTTACTTTCAAATTAATTTTTAATTCAGGCTTCCAAGACCTTTTATTAAATATAGTTTTTACTGCATTATGGTTAGAAAAGATACATTTATTATTTCTGTTCTTCTGCATCTGCTTGTGAGATTTTTATCCCCCAATACAGTAAACTTTTGTGAATGCTCCATGTATTTTCATTCCTATTTCTATTCAGTATTCTCCAGGAGTTTATGATATCTAATTTTCTAAAATTTTGTTCCTCTCTTTAACTTCTTTTTGCAATCCTCGACTAGTATAGTTTTACTATCTACTTCTTTCTGTAACTCATTTCACTTTTTCTTCAAGAATTTGGATGTTATCTCATTTAGTGTATATATGTTTGGTATTGATATTAGTTAATTTTCATTGGTACCTTTTAGCAAAATGTAGTTTCTTTGATTATCTTTTTTAGTTAGGTTTTTGCTTTTTTCTGCTTTTTTTTCTATTTTTTTCCCTTTTTTTTTCCTGAGGTCATGATTGTTACCTCTGCCTTTTTTTTTTTTTAAGCTGGAATGCAATAGAGTCTCCTCTGATGCCTTATTTTAACTCTGCATATCTTTCTGTTTCAAATATTGTAGAATACAACATATTTTTGTATTCTAGTTTCACATTTATTTTGCTATCCTCTTCCATTTTATGGATGAGTTCATCCAATTCACCCTCACAGTTATTATTGCTAGCTGAATATTTCCCTCCATCCTATTCTCTTATATTTTTTATGTATTAATATTCTTCTATCTTAAAATCAGTTCAGAAGAGGATAAGATTCAAGCATTACTTATTCCCCTTTTATTTTCCACTCCATTCTAAAAACTCTTCCTTGTATTCTTATTTTATGTGAGATCATTTCCCCCATTTCCCTCTTCTCCCAATACATACCTCTTTATCATTTTTAAATGTATGTTTTGTGATCATTCCATTCTAATAGACTAGGTTATATCCATATCTCTGGTTAAATAGACTCTTATTGTCATAATTATAAAATTTTTGCGAGTTACATGCATCTTCCCATTTGGTGATGTAAATAGTTTAATCTTATTAAGTTCCTTATGGTTTCTCATTCACACTTTTTTTTATGCTTCTTTTGAGTTTTGTTTTTGAATGTTATATTATCTATTTTGCTTTGGTCTTTTCATAAGGAATGTTTTGAAAGTCCTTATTTCATTAAAAATTCATTCTACTCCTGTAGGATTATATTCAGTTTTGCTGGGTGGTTTATTCTTGGTTGTAATTCTTGATCTTTGACCTTCTAGAATAGAATAGTCCAAGCTTTCCACTCCCTTAGAATTATAGCTGCTAAATCTTGAGGAATCCTGACTGTGGCTCCACAATATTTGAATTGCTTGTTTGTTTTTGTTAACTTGGAATTTGGTTATACTATTTCTGGCCATTTTCCTTTTGGTATCTCTTTGAGGAGGTGATTGCTGGATTTTTTCAATTTGTCTTTTGCCCTCTGGTTCCAAGGCAATTAATTTCTTGAAATATAATGACTAGGTTCTTTTTTTTAAATCATGGATTTCAGTTAGTCCAGTAATTTTCTTATTTTTTTTTTTAAATTAAAGCTTTTCATTTGCAAAACATATGTATGGGCAGTTCCTCAACACTGACCCTTACAAAGCTTTCAGTTACAAATTTTTCCCCCCTAGTCCCCACTCCTCCCCAGATGGCAGGAAGTCTACTACATGTTAATTATGTTAAAATACTTGACAAATCAAATATGTATATACATATTTTTACAATTATCTTGCTGTGCAAGAAAAGTCATAGTCCAGTAATTTTAAAGCTGTTTCTCCTCAATATATTTTCCATATCATCATTGTTCCTATGAGATATTTTACATTTTCTTCTTCTTTTTCATTCATTTGATTTTGTTTTTATTGTTTCTTGTGCCTCATAGAATTATTAAGTTCCACTTGACCAATTCTGATTTTTAAGAAATTGTTTTCTTCAGTCAGGTTTTATGCTGCCCATACTCCCAATTTTTCCTATTTGGATTTTTCCAGTGGAATTTTGTACCTCTTTTACCAAGCTGTTAACTTTCTTTTAATAATTTTCTTGTGATTTTTTTCTCCTTAAAAACTCTTTAGCTTTTCTAGGAATTGTTGGGCTCATCCAATTTGCATATTTTAAAAAAGACTTTACTTGCAGATATTTTCAAGTCTTTGTCTTCTTTTAAGTTCATATGTTGTTTCCCCACTACTATAGTAGCTCTAAATGATCAGGTTCTTGTTGTTGTTGTTGTTTGCCCAATATTTAAGTCTATTTCTTGATTTCATATTTTATGTTAGAATTAGGCTCTGCCTACCTCTGGATGGGGTAGGGTCAGGTAGGGGTGATTGTTCTGAACCTTAAGCTTTTACATTATGCTATTTTCAGAGCTAATTCTAGGGGCTTATAAGTTTTAGGGGATGTGATCAGGAAGAGATGTGGTCACTACATTTCTGGTCTTTATTTTGGTGCTTACCCAGTTTGGTTCCTTGCTCCCTTGAAACCATAATTTTTCTCTACTCTAGAACTGCTTTTTGGAATTGTGTATGGGCGATGAAGCTGTCAAATGGTGCCTCTTCTTTCACTCAGTAATAGCACAGTGGTCTCCTGTAATCTCTTTTTGACAAAGTGTTCAATCCCCTTATCATCTCTGGGCATGAAGCTATCCTGGTACCCCTGGTACCACTGCTGTTTGCTACCATTGTGGCCCACAGCTAAAGTTGCTCCCCTCTCCAATGCCCACAAACTTCTCTTTCTGTTGTTCCAACCTGTCCTGAGCTAGAAAAATGACTCAGTCTTACTCGTTGTTGGTTATGACTCTTAGAATTTGATTTGACTCTCTCTTTAAAAGTTGTTTGGAAAAGAGATCCAAAGGAGGGAAAGGGACCTATGTGTGCAGATGTTTGTGGCATCTCTTTTTGTAGTGGCTAGAAACTGGAAACTGAATGGATGCCCATCAATTGGAGAATGGCTGAATAAATTATGGTATATGAATATTATGGAATATTATTGTTCTATAAGAAACGACCAGCAGGATGATTTCAGAGAGGCCTGGAGAGACTTGCATGAACTGATGCTGAGTGAAATGAGCAGAACCAGGAGATCATTGTACACAGCAACAACAATATTATATGATGATCAATTCTGATGGACATGGTTCTCTTCAACAATGAGATGTTTTAAACCAGTTCCAGTTGTTCAGTGATGAAGAAAGCCATATACACTCAGAGAGAGGCCTGTGGAAACTGAGTGTAGTCCACACATAGCATTTTCACACTCTCTATTGATGTTTGCTTGCATTTGTTTTTCTTCTCAGGTTTTTTTTTCTTGTGGATCTGATTTTTCTTGCACAGCAAAATAACTATAAATATGTATACATATATTGAATTTGTCATATATTTTAACATGTATTACACTACCTGCCATCTAGGGGAGGGGATGGGGGAAGGAGGAAAAAATTTGGAACAGAAGGCTTTGCAAGGGTCAATGTTGAAAAATTACCCACGTGTATGTTTTGCAAATAAAAAGCTTTAATAAAAAATAATAAAAAAAAGTTGTTTTGAGGAGAATGTTGAGAGACTTCAGAAAAATATTCCCTTTATTCTGTCACCTTGGTCATTCCCCCCATATTTCAAGGAGCTTCAGAGAGAGCCATTTAAAGCTTATGTTTGCTTTATGTCTAAATCTCTCCAAAAAGGAGGGAATAGAAAGGTGCTAAATGTGCAATATCATTTAGGTATACTATAGATTTTTGTTTTCTCTACATGGAAATGGCAAACATGAAAGACACACAAAGTCATATTGTAAAAAAAAAAAAAGGTTAAGGAATTGTAGTAACTCCTAGAAAATTTGGGCTTCAGAACATGAAGAAATTTGTGAATCTTCTGAGTAGCTAGTTAACATTTTACCTTGGCCTTTTGGTAAATCAGTTCAGCTGATAGCCTTATCTTTTCTGATACAGAACTTCCTCCTTCGGCCAGCCCATTTTGACTTCTTACCCAGAAGTACCAACCCTCTGAGATTCATGATGCTGCTCCCAAAGTTGGAAGTGGCCATCACCTGTGTTCAGTAAAGAAACACAAAACAGAATGAAAGTGAAAATGACAGCCATTAACTGAGCTGATGAGAAGGCCCTCTTTTATCCCAGTTCTGAGAAATGAGCCTGGGTGAAGAGTTTTTGGATTTTTTTCTGTTTAATTTTTCTTTCTCAGTTTTAGGTGTTTACAGTGTTTATAGTGATCCCCACTGGCTCTGGGAGTTCAAGTCATGGTGACCTTGAAGCCAGGATTGTAGGCAGATAGTGCAGCATGTTAACTTGGCCCATAAGCCCTATCAGGTCTGGAGTCAGGAAGACCCATCCTGAATTCAAATCCCACCTCAAACACTTATTAGCAGTGTAATCCTGCACAAAAAAGGATCATTATTGATTGATCACAGTAGCTAAATATTTCATAATTGATTACTGCTACAACATTTATTGATTATGTAGAAAGCAAGGGAGTTCCAGAAAACAAACATACAAACATTTACTTCTTCTTCATCAACTACATGAAAGCATTTGATTGTGTGGATCACAGTAATATATGGTAAGTTCTCAAAGAGATAGGAATACCAAATCATCTTACTTGTCTCCTGAGAAATCTGCATAGGGGTCAAGAAGCAAGAGTTAAAATCACACGTGGAACAACTGATTGGTTTAAGATTGGGAAAGGAGAATGACAAGACTGTTGTCACCTTACTTATTTAACTTACATGTAGAGTATATCATGAAAAATATCAGACTGGATAAATCAAAAATCATTATTGAGGTTGTCAGTTGAAATAGCAACAATCTCAGGCAGATGATACCACTTCAAAGGCAATTTAAAAGCCTCTTGATTAGGTTTAAAGAGGAGAGTGTGAAAGTTGGATTGAAGTTTAATATGAAAAAACAGCATCTCGGCAATTGGTCTCAGCATTTCATGACAAATATAGGAAGAAGAAATGGGCCAAAAAAAACACGTCAGATTTTATATTCTTGTGCTCAAAGATCACTGCAGATGACAACTATAGCCATAAAATTAAAAGACATTTGCTCCTTGGAAGGAAAGCTATGGCAAATCTGGACAGCATACTAAAAAGCAGAGATATCGTCTTATGACAAAAGTCCATATAATAAAAATAGAGTAAAAGCTTTTCCAGTAGCAATGGATGGTTATGAAAGTTGGATGTTAAGGAAAACAGAATGCCATAAAATTGAAGCTTTCCAATTGTGGTGTTGGAGAAGACTTTTGAGAGTCCCTTGGACAACAAGGAGATTAAATCAGTCAATGCTTAAAAGAAATTAATTCAGGCTATTCGTTGAAAGTACAAATACTGAAGCTAATGCTGAAGCTGAAATTTTTTGGCCATGTAATGGGAAGACAGGACTTAGAAAAGAGTCTGATGTTAAAGATTGAAGATATAAGGAAAAACGAGTGGCAGAGGATGAGATAGATAGCTAGAGAATATTAAAGAAACAATGAATACGAACTTGGATAGACTTTTAGAGTTAGTATAGAAGGGCCTGTCTTGCTAAGGTCCATGGGGTCACAAAGAACTGAATAAAAACAACAATAATAACAACCAATTGTTATAATATTGCTGTTACTATCTACAATATTCTCCTGGTTCTGCCATTCATATATGTCTTTCCAGATTTTTTTTAAATGACTCCCTCATTTTTTACACCACAACAGCTTTCTATCACAATCATATACCACAACTTGCTTAGTCATTCCCCAACTGATGGGCAGCCTCTCACTTTCCAATTTTTTATCACCACCAAAAGAACTGCTTTAAATACTTTAGTATATATGTCTTATTTGTTTTCCTTTGATATCTTAGGAATACAGAGCTAGTAGTAGTATTTCTGTATCAAAGGTTTTATAACCCTTCTGGCATAGTTCTAAATTGTCCTATAGAAAGGTGGGACCAATTCACAGCTCTGCCTATTAATATACCTATTTTCCCCACATTGTCTTCATCTTTCATCATTTCACTTTTTTGGTCATATTAGCCAATTTAACTGGTGTGAAGTGGAACCTCAGAGTTATTTTAATTGGCATTTCTCTAATAAATAGTGATTAAAACATTGTTATTTTAAAAGTAGATTCCTGGAAATTAGTACAATGACCTGTTTAGGTTCAATGGGATCACTTTAAGTTCAATCTGCAGACTCTGGTGTGATCCAAGGGCAGTTATAATATGCTATTTATTACTTAATTTAATCATTATTTGAAGTAATTCAATGTGTTTCTTTAGTATTCAGAAAGAAATGTATAACATGCAAGTCTATTATTGGAAATCACTAAATTTGATTCATGCAAAACTGAAAAAGGTAAACCTTTTGAAGCAAATATCTGATTTTCCCAGAAGATAAATGAATTATTCCTTTTACAAAAGGAATAATTTACTTGAGATTCTTTAAACCAAATTCCCTTATTAGATATTAAGTGAGATAGTTTATAAAATCAATTTATTCACAAATTTTCAAAAATATATCTAAAGTATAAAACAAGGTATATTAGAATATGAAGCTGCTAAGAAGTTACAATGGATTCTTTAAATTGCTGGCACAAACTCAAAATATCTACTCACTGAAGGAAATTCACTCCTTTTTTGGCTTGTATGTATACCAGTTATGCAAAATTTTTTTTTCTTTTCCCCCCAAGTGGTCACCTTCCTCTATGGTGGCACCTACACAGTACCAAAATAAACACCAGAGGGAGAATTTAAAAGAAAACAAACATCCATCACAGACCTGAAACTTCTTTGTCGTTGAGGCAATGCTATTTTAATGTTCAGACACAGCTTATTTTGGAATTCCAGCCAGACGAGACTTAACTACAGTTCAAATGAATATGTGTGCTTTCAAACCTGTCTTTTGTTTCAGTTAAGGAGAAAGTGAGACACACACACACACACACATGTAGAGAAACAGAGACTTATGGAGAAATGGAAGGAGGGAGGAAAGGAGAGAAAGACAGACAGACAGACAGAGACAGAGAAACAGAGACACAGAGACAGACAGACACACAGAGAGAGAGACAGAAAGAGAGAGAGCGAGAGAGAGAGAGAGAGAGAGAGGGAGGGAGAAAGAGATAGAGAGAGGGAGAAGGAGAGAGAGAGAGTGATAAGAGAGAGAGAGAGAGAAGAGAAAGAGAGAGAGAGAAAGCTAGGTGGCGCAGTGGATAGAGCACCAGCTCTGAAGTCAGGAGGACCTGAGTTCAAATCTGATCTCAGACACTTAACATTCCCTAGCTGTGTGACCCTGGGCAAGTCACTTAACTCCAATTGCCTCAGCAAAAAGCAAAAAAAAAAAAAAAAAAAAAAAAAGAGGGAGGGAGATCTTATTTTCCAGATGAGGTTTGTTTTTTTTCAATGAAAAGGTCATAGAATTGCTAGGCAGAAGGGAGTAAGTAGCCCACAATATGCTCTAATTTTGAATGCTGTGTAATCAGGTATGGGTAATATGTTAGTGTCATTAATTTATTAATAAAATATACACATAAATATACATGTATAATATAAGCATATATACATGTTATATACATATTGTATATATATATGTTTGCATGAACATTTTCTGAAATTGAAGCATAAGTATTGAACTACTTGGGTGACTTTAGTGGTTCACTCTGTGAAAAAGTGATCAGATTGTATGAAGTTTGCCCTCTTCATGCCTTGGCACTCTTCCTTCCCCCACAGCAATAATACCTGCCCACATGTTTTGGCTCCTTTTAGGGATGTGCTGAGAAGAGTGAGATCATGTCTGTAAAAGACAACTAATACTAGGGAGCTGTAAAAGGAGATGGGGGCACCAAAGGCAAACTTCCCTCAGTCCAGAACTTTGCCTAGACCTGGCTCAGCTCCTAGTATAAGTAGTGGAAGTCACTATAAATGGGTTATTGGAGTAGTCATTTCATTTGGATTGTTGGAGACCTGGGAGAAGGAGGTGGTAAGAAGGGTGGGCAGGGAACCTGGCTAGAATGAATCTTAGTTCAGGTGACCTGTGGCGCCTCAACCTACTCAAGTATGGCCTTTTATGCCTCAGATGTACAGAACACCATCTGTTCTTATTTTTAAGCTCCCACAAAAATGACAAACAAGATTCCTCTAGAGGGGACTTTAAATAACTCTCAGGACTTCAACGAGACAAAACAACTTCAGTTTTAACAGACACAAAACAATGATGACTCATTGTACAAAATAAATGTAGCTTTACAAAGATACCTGTTTAACATGCTGAAACTGTTTTAGCTTGAGAATATTGTGTTTCTGTGGAAGAAAAATCAGGAAATTCAGGGTCATGAGAGACTAGGAAGTTTATGTTGTATGTATATTTGACAGTGATGATGATTAGTCAGTATAATACAATATACAATAAAAATAAAATGTTTAATCATTGAATAACAATAAGTTGGTTAGAGACAATCAGAAGTAAAAAAAATAAGAACTTGTCCTCAAGAAGACCATATTTTTGCCATCTGTCATACAGAACATTCTATCTGGCTTCCATGATTTTACATTACTAGATAACAACCTCTCTCCCCTGCTGCTTCTTGAAATTCTTAGAATCTGGCTTTTCCTAAGTTGCTATTTAAATCCATTTGTCTTTCTATCCATCTATAGGCATCTCCATATTAGTATATATCCCCATATACATATATATACATATATATGTGTGTGTACATATACATATATATATACAATGAAATAATATATTTCATTCTATTTTATACATACATATATATATTATATATATATACAACTTGTGTGTGTGTTTGTGTGTGTTTGTGTGTGTGAACCAGGAAGAAATGTTGAATAGGACAGGCTGTATATCTCTTGCTTCTTGCCTAGAAGGTGACAAACCTCAGAACTGAGACCAAGAAGAAGTAAAGAGAAGAATCTTTTGCTATTCCTAGACTGAGGGTCTTTGCCTTTTTGGAAAGAGCACAAAACCACTCAAGCTGGAAAGATTACCTTAATACTCTAAAGGAAAATGCTCAATAATATGCAGCAGGGTCAGAAATTGGATGTGGTAAAAACTGCAATTGTTCACCCATCAGTGAGCTGAAGAAGTTCCAATGTATTGACCCTTCTGGTAGAGGCATGATGAAGAGTCGACTCAATTTCAGAGCAACAATTTCCAGAGCAAGTCCAGCCTGGCAGGAGTCCAGTGCAAAGTAACCTGCCTGATTTTGTGGTGATGTCTGGTGAGGAACCAGCCCATTGGCTTAAGTGATCTTCTTGGCCCAGACTTGAAATATCCATGGCATGCCAGGTGATGCCAACTAGTGGGCAAGCAACCTCTCTCTCTAGGCCAGCAACAGAACACCTAAATAACCAAGATTAGCCCAACCCAGAAGTGAAAAGCAAGCACAGGTGAATTACCTTTCCAACTGAGAAACTGTGCCCTGTGTGGAACTAGTCTACCTGACCAGTGATCTTCAGTGAGTTCAAGGTGGATTTTACAGAGACATAGTTCATCATCACACAATGTTGCTAAAAATACTGTGTATAGTGTTTTTCTAGGTCTGCTCAATTTACTTTGCATCCATTCAGACATGTCTTTCCAGGTTTTTAAAGAAATCTGCCTGTTCATCATTTCTTATTGCACAATAGTATTCCATTACATTCATATGCCATTGCTTTTTTAATTATTCCTCAATTGATGGGCATGCCTTCAATTTCCAATATTTTACCAACATGTAAAGTGCTGAGATATATTTTTTTACATGTAGGTCCTTTTTCTTTTTTTAAATAATCTCCTTGGGGTACAGATCTCGTAGCATTGCTGTGCCAAAGGGTATGCACAGTTTGCCCTTTGTGCATATTTCTAAATTATTCTCCAGAATGGTTGATTCAATTCACAACTCTAACAAGAATGCATTAATATCCCAATTTTCTTCATATACCTAAAGATAGTTTGATTTTTTCATCTGAAAACCATCTGTTCATATCCTTTGACCATTTATCCATTGTGGAATGGCTTGTATTCTTACAAATTTAAATCAATTCTCTAGATATTTCAGAAATGAGATTTTTATGGAAGTGTTTGCTATAAAGATTATTTTTCATATTTCTGCTTTCCTTCCAATTTTGGTTGCATTGGTTTTGTTTGCGCAAAGGTTTTTTAATTTAGTATAATCAAAATTTCTATTTTATATTTCATTATGCTCTCTATCTCTTGTTTGGTCATGAACCTGTGACTCACTTAATTTCTTTAAGAATTTGGATGCTATACCACTTGGTGCATATGTTTAATATTATTATTACTTCATTGTTTATGATACCTTTTAGCAAGATGTAGTTTCCTTCCTTATCTCTTTTAATTAAGTCTATCTTTGATTTTGCTTTGTCTGAGATCAGAATAGATACCTCTGGCTTGTTGTTGGTTTTTTTTTTTTTTTAACTTTAGCTGAAGCATAATAAATTCTGCTCCAGCCCCTTACCTTTACTCTCTGTGTGTGTCTCTCTGTTTCAAGTGTGTTTCTTGTAAATAACATATCATAGAATTCTGTTTATTGATCCACTTCCATTTTATGGGAGAGTTCATTGCATTCAGTCACATTTATCATTACTAACTGTGTTTTTCTCTTCACTCTATTTATTCTTCTCTTTGAACTCTTTTCTTTCACTATTTCTCTCCTTTGTCCCTGATCTGCCATCCCTTCTTTCAGTCCTCCTACCCTTTACCTCCTCCTCTTCTATTTTTCTCTCAGGTAAGATAGATTTCTATATTTAACTGATTGTGTATATTATTCCCTCTTTGAGCCACTACTAAAGGGAGTAAGGTTTAATCAATGCTTATTATCCACCCTCACATTTTTCCCTCCACTACAGTAGTTTTTTTTGGTCACCTCTTCATGTGAAATAATTTACCCCATTCTACCTTTTCCTTCCTTTTTCACCAGTATACTTCTCTTTTTCATCCTTGAATTACTTTTTTGTCATTCCCATTTTTATTTTGGAATCTCTTTCCTAAAGTGATCAATAGATCCTTTCAATACCTATTTTGCCCTCTGGTTCTAGGATATCAGAGCAGATTTTTTTAATAATAGTTTTTTATTTTCAAAATACATGCAAAGATATTTTGACACTGATCCTTGCAAAACTTTATGTTCCATCTTTTTCACTGTCCCTCCTCACCTCTCTTTTCCCCTAGAGAGCAGGTAATCCAATATAGGTTAAACATTGGAATTGACCTGAATCACCTCATTGAGAGCCAAGTTCATTGCAATTGATCATCACATAACCTTGTCGTTGCTCTGTACAATGTTCTTTTGGTTCTACTCAATTTACTTAGTATCAGTTCATATAAGTCTCTCCAGGCCTTTCTAAAATCATCTTGCTGATTCTTATAGAACAATAATATTCCATTTACATTTATATATCATAACTTATTTAGGCATTCCCCAACTGATGGGCATCCATTTAGTTTTCAATTCCTTGCCACTACAAAAAGGGCTGCTACAAACATTCTTTTTTTTTATTAATACTTTTTATTTGCAAAACATATGTATGGGTAATTCCTAAACATTAACCCTTACAAAGCTTTCTGTTACAAATTTTTCCCCCCTACTCCCCACCCCTTCCCTAGATGGCAGGATATCCACTACATGATAATTATGTTAGAATACTTAAGAAATCGAATATATGTATAGTTATTGCCACACATCATTTTTTTTTTTGTGCAGGAGAGATCGTATCTACAAGAAAGAATAATCTGATAAAAGAAATACAATGCAAGCAAACCTCAATAGAGAACATGAAAATGTTATGTTGTGGTCCACATTTCACATCCCTCTTTCTGGGTGTATATGGGTTTCTTCACTGAACAATTGGAACTGGTTTGAAGCATTTCATTGTTGAAGAGAGTCATGTCCCTTAGAACTGATCCTCATATAGTATTGTTGTTGCTGTGTATAATGATCTCCTGGTTCTGCTCATTTCACTCAGCATCAGTTCATGGAAGTCTCTCCAGGCCTCTCTGAAATCGTCCTGCTGGTCGTTTCTTACAGAACAATAATATTCCATAACATTCATATACCATAATTTATTCAGCCACTCTCCAATTGATGGGCATCCATTCAGTTTCCAGTTTCTAGCCACTACAAAAAGAGCTGCCACAAACATTCTTGCACATGTAAGTCTTTTCCCCTTTTTTATGACCTTTTTGGGATATAGACCTAGTAGAGGTACTGCTGGATCAAGAAATCATAAAAGAAACCAATCTGCACAGATTTCATTAGAACTGGAAGACAAAGTAAAAATAAAAAGAATACACAGCTACTTCCTGAAAGAAATCTCAGAATGAAAATTCATTAAATAAGGCATAACAATATGAAGTACTTTCATGTTTAAAAAAATACTGAAAGCAGTCAGAGAGGAAGAGTTCAAGCCCTTTGGTCATAGTTCCAAATTTCAGAGCAGTTTTTTTTGATAATTTATTGACAGATGCTGATCAGTTCCTTTTGATTTTGACTTTCAGGTAGTCCAATGATTCTGACACTGTCTTTCCTGGATCTCTTTTTCTGATTAGCTGTTTTTCCAAAGAGGTATTTTGTATTTTCTTCTATTCTTTCATTCTTTTGAATTTGTTTGATTGATTCTTGATATCTCAGAGTTATTCTGTCATCATAATCTCTTTCTATGGTCAGTTTTTTGTTGTTGTTTTTTGCTCACCTTTTTTTTTGATCACTTTCATTTGATCATCACAACAACCCTTGACTTGTAGGGTTGTTGTGATGATCAAATGAAAGTATTTGTAAAAAGTATTTAGTGTAGTGCCTGATATATGCTAGGTACTACATAAATACTTGTTCCTCATCCACCCACTGTGTATTTATATGCCACAATTTTTTTTTAGCTATCTCCTAAATGATGGGCACCTCTTTAGTTTCCATTTCTTTATCACCTCAGAAAGAATTGTTATATATATTTGTTCATGTAGGACCTTTTCCTTTTCTTTCCTTTTTAAAAAAATCTCTTTGGGTATAGACTAGCACTACTAGTCTATAGTAATAACTATACTACTATAGTACACTATAGTATAGTATAGTATAGTGTACTATAGTATAACTATAGTATAGTGCTATTGCTAGACAAAAGGTTTATCCAGTTTAGCAATTTTTTAGGTAGTTACAATTCCAAACTTCTTTCCAGGATGGCTGTGACAATTCACAGTTCCACCAATAATAAATCAATCTGTCTGTTTTCCCACAGTTCTCCAAAAATTTAAATTTCCCTCCCCTTCCCTTAATTTTCCCAATCTGATGGGTATAAACTTTAATTTATGTATTTTAAATTATTAATGTTTTATAATGTTATCTCATACAGTTATAAATAGTTTGGATTTCTTCTTTTTGACCATTTTCATTTATCAGTTAGAGAATGGGCCTTATTCTTGTAAATTTGAATCAGTTTCTTACATATCCAAGTGAATTATTTTTGATAGTATATAATATGAGTGCATGAATGCTTAATAGTAGGTTATGGAAAAACATACACCATCTCCAAAATGTAATATGAGTTGTGATGTATATGATGTAAGGTCATGATAGGGAAGAGCTACTCACCAATGTCATATAACATAGTTCTAACAATCCATGCATGGATTATATCAGCAGCAACTATAATCAGACCTGTCTTTAACTTAATCCACAGAGATAAACTACCACCCAAACCACTTACCAACAGACTCTCTCAGGATTCTGGAGCTATTGAGGCGAAACATATGGTTCCTACTCTCCATTCTGATTCTTAAGTTTCTATTTGATGCATTTTCTATCTATTAAAACCACAAGGCAACACACTCATACAATTAACAAATCACAATAATACTTTTAGATCTTAAATCCAACCAGTACTTAACAAAAAGGCAAAATAAATAAAATTATATATTAATATATTAAAAATGCATAAATTAGAAAATACATTAAAATTTATAGATAAACCTTCCAATTTACTTTATTCTGTTGTAAAGAGTGAGGGTATACTAAAAAGGAAACAGTCAGGGAAGTTAATGAGAGAGGAAACCTCATGATTTTAGGGTAATTTACAGCTCTAGACCACAGGCTTCTATCATTTTGGTCTATTTAGAAAACACACATAATATTACAGAACATAGAAAACTATCTGCTTATTGTTTGACTGTTTGTCTTTTCACTTTTTCATTTTGCAACTTATCTTCTTA
This sequence comes from Myrmecobius fasciatus, assembly GCA_023553655.1. Classification (NCBI taxonomy): domain Eukaryota; kingdom Metazoa; phylum Chordata; class Mammalia; order Dasyuromorphia; family Myrmecobiidae; genus Myrmecobius; species Myrmecobius fasciatus. The sequence goes on from JAJPUD010000109.1 coordinate 15,033, forward strand.
ACTATAGATGCTTTGTTGATTAATTAGAATGCATTTTACCAGGCAAACAAATCTAGCCAAATCCAGGAAATCAAAGCAACTATAAAAATCCTGTTTTTCCTTGTCAAATCAGAAGTGGTAACAAAGAGCAGCAGAACCTTAAGAAAATCATCATCTCTTTTTTTTGTTGTCACCATTGTTGTTGTTTAGCGTTGTCTTCATAACTCCATTTGGGATTTCCTGGGCAAAGATACTGGGAGTGGTTTGCTGTTTACTTTTCCAATTCATTTTACAGATGAGGAAACTGAAGTAAACAGGATTAAGTGATTTGTCTAGGGTCTGAGGCCAGATTTGAACTCAGAAATATGAATCTTCCTTATTCTATGCACAACGCTCTGTCTACTGTGCTACCTTCACTGCTGCAATGTCAACTAGAAGTCTCAATTCTGGAACTGCAGGACATGAGAGGTCAGTGAAACTCTTGATCAATAAAGGCAATTATTTCTTTATCAAATAGGAATCACTCTGTCAAAGCCTTTTGTTAACTACTTCTAGCTATGACAGATAGCTCCTAGTAGCTGTAGCTTTTTAGCTCATTTTCTGTGTCTTCTATTTTTCTCAAATTCTTAAGTCAGGTTCTTCTCACAAATTCCTATTCTCAGATTCTATATATTCCAGGAGCTTAAATGAGAGTCTCTTGATCTTCAGTGATATATTTTTCATTTTAAAAGGATCCAGGTCACCAAGTTTTCCCCACAAAATCTTAATCTTCATTTACTTATAAGATGTTTTTCTTCAGTATTGACCAAACTCATCTCTTTTCTCTTTATATCAGGTGGTTTATAATAATATTTCAGTGACAAAAAACATTTCTCTTTCTCTCCATTGACCTTCATTCAAATATTTCTACCATGCTTCTTTCTTCTAATCCCTGAAATTCTCTACATGTGTATACCCTTTTTTTTAAAAAAAGATTTTTATTGATCTATTTTGTTTTTATAAAAACTAACATTTTCCTCTATGTTTTTTTTTCCTTTTTTTGCTTTCCAAAGAGACATCCTTTGTAACAAATAATTTATTTTACAAAAAAGAGGGAGGAAAGTCAGTGAAAAATCAAAACATCAAAATATATAAAATCTGTTAATATTTTAGTTTCATGGACTCTGTACAAAAGAACAGGAGTAGGTTTGGAAAAGGAGATATCCTATCTTTTCCTAGCAATCAAACTTAGTCTTTTGATTGATTTGTGGTTGTTATTCTTTCCCTTTACATTGTAATCATTGTTTTCCTAGTTCTGCTTATTTAATATCTGTACACAGGATTTTTCTGGGATTTTTTGTATTATTATGTTCATCACTACTTACAAGTCCAGAAATATTCCATTACATTTATGTAGAATTGTCATTCATAACCATTTCCCAGTTGATAGATGCCCTTTTTTCTAATTCTTTAACTAACAATGCTATCCTGCTCCCGTATTGCCTATATATTTATGTATCCTGTCTCTTTTGAATACGGTTTTTTCATCCAGATCCAGAATAGTTATAAATTTTGCTTCCACAAAGTGACTTATGTCAGGACCTCTAGTTGCCTTTGCTTATTGACAAAATTTGGGCCATTTTTCTATGAATATTTGAAACCTGGCATTTCCTCATTGTCTTTTTTTTTCTTTTTTGTCTTCTATCAACATCTGGATGACTCAGCTGTCAGTTCTCTTCCTTCATTATAATTATTGTCTATGGCACCTAGCTTAGAAGAGATACATATGCAGTTTCTCCTTTTCCTATGCTTTTTAGTTTAAAGCTCTTTTGACCAGACTTGCAGGGTATCTGGCAAATACATTCTTACCAACTTTTGTCAAATGAATTGTATCACTGGCTAGGAATTAGTCTTCCTTGTATTTTTTTTTTTGCTTTTTGCTGAGGCAATTGGGGTTAAGTGACTTGCCCAGGGTCACACAGCTAGGAAGTATCTGAGACCAGGTTTGAACTCAGGTCCTCCTGACTTCAGGGCTGGTGCTCTATCCACTGCGCCACCTAGCTGCCCCCATCTTCCTTGTATTTTAAGTTGATCCAAAAACCCACACCTTCTTAGCTACTTACTTCATTTTCCTAGTTAATCATCTTCTTTTTCTTTTCTTTTTTTTTTTTTTCTTTTTTTTTTTTTTTTTTTGCTTTTTGCTGAGGCAATTGGGGTTAAGTTACTTGCCCAGGGTCACACAGCTAGGGAATGTTAAGTGTCTGAGACTAGATTTGAACTCAGGTCCTCCTGACTTCAGGGCTGGTGCTCTATCCACTGTGCCACCTAGCTGCCCCCCCCCCCCAGTTAATCATCTTCTACCTCCCACCCAATGGAATAGAGAGGAAAACAAAACTTTTTCCTCCTTGGCCTTGAATTTCTTGGCCAAAGTTTCTTCTGGAAAGAAATGTTATAGTCTTTGCCTTCAAGGAGTTTGCATTCTCCCTGGAGATGGTTTTCTCATCACATCCTTTTTAAAGGCTCACAGGAACCCTATAAAACAGGTGCTCCATTTGTTATTTCCATTTTACAGATGAGGAAACTTGAGTTTAACAGAGGTTAAATGATTTGCTTATGGTTCAGAGATAGTATGGAGGTTAAATGATTTGCTTCTGGCCATACTACTTGGGTTAGAAATAGTATTTAAATTCTTTTCCAAGTCCTTTCTAATGATTGTCATTGTTTTTTCCATTGTTTTCCCCAATACATTAAGGACTCCTTGAGTTTCATCCCAGGGATGGGATTTTATACCTCCAATATCTGAAGCATAATAATAAATTCTTATTAATTTACTGATAGACAAGCCACTAATGCTTAGCTACTCTAAATAATCCAAAGAAAGCAGTTAAAAATTCAAGAACCCTTCATTCATTGACATGAATATTTTCTCTTTTATCTCAGAATGAGATTTCTGGTCAAATGTAAGCTGGGCATTCATTTTCAATACTCCTTTTCTCAGAACTCTGCTTAGACTTTTTTGTTGTTCCATGCTAGAGCCAGCATCCCAATATGACCTCAGGTGATTGCAAAGTATGCTTTGTGGTTGCCTTTCAGGAAATCACTCAAGTTCCACTTTCCATAGCTTCTTCTGATATGCATTGACCCAGGGGACAACTAGAAACAAACTGCTAAATAAAGACATCTGGCTACAGCCTGTGTTCCTGCAGGAATAAGAGATTTTTTTTTTCACTCCTCTTTTTACTCCCAGTTTTATAAAAATCTATCTACTGGTTTACAAACACAACTAACTGTTAATAAAAGGGCATGGATAAGAAATACCAATATTCTAACTAATGTGGTTTACATCTTGTTAGCATTTTCCTGATTTGAGCTTTTGTCTGCTGCCTCTCATGAACTTTTTATTTGTGTGATCTTAGGCAAGTCATTCCATACCTGAAGAATAGCTAATGTATTTTTTGGCAACTAAATCCTTCATGATCTTCTGTGTATATCATTTAGCTGGAGATAGTTCTGAATGTTTTGGAGTGGGTTTTTTTTTTTTGTTTGTTTTTGGCATCTTTAGCACCACTTTACTTCTAAACATTTGGAACATTTGAAAACATATGAAACATTTGAAAACATTTTGAAATATTTGAAAAAATATTCTCCTAAAAGCTTCTTTGATTCACAGTCTATTTAGAGAAAAAAGGTTAATCTGTTAATATGTAATTAAAGACAGAGAAAGAAAAAATATTCTTTTCTCAGATGAAAATTTTAAGTTTAGTTCCTTTTCTGATTTTATACATAGACTTGAAATGTGAATGTTGAGGAGGAAGAATAGAAGGCTGTTACTGAAATTGAGATAAGAGAAGGCTGGGGAGAAGAAAAAAAAGTTTTTCAGGGACTTTGTTGTCTGGTTCTTTGAAAGGAAAATTCTTCATTTAAGTGAACCTCATTAAGACAGGCAAACTCAGAATGAAGAGAATTAAACAGAGTTTATTATAAGTACTTCAAGGTAGCAACACATTGATTGGTTAATCATTAGTCAGAGATGGTTTCATTGTGGGATTAGCTTTTATTGATAACTTTTATAAGATAAAAACAATTAAGTTAGTTCCACATCAATAAAAGAGGTTGTGCCTTTGAACCTCAGTTCCTTCCCAAGGAAGCAAATATATGAAAATTTCCTGGTACAGATAAGTAAGAGATAATTTGACTATGTGACAAATATCAGGGGACTGCATGATGCTTCCTCCCAACATTGATGGACAAGTGAGTTTAAGAGCAATGGGCCACTAAGTAAACACAACTTTTAATAATTCACTTATTCGGTGCTAAAACTTATATATGGAAATGACAGAAAACAAAATAAAATAAAAATGGCTCAGCACCATGTTCAGTCTTATATTGTACCTTAATCCCCAAGTGCATCAAACTAATCTCTGTTGCTCCAGCTAAATCAATTTGAACTAGGAGACAAACTCAAAACCGAAACAAATGAACTGTGTTTCACAAATCATAACCTCATGTTTCCATCAATGTTATAAAGTTGATTAAATTTAGATACACAGAGTGATAATCTCACTTATCTACCAAGGAGAAAACCTTTTTAAAATAAGCCCTAGATGTAAACTAAGGATTAAGCCACACATTTTAGAGAAATGTACATTTCAGTAAAGTCACCAAGAAAACTCAGAAATGAAGCAAAAGACTGAAGTGATACAATAATGATCATTAGTATCAAATAGCCTTAATCCTTCTTTTAATCTGGTAATCTATTTGAAATGTTCAGTGAATCAGCACATTTCATCTTGAGTCTAGATATCCCACATATTTATCTGATTTCCAGAAATATCTCTTCTGGATATTCCACCATAGGCTTACTCCTCTTCAGGCAGCTCTAGAGTAACCTCTTTCTAGCAGATTTGCTTTTCTGGCTCCAAGCCATCAACAGAATTTTAAGGAATTCTAATGAAATCTTCCAGTAACAGGATTCAATACAATTTAGTACATTCTCCTAAATTTTCTTATTCCAATATCTAGGTCAGGTGGTTAAAACCAGTTCAAACTTTGTGGCTCTAATTCTATCACAACAGAACTATAAGAAGAAGATTGATTTAAGAACCTAAATTCACTGTAGAGAAATTCAGATATCATATACCACTTTCAGTTTTTAATCTCTCTTCTTTACAATTACAAATGCAATTTATATGTAAAATGTATGTATTTTATATTTAATATGTATATGTTTTATTTGTAAAATCTTGAATCTGATTTTTAGAACTTATTATCATAACATACACAAGGCCACACATATGTACATACACACATATTTATCTACCTATATATATAAAAGCATTTACAGTTGACCTATATAATCATCTGATCTTGTTGCTTTCTCAAAATTTTCCACTTTTGCTAATTTCCCCTTTAGGAAGAAGAAATACTTTAAGGATCTAATACCATACATGAATAACTACCAGGACAAATGATAAGCAGATACCTTTTATCCCTAGGCTCAACATTATATAAATGAATTTGTTTTAAGATTTTTTAATAGCAAACGACAAAAGACCTGGGATGGCATGAGTAAATATAATAATCCCAAATTGTATACAGAAAACAGTTTATATGAAATGGGTTGTCTTTGGTAAAGCATGTTCAGTCATTCACCATGTTCCATATAAACATAAACTACCACTCTGGAAAGTCCTTTAAACAAGGGCGATAGCTTTAAGGTAACTCCTAAGTAGTTCTCATAATGTCATGCTCTACACACAGGTTCTTATCCCAGATTAAATAACAACCCTAAGTAAAGTCAGATTTCCCATTAAGATAATACAAGATAGTTTATAAATTACTCTCCAATAAAATTATTGATTATACTTCTATTCCTTAAAACAAAAACAGAAGTGGTTTTTGACTTTAATCTCACAAATTAAGGGATTTATATTTTTTAACCCCACAAATTCCTTCATCTCTGTTTTCTCATATTGCTATTTTGAAAGAATGACATAATTCATAAATTTAATCTCATATATGTGAGAAACATAAAGGCAATTTGACTCTTGCTTAGGCTATGGAATAACAAATTCTGTTTGAAAACAGATCATTCTTATTTGAGTAATTCGGATGTCTTACTATTAATTTAATAACTAAAGATTTAGTATTGTAATAACAAACTTCTACTCTTCATCTTCTTTGATAATGGTACTTTGCTATGAGAGAAAAAAGCAGGGGTACGGTTATAACAGCATCAATACTCACTTGTACTCCAGACCTGAGTCTAAAATCACAGAATGATTAAACACAAATAAAACAGCATAAATCATGCTTAGCTCTGTTTGAGTTCAGGTAAGAGTCATAGTTAAGTTTATGGTAAGGTCCCACTTCATATATAGGATGCCAAAGTCATTCTTGAGATTTAACCAAATGGGAAACATTTCTGCTCAGAAGGAAGTAATACAGTGGGACAACTAAATCAAGAAGATCCTATCTTAGATTATGCCAAGGCTATCCTCTCAACTTTTCCAGACAGAGATCATCTAAGCATAGATAGATAGATAGTTCCCAGACTATTCCCCCTGGGAAGCACATAATATCCCCTTAAATAGTAGACTTTTGGCCTCATGACAATGCAGACAATCATACCTGAAATAAAAACTGAGAATAATATCAGATTACAGTCCCACAAGATTTTTACCTCAAATAGCAAGTTCCACTAAACACAGTTTAGGGCTGTTATTTTTTCCATGGAGTTGCAACAATAAAAGTTTGCCAAATCTTTAAAAATTTACTCAATAACCTTTCCTTCCTTTTCTTTATTTTCTTCTCTTAGAGTCTAAACTCATCCTGGTATAAACATCTCCTATTAGAAATCAAGAATATAATTATGTTCTAGAATCCCACATAGGTAATGAATACATAATAGTTTCCTCAAAACTTCAGAAAAACAACACTGGTCAATTGCTGTAAATCTCCAAACTAAAAGACATCCATTTCATATTTACTCTTTGAAGCAAAAATAAATCTTTAAGACTGGAATTTGTTAAGACTAAGTTGTTTCAAGACATAACTTTAATATATACTATTCCAGGTATAACTTTATAACATCTTCAAGTGATAAGCAAAAAAAAAAGAAATAGTATATATCAAATATATATATATATATTTAGAAGATATAACTTTAATATATACTATTCCAAAATAGATATTGCAGATCAAAAAGATCTCCTTTACTACAATTATTCTAATAGGGGAAGACATTTAGATCTTATTTCGATTTACTTCAGGACAGATTTCAACCAAATCATATTTGGATTTATAATCACTATATTTGACATTTAAATCAATTTATCTATGGGCCATGTACTATTAGCACTTCAAAAAAAAAGAAAAAAGGAGAGCAGATTATTATCAATAAACTCATTTTTAAAAAAGACACAAGGTAGTAGCATCCCCAGTTTTCTTTCCCCCATTTCCTCAAAGAGCTGGATCAATTCTTAGTCCAAGCTTAATTTACCTCTCCTAAGGCTTTCCAGGTAAGGAAAAGCAGCAGCTTCCCATTCCCATCTCAGGAATTTCAAGTTGCATTATCACAAAGAATAACTACATTGTGTGTCCCATATCCTCAAATAAATGAGTTCAAAGTCCTTCCTCATCCCTCTTTCCAAATCTCCAAAACCTTCACTAGAACTATGCAATTTTCCTTATCTTTCTATTCCCTTACTCTTTCCTCTAACTCCCCTAATTATCTTTTGCTTTCTTTTAAATTTAGCTAACACTGCCATCCTTCCTCCCCCCCCCCCCGCCCCCCCAAAAAGTGCACTCATTTTGTTTCTTTAAAATTCTGATTGGACACTTAACTCAACCAATCACATCCTAAACTCTCCATTACTGCACTAAATTCTTCTTATTCTTATTTACCTTCTTTCCCTCCCTATTATCTATAAAGAGGTAGGCTGACCCTATTATCCACAAAGGGGCTGGCCTAGCAATCTCCTAATTTCCAAACCTAACACCCTTTTCTCAATTCTCATTCTTCTTGACCTCTTTGAAGTTTTGGACACTTTTTTTTTTAAAACCTTCTTCTTTATACTCTATTCTTTCTAATCTCTCCTAGTTTCCCTCCAACTTGTCTGACTCCTTTTCAGTTTTGTCTCCTGGATCTTCATCCATATTATGCACACTACCATAGGTGTCCAAAGGGTTCTCTCCTGAACCCTATTCCCTTCTATTTCTACAATGTTTCATATAACCCTTTTATTAGCCCCCATGGATTCAATCATTATTTCTATGCTGATGATTCTCAAAAGTTCTTATCCAATCCCTGATGACTCAGTTTTGTTTCTCTAACTTCTTATTAGACATCTTAAACTAGATGTTCTGTAATTAGCTTAAATTTAATATATCCCAAACGAAACTCCTTACCTTGCCTTCCTACTCTGTTTACCCCCAAACCGCCCTGTTAATGATTAGGGGCCACCATCCTCACAGTGCATCAGACTCATAACCTAAGGGTCATTCTTGACTCCTCCTAATGTCTCACTCCATCACCATCATTCCACATCCAATTTGTTGCCATGCCCATCAATTTTACTTTTATAAAATCTCTCAAGTGTGTTGCTCATCCTTCATTTTTGCAAAAGTCCAATAACATCAGAGTGGTATCTTGACTTGAACTTGAAGAATTGAATTTAAGTGAGGCAGAGCTGCACAAAGTCATTAGTCTCCCTCCCTTTTCAGAGTTATGGAAGTCAAGTGGCAGGACAAAAGGCAGGATAATTGGTGATGTCCTGGGATGCAGTGGATGACATTGGCATCTTCAGTGTCTGACCAAGCACTTAGCCCTCCGTAGCACCTGTTTCAGTAGTCATCTGGTTTTTGGAACAGATTGTTCTCATTAACCCATTGTACTAGGGGAAGTTTCACATGTTTGGGTTAGACATCTCCTTGATTTACTGATGGATTTGAGGCATGCTGGTTACTCTCAACATGGATTAGCTTGTCTGTAGAAGAGGTTTTTACTGGGATATGGTTGCTACACATGCTAAAACTTCTTGGAGAGAGTTGGGTGACAACTCTCCTCAGACATCTTGGGGCAGACCACTACCATGGCATACCTGGACTGTTGCAACAGCCTACTGATTGGTGTCTTTGCCACAAATCCCTCCCAACTTCAGTCCCTTCTTCATTAGCTGTCAAAGTGGTCTTCTGAAAGTGACCATGTCACACACACCCTAGTCAGTAAATTCCAGTGGCTCTATCACTTCCTAGATCAAAATGGGGGGTACAAAATATGAAGTACCTATGAGATGTTGGGAAATGCTGACAAAGTCTTTAGAGTCAGAAGCACAACCAGGAAGGGAATGAAATATGGCCAGCCTGAGCCTACCCCAAAATGGAGGTCCCCAAAAGAATTCACCATTGAAAGGAGAGAGAGAGAGGAGCCTGGCAGAAGGACATTGGAAGGTGAGAATGTTGAGGTTGAGAAGGGGGAATCTCAAAAGTTCCAGACCAGTGTCATGAGGAATCTCAAAGGAATTTGCAGGCTTGAACCCATCTCCTAGTCAAGGGGCAAAATTATTGAAAGTAATGCAACACCATTACCAAGTGGGCTGAGTTATAAGGGAATTCAGTAAAGAAACTGAAGCAAGGAGATACACTTATATAACTTTCAATCATAGACATGTTAATTCTACAGCCCAAGGGTAAGGTTAAGAAATTTGATTATCACTGACTAGATCTTCAGTCAGCAATGAATTGAGAAATAGTCTATTCAGAATCAGGCAGACTGGGCCGAGGAGTTTCCTGAGACTAGAAACTATCTGGCTAAGGAGTGTTTTGAATCAGATTGGGAGTTTCCTGAGGCAGATTCCAAAGCCAGAAGACCCAGGACCACTGACATATTATATCAGAAGCCCCCCAAGGTCTAGGGACCACAAAATCACATTACATCAAGAAGGTCCCAGACACTAAGGGAAGTTCCAAGGTAATTGAGGAGGTGAATCATGGTAGCAAAATCCATAGACTTGGAAGATAACTTGGAGGACAATGAAAGATGGCTGACCTCAAAAGTACTTGGCCAAAAAAAGAAAAATCCTTTCTTATGCAGTGGGTGGCTATTTCTAAGTAATTATTATTGTCACAATATCAAGATTTGTGACCTGTCCATTCACTCCTATAATATACAATCCTGTTTATAAGTTATTTAGTTAAATGATCACATAATTTTTCATGTAAACCTAAAATGATGTTCCATGAACAGTATATATGATTTCTTTAAAGGTTTGTCTCTCAGTTGGACAGATAAATGAATCTTCTATGGATAATAGAGTTCTATGTCCATTTTTGCTTCTTTGTTTAATTATTTGACTATTACTACAAAATAATTCTTCATATTTTGAAGTTATTTCTGAATTTCATTCATTTTTATCTTTTGTGAGGCCTATCAGCATTGACAGAACTAAATGATTTTGAGGAGAGGGGCTATTGTTTTTGTGTTACATGTCTTATTGTTCCTTAAGAACAGAAAGGCTTCTTTATGCAACTATTTATAGATTTTCAAAGGTTCCTCAGGCAGAGTCAGTGCCACTGATTGAATTATAGCACTAACTTAAATATCCACTTCAGGAATGATAGGGGTTTTAAATAGACAGTCATATTTACTTAGGAAACCTAGAGTTTTCTTAGATTGCCAACCTTAACAGGAAAAGAAATGTCGGGGTGACAGAGCTTAAGTGATGCTCTGGGTGCTGTGTGATGCTAATTCTCTATACTTAAGATACTAAACCAGCCTGGTAGGAACTATTTAATTAAGTAAAAGTTAGTCTAGTCACTTTGCAACCAAGGATTTCAGGGAGCAAACATATAGCAATATGTGGGAAGTTAATATGAGCTTCATGGTCACAGCCACACCTCACAACTCCATATCAGGTGGACTTCCAGATGGTGATTGGTGGACATAATTGTCAAACAGAGTTTAAATTTCAGTAGCTACATAAAAGTCAAACAAAAACACAGTACAATACCTCATTACCACTGTTCTTCAAAGAAAAAGATCAATTCTGGATTTTCAAAGTTCCTTTGAAGATTGTCAAGGTAAGACCAGAAATGTTCCTAATATTGAACTATTGCATTTCAATTAAAGGGAAAATTTGAAGTTTAGCCATCTTTTAGACTTTGAATTGTTCTTTCCCCCATTATAACTTATCAAATCAAGAGAACTTAAGAAAAAAATCATGACAAACTCTGGGAGAATTAATGCTAAATTAATCCAGATACCTTAAAAACATGGTGTCTTGGCTAATTATGACTAGACATGAACCTGGGACAATCAATAAATATGACAGTTTGTTACCATTTGGTGCTCCCAGAAATCTGAGAAAGAAATCCTTCAATGTTCAATAGGTTGGTATTCTCATGTAGATATACTAGGGTAGCAGGCAGATGCTGGGATAGCAAATAGATTTGTCAGATTTAACATCTTTTATGTGATTAAAATTTAAAAGTTCAAAAAAGTTTAAAATGTATGTGACATGAAATGTTTAAAGTCTTTTTAGTAGTAATAACAAAAGAATAAGTGTTTAACTATATAATTTACTGTTTTTATCATTAGTAGATACAACCAAACTCAGAGGAGTCATGACTAAGATGTGACTGAATATCATGATTTTGGAGGTGGGAATAGGGTGGAGCATGAGGGAATTCAGAATCTCCTTTTATTTCGTCTGTCCATGATAATATTTGTGGAGTTTTGTTCTCTTCACATAACATTGGAAATTTCTACAAGGTATTACAATTCAAAGAACAATGTATCTTTCCCTTCTCCATTACCTATCCTACTTCATTACATTGTGAGTTCCTTGAAGACAGATTTTTTTTGTGTGTGTATATATGTCTTTAATAAAGATTATTGATGGACTTACTGGAACTGGATGTCAGAGGAGCTGGTTCAAATACCACCTCTGTCACTTAACTACATATGTAACCTCAGGAAAACCATGATTTCTTTTAACCCCAGTTTCCAAATCTTTTAAATGAAAAGATTAGATTAGATGGTCTTTAATCAACCAACATACATTTAAATAATACTTTTATAATCTCATCAGGATCTTGACATTTCTAGAAATTTCTTTTGCAAATTTTCAGTGAAACTACTGTTCCTCTATTACTATAAGCAAACAAATGGGTATTTTGGTGCTAAATTTGGTGAAGGGTATGTCACCATCTTCCCTTGACTTTCTGACCATCTTTTTGCCATATTTTAGGATGCAACCAGATTAGTGTGAAGATAGATCTGTGCCTACTGCCTAGAAATAAGACATATTTTTAAACAAATGAAAACAATTTATGATTATGATTAATGCTTATTCAGCTTTACAATTAAAATTGTACTATACTCTTTTTTTTTAAATTAAATAGCCCGTTTATTGCCATCAAAGAAAATGAAGACTGTCTTATTTTTCTTCATCTTGGTAACAGCAGAGGCCATTCCGGTAAGCATTTTGGCTCCTCCCCGACCACACCCTACCAGGAAGTTTCCTTATAATGTTTTTTACCTTAGAATTTTTTTTAAATGTTTCCTGAAGATTTTCAACTCCTTTTGGAGGGGAAAAAATCTTAACTTTTACAATTATAAAGTATTTAGTGCAGTGGTTGGCATATGGTAAGTGTTATATAAATGTTTGCTGTTATTAGTATTACTATTCAAGATATTGTAAAATATCTGGAACTACTTTTAAAAAAAATATTTGGTGATTCAGAATCATAGAATCTTAGAATTCAGAAGTTATACATACTGAAAAAAATGTCTCTATAAGTGGTCATCAACTTTGCAGATGTCTATTATATCATGTCTCTGTGCCAGTCATGTGGTTGAACTCATCTATTTTCTCTTCCTGTATAGGTGATCTATAAAATATCCAAAAGGCAATATCACTTCTATTTCTGCCTCCATTGAGTCACACCCAGATGCTCAACTATACCCTGACATTCTTGATTTCCTCAATTCCCTGCCACATATATATATTTTACTTTTTCTTTTAAATAATAACTACATTTTCATATTTAGATACTATCAAATCTTAATAATAGTCCAATTCGCCTCTAGTTCATTTTACTTGTTACAATTATTATGGGTCATTTGTGTATGGACATCTAGGTTTCAAATTTTAGCAGGGGTTTTCTCCTTATATTCTATTTTCTGTACACTTACATGGATCTCTCCTGCTGTTCTTCCTATACATTGTATCTTTTTTTTTTTTTTTTTTTTGGTGCATGTGATGAATAGCTTAGCAGATTTATGTAGATAATTTAGCTCGTAGTTTAAGACATGGCCCAGATATCCCATTACCTTCTTTTTTTTTTATCAGTACAAGATTTTTATTTATTTTTTTTCAAAGAAAGAAAAATAAACACAGATGAAACATAACCTTTTCTTAGACTATTTATTTTGATGGGATGAATACCCACCCATCTTTTCTTTTTAATAATAGCCTTTTATTTTTCAAATATATGCAAAGATAGTTTTCAACATTCATCACTGCAAAACCTTGTGCTTCATATTTTTCTCCCTTCTGCCCCACCTCCTTCCTTCCCCATGATAGCAAGCAATTTAATATAGGTTAAACATGTGCAATTCGTCTAAACATATTTCCACATTTTTCATGATGCAGAAGAAAAATCACTTCAAAAATGAAAACAATGAGAGAAAAACAACAACAAGCAAGCCAATAACAATAAAAAAGGTGAAAATACTATGTTGTGATCCACATTCAGACTCCATAGTCCTCTCTCTGGATGCAGATGACTCTCACCATCACAAGTCTATTGGAATTGGACTGAATCACCTCATTGTGAAGAATCAAGTCCATCATAGTTGATCATAACATAATCTTGTTGTTGCTATGTATGATGTTCTTTTGCTTCTACTCACTTTGCATCAATTCATGTAAGTCTCTTCAGAATTTTCTGAAAGCACCCTGCTGATTCTCATAGAGCAATAATATTTCATTACATTCATATACCATAACTTAACCAGCCATTCTCCAACTGTTGGGCATCTGCTCAATTTCCAATTTCTTGACACTACAAAAAGGGCTGCTACAAACATTTTTGCATATATGGATCCTTTCCCCTTTTTTATCATCTCTTTGGGACACAAACCCAATAGAGACTGCTGGATCAAAAGGTATGCAACAGTTTGATAGTCCTTTGAGTATAATTCCAAATTACTCTATCTACTACTATCTACTACTAACAATCTATTAGTGTTCCAGTTTTCCCACATCCCCTCCAACATTTATCATTATCTTTTTCTGTCATCTTAGCCAATCTGAGAGATGTGAAGTGGTACTTCAGAGTTGTCTTAATTTGAATTTCTCTAATTAATAGGTGATTTAGAACATTTTCATGTAACTAGAAAGGACTTTAATTTCTTCTTCTGAAAATTGTCTGTTCATATCCTTTGACCATTTAGCAATTGAAGAATGGCTTGTATTCTTATAAATTTGAGTCAATTCCATATATATTTTAGAAATGAGGCCTTTATCGGAACTCTTGGATGTAACATTTTTTCCCAGTTTTCTGACAATCACCATCTTCTTAACTTATTATTCACTATCCAAATCTGTTTTTTTATTCTGAATCACTTATTTTTTATGGGGAAAAGTGGTAAAAATAATACTGATACTTTCAAGATCTATGCCTTCTTTTTGAGACAATTGTTGGAAGAGATTTCTTTTTTTTTTTTTAAATTACACTTTTTGGATTATAGCATTCATTTTTAATTTAATGTTTTATTTTCTCCAATTATATATATATACATATATTTTTCTGTTCAAATTTTGAGTTCCAAATTCTCTTCCTTCCCCACCTTCTTCCAATTTATTATTTGTTTCTTTTTCCTCTAACTTTTACTGAATGACTTCTCACCTGGAATACTCTGAAATTCATCATTTTTTGGAGTTCAAAAAGATATTTCTTTAGTATTGAGTATTCTCTTTGTGAAGAACCTCTTACTTCTTAGCTCAAAGTCCTTCTTATTCCTTTCCCCCTCCCACTTTATGATATCATTTTACTATCCAGTCTCCTGACATAGCACAGAATTTTCCTTTTACTCAATAGATCCAGCATATGTGTGTCTGTGTATGTGTGTGTGTGAAAGAACATTTCATTATTAATTTTCCTTGATAACTTAGAATAGAGAGGTGTTTCATAAGCCTCTTCACTTTCAGCAGAGAGACTGTCCTGCTTTTTGAGTCAATTAACATTTAACTGTAGCAAAAACATAAATATTACACATTTTAATGAGGGAATAATGTTAAACTTTTAGTAGCACTCCTAAAATTAAACTAGATAAAAAAAATCTAGTTAAACAAGACAGAAAGTAACAAATGCAGACAAAGGGTAAAAAAAAATTACCCTTTGTCTGCATTTGTTACTTTCTGTCTTGTTTAAAGAATGGTTCATTCCTATTAATTTATATGATCCCCCAAAATTATGTTCAACTCCTGTGCCCATTTTTTGCTTTTTTGCTCTATAATCCTGATTTTAAAATCAATCAAGACAGAAAATTTGTCTTAAATTTGTAAACAAAGGAAATAGCAACAAAGACAACTACATTTTCCCTTCAACTCTTATGAAAGAAAAAACAATTGCTCTAGTTATTTGAGAGGAATAACCCCAGAGTATCTTGAAATAGTAGGTTCATAGGAAAAAAAATAGGCTTAGAATTGGAAGTTGAGCAGACAGGTCTTTTAGACCAACTTCCATATTTTGCAAATGAAGAAAAAAATGGAAATAAGGTGGAGTTACATGTTTAGGGTCCCATGGGGACTAAATGACAGAGACATTTGATATATTTTCAGATATTTGAATATTTGAACACAGGTTATAGGACTCCAAAGCACTCTAAGATGTCTTGGATCATTATTTTGCTCTGTCTTTGGATACAGCTTTTTAAGTCAGTATGCTTTGTCTCTATTATGCCATGAGGCTCACTTGGTAACCAAAGTCTTCCTTCTTGCCTTTAAGATAGTTTATTTATCTCTCAACTGCTCTGTCCAGTGAAGACACTTGTGTAGCCTATAATGTTATTTAGGGAAGGACTTACTGTGTCTTGTAGATGTGCTAAATTTGCATAATACGCCTAAAGCAGTGAAATGCAGTGATCTGACAGTTCCTGCCAAAAGCAATGGATTGAAAAATCGTAAACTAAATACTGATAGCAAAAGGCAACAGGTAGCCTGGGAGACATAACACACAACAACAAATTTGACCTCAGACACTCATTAAGGCTAAGTGATTTTTGTTTAACTCAATTTCTTCAACATAAAATGGAGATACTAATAGGATCTAATGCCCAGGGTTGTCATGAGAATCAAATGAAATCATATTGGTAAAGCACTTAATACAATGCCTGATATGTAATAGCACTTGTTTTTAAATTTTATGTTTTGCTATATTTTTACTTATTTTGTTAAATATTTCCCAATTATGTTTTAATCTAATTTGGACAGCATTCTGGAGTTCACCACACAAATATGTGGTGAAAAACCACATATTTGACACCTTTGCTATAGAGAGTAGCTTTAAAAGAGATGAAGGTTGCATTTTTAAAGGAAGACACATTAAGGCTTCTCACGTCTGTGGTTTTCTGTATGTCTAAGGAGGGTGTGTGGTTGAAAATAGCAAGTCAAAGAAAGAAGACAATGAGTGATAACATGAAGAAGTAAGGAGGGAGAGACTTGTATAATGAATGTCATTTTATCTGAGAACATTAAAGGAAGGCAATATAACTTGAGCAAACCATGGACTATGATAAAGTGTCATGTAAGAGGGGAACGTGCAAATAAATAGAGATGGATACTACTAATAGTAGATGCTTAGCACTGAGTGACCCTGGGAAAATGAGTATTACAAATAAGGCTACCAAATGTGTTTTAGAATATTGAATGACTATATTTATCCCTAGAGATGAGTACTGAAAATAGTGCTTCTTTGCAGATGCAGGGACCTATGAGTATGAGGTATAACATGTACAAGATTAATAAGTTGTTTGATCACGGCGAAATGCTTTTTAAAAAATTCTTTGTAATAAAGTTTGATTCATTAGATAGGAGAAGGGGGAGAGACATTCGGAATGAAGGTCAAATTCCTACTTTCTGGACTTCATTTTTCTCATCTATTAAATTAGGAAGATGGCTTAAATTTCTTTTATCACAAATAACCAGAAATATAAAGCATGAACATATTTCCCAAATGAGTATTCAAAGCACTTCTAAAAATGTATCAATAAGATATTTAAAAAAAAACTTTTAATTAAAATTATTTGTCAATGATTTGGGGTTGTATGAAAATTGAGATAATCTGAAGAGGATAACTCCCATTGAATATGTGTGTGTGTGTGTGTGTGTGTGTGTGTGTGTGTGTGTGTGTGTGTGTGTGT
>JAJPUD010000109.1:39055-71118 GCA_023553655.1 Myrmecobius fasciatus
AGCAGTGACAGCAGTGATAGTGATAGCAAATCTGATAGCAGTGACAGTAGTGATAGTGGGAGTAAATCTGATAGTAGTGATAGCAGCGACAGTAGTGACAGCAGTGATAGCAGTGAGAGTGACAGCAGTGATAATAGTGATAGTGACAGCAGTGAGAGTAAATCAGATAGCAGTGATAGTAAATCTGATAATAATAATAGTGACAGTGAATCTGATAGTAGCAATAGCAGTGATAGCAGTGACAGTGATAGTAAATCTGATGATAGCAGTGACAGTAGTAATAGTAACAGTAATGAAAGCAACCATCAAGGCAAGTCTAAAAATGATACCAAAAATGGAAATGACAGTGATAGTGATAGTGACAGTGACAGTGAAGGCAGTGATAGTAACCATCTAACAAGTGATGATTAGAATAAAGACCAGGAAGTGATTAAGTTCCACCTGTGAAAAGCTCTAGTAATTTCTAAAAAGTAAAAATTTCTGTAGAAATTTCTATGAGAGAGAGTAAAATGAAAGTCAGGCATCACCTCAGACACAACTGTAGAAATTGTCCAAATTTGGAGCCAAAGAAAAGATAACAGATATATTCTGAATGCTTGATCTGTATGTGTTTTAAGTTAGTAGGTGAAAATGTTACATAAATATAGATATGTTTAAATGTATTGAAATTTCTTTGTGTTTTAACATAAATTCAAATGCAAAGTAAAATGTGAAACAACTGTGGAGAGATACTGGTTAGGATGACAATACCTAAAAGCTTGGCCTTCACTAGCTTGCCAAATGACAACTTAAACTTCATGAATTAAGTGTTCCCAAGAGTTCTATAAAATGTTTCCCTTAAGCAATAATAGATAGTTACAAACAAGTATATAGTATTGTCATGCTCCAGAAAACATGACTTCTGGGTGATTACATTCCAAGTTAAGGAAGAAGGATTGTTTGATGATATTTGATAAAAGGTCTTACTTTACATAAAGCAAAGTTGAGGTATAATTAAGCTCTAAAAGAATATATTTATTGTGGCCTAAAGAGAATTACTTTGACAGGTAATTTTGATTTTAACTACTGACAGAACTAAAGAACTATAACACTTTGATGATGGTTTTAAAATCCATTGAAATAGAAAAGCATATCTACAATACACTAGGAATTTAGTATAAGCAGACTTGATCGAGTACCTTCTATGATAGTTCATAGAGCTTTAGTGCTGTATTGGACTCAGGGAGACTTGCATTTTAAGTCTAGTGAAGTGATCCCCATGTATAACTTTTAAAATTAGCCACATTATATTATGGACTTGATAATCATAGTGGCAAAACTGGTTCTGTATATAAACATGGCCTTATTTGGGATAAATTTATGTTTTTAGGGAAAAACCTCACTTCTTAAAAGTTTCTTTGGTCTAGACGTGGTCTTTAAACCAGTAGCAGATTAAAAATTACCCGGAGATGTTCTTTTTTTTCCCCTTCTTGGGTCATGTTTGCAGCCAAAGGGCTCAGAAGATTTTTTAATTGATTTTATATGAATACCAGTAATTTTCAGATTCAAGGATTTATCCCCAACCCATCCAATTAGAGAAACACTATAGCCTAAATAGCATTTTAGAAGAGATATAACTGAGAGAGATACTTAAAGATTTAATTGTGTTCTGCAAAATGAAATATTGGGGAAAATCTTTCTTTATTCTTTTTTTTTCTTTCTTTTTTTTTTTTCTTTTTGCTGAGGCAATTGAGGTTAAGTGACTTGCCCAAGGTCACACAGCTAGGGATTGTTAAGTGTCTGAGACCAGATTTGAACTCAGGTCCTCCTGACTTCAGGGCTGGTGCTCTATCCACTGCACCACCTAGCTGCCCCTTTTATTCTTTATTTTATTTCAGATTTGGACTTGAGAATTTATCTGGGTAGAGAACTCCCAATGTAAGAAGCTCTCTTCCCTTATGCAAATCATCAACTTGTTACACTTAGAGAGTTGCCAAGTTAGATTTGCTGATGGTCACCTAACTGACATCAATCCAGGCCTTTCTGACTTAGTCAGACTCTATATGCTGTCTCCCTTTTACAATCATTTGATATAGTTTATCCCTTCAATTTCTTATTTTAATAGAAGTGTCTAGGACTTATTCACACCTCCTTTGAACCATTGCTTGATTGTTTCTATAACTCAAACAGGTGGTCCTAGGATGTTGTTACATACATTGAGGTTTGGGAGTGTGGAGCAAGTATTCTTAATCCTATTTTACAGATGAAGAAATTGAAGTTTAGAGAAAGGAAATAACAGTGTCATAAATATCACACCTCACATTTGAACCAGTCTTTTGAAATTCATTGCCCTTTTCAGTAAGCCAGGGTAACAAAGAGATGCATTTTGTTTTACTTGTGCATCAATTTCACTTATTTATTAAATCTAATGAAGTCTTACTCTGATGCCTTCAAGGGATAAGGAGGTGACCCCAGCTTCTCAAAGGCTATGTTAGTGAATATAAGTCTTTGATGTTCTGACCAAGCTGGAAAAGTTACAAGTATAGGCTAGCATTTGACTGTGAAACACATTTGAGATGGCTCAGTGGACAACGCGGCCTCTTTTTTGAGGGAGGGCTCAATATGAGCCAAGAAATTAGTTTTGATTGGAGGGAGTGGGTGCTTCTACAGATCTGTTTTCAACAGAAGAATAATATTTCTTGAGACTGCTTCTTGTCCAAGCAGAGAAAGTATCAGGGTCCTAGGGGAAGAAGTATTATGATCTTCAGGCAGTCAATTTGACAGACAATGAGAAATAGGATCCTAACTAAAATAAATTCAAGGAATAAGGGATGGCCAGGGCAACTTGAGCAGGAGAACTAGGGGTAGAGGCTGTGGAAACAGGATTATTGTAAGTAATATAAACTACAAAGATTAAGTATTGATTTCATTTAAAAAAGCATAAACTTAACAAATATATACCTAAATGAGAATAGATTAAATTCCCCGTATAAAATAAAAAGGAATGGATTAATTAAAAAAACCCACATTAAACTGTTGTATACAAGACATACATGTAAAACATGTAGATAAATTTTTTAATATGTTGTCTTATCATTTTCATTGTCTTTCATGTAGTTATTAATTGTTTCTTTGATTTGTTTTTGGTCATCAATAAGTCTCTATTTAGATTTGTTTCTTTTGCTTATGCTCCCTGTATTAATTAAGCTTTTTATTTCATTATGTCTTTAAAGGATATGGTTAATATTTTTGCTTTTTTGCATAAATTTATAATTTCACTATGCTCTACTTTGTGCCATATAATTTCTATGTTCTCTATTCTCTGTGTCTATTTTTAAACCTTTCACATGGTGCTGAGAAATATATATATGTATAAATATATATGCATATATATTCTTTAATATTTCCATTCAGAAAATTCTCTTTGAATCTGTACAGTTTCCCAACTGTTTATTCATTTCTATTTCTACATTTTCCTTTTTGTTGATTTTTCTGGTATATTTATTCAAGTCTGGGAGAAGCACATTAAAGTCTCTTGCTATTTGAATGTACACATTTTTATTGAGTAGAGTGAACTTTGTAATTTGTGCTATTTGGAATTTCAGTTTGAGTTACTTTTTTGAGGGGAGGGGTAACATATTATTCCATCTCCTTTTGTAATTTTTTGGCACTGTGGAAAAATCTCTTGTAATTTAAGAACCCTATCCTTTATATTTAAAAATCTTTTCCCTCGTTATTTTAAAAATCTGTTGTTCAATATTAAAGTGAAATTCACCCACTGTGTTTTGAATGCAACTAGAGTAGTTCTCAGAGAAAAAAATTACACCCTAATGAGATATACCAACAAAATAGAAAAAAATTAAATGACTATGCAATTATAATTTAGAAAACCAACAAATAAATCCAGAATAAGAACAAAAGAAGAAATATTGAAAATTGGATGAAAATAAACTGGAAACCAAGAAATCTATAGAAATGATTTTTTAAAAAATAAAAGTAACAGTTCTTTGAGGATTGAATGAAATAAACCTGACAAAAGAATAGGGAGCATACAAAAAGTTATCAAACTGTGCATACCCTTTGACCCAGCAGTGTTTCTATTGGGCTTATATCCCAAAGAGATCTTAGAGGAGGGAAAGGGACCCACATGTGCAAGAATGTTTGTGGCAGCCCTTTTTGTAGTGGCTAGAAACTGGAAACTGAATGGATGCCCATCAATTGGAGAATGGCTGAATAAATTATGGTATATGAATGTTATGGAATATTATTGCTCTGTAAGAAACGACCAGCAGGACGATTTCAGAGAGGCCTGGAGGGACTTGCATGAACTGATGCTGAGTGAAACGAGCAGAACCAGGAGATCATCATACACAGCAACAACAGTATTACATGATGATCAATTCTGATGGACATGGCTCTCTGCAATAAAGAATTGTCTCAAACCAGTTCCAATTGTTCACTGAAGAAAACCATATACACCCAGAGAGAGGGAAATGAAATATGGACCACAAAGTAACATTTTCATGATCTCTATTGATGTTTGCTCGCATTGTGTTTCCTTTCTCTGATTTTCTTTTTTTTTTTCTTGTAGATAGGATTTTTCTTGTACAACTTGTCAAGTATTTCAACATTATTAACATGTAGTGGACTTCCTGCCATCTAGGGGAGGGAAGGAGACTGGGGGTAAAATTTGTAATGGAAAGCTTTGTAAAGATCAGTGTTGAGGATCTACATATACATATGTTATACAAATAAAAAGCTTTAATAAAAAAAAGAAAAAGAAAATTTTATAAGCCATTGATAAAAATGTTAAATAAAGCTGAAAAAAAAGAATTGAATAATAATCAAATTAATAATTTTTTAAAAAAAGAATACATTAAAATAACATACAAATGTAAAGAATTAATCAGAACACAACATAAACTTATGACACATTTACATGCCAACAAAATTAGGAATTTAAAAGGAACAGATGATTATTTAAAAAAATATAAAATTCTCAAAGTAAGAAAGCACCAAGTAAAAGTCTTAAATAATTTCAGAAATGCCAATTGAAGTACTTGTAAATGGGGTATAAAAACCCAAATAATGCTCCCTGATCCAGAAGGATTTATAGGACAATTATGTAAAAAATTTTAAAAATAATATCTATACCTCAAATTGTTCTCTAAATTTAAGGAAAAAAGCATTCCACCAAATTCTTTTAATGAGACATATAGAATCCTAAAACCTGACCCATATAAGGTTAAAGCACAGAGAACTTTAGACCATTAATTATTAATTTATAGAAATTTTCCCCTCTCCCCCAAAATTCTGGCCCCCCAAATTATAGCAATTTATTCAAACGCTCTTCCTTCTTTCCTTCTTTTCTTTCTTTCTTTTCCTTCCTTCCTTCCTTCCTTCCTTCCTTCGTTCCTTCCTTCCTTCCTTCCTTCCTTCCTTCCTTCCTTCCTTCCTTCCTTCTTCTCTCTCTCTCTCTCTCTCTCTCTCTCTCTCTCTCTCTCTCTCTCTTCCTCTTTCTCTCCGTGCCTCTCTCTGTTGTCAAGCTAGATTTATGCCAAGTATTCAACAATGGTTGAATATTAGAAAAATAATCATTGAAAATAAGAACATTTTAAACCCATGATAATATACACATAATGCATTATTATACAAGCATATACAATGTAATAATATTAAAATGTGTATTATATACAGATAGGTACAGAGAAAGCAAATGAAAGTATAATAAAGTATAGCACTTTGGCAAAGTAACACTAGCTTTTTGACAAAGCCTAACTCTCATTTATGCTAAAATCCTTATAAAACTAAATATAGAAAGACCTTTCTTAGT
The DNA here is from genome assembly GCA_023553655.1 of Myrmecobius fasciatus. Classification (NCBI taxonomy): domain Eukaryota; kingdom Metazoa; phylum Chordata; class Mammalia; order Dasyuromorphia; family Myrmecobiidae; genus Myrmecobius; species Myrmecobius fasciatus. Next base: position 44,868 of record JAJPUD010000109.1, read on the forward strand.
ATGATGAAATGATTTGTTTAAAACACAAAGCTCACTTCACATATGATGAAGCAACACCCAAAGTTTTCTCAATAAATTCTGGAGTAAAGCAAGAATGTTCCTTTTCTTCTCTTTTCTCCTTTGTCAAAATTTGACACAGTTTAAAAAATGCTAGTAATGGCAATGACAAGAGAAATAAATTAAAAGCAAAAATGAGACAAAACATGATACTTTACTTAGAAAATCTTAGACAACCAACAAAGAAATCAGTTGAAACAATAGCTGAAGTAGGGAAATAGAATCAACCTATCAATAATAAACAGCAATTCTATATGACATTAACAAAATATAAAAGGGCACAATATCAAAGGAAATGCCGTTCAAAATAACTATAATACAAAAAATGCATCAATCAATTTACCAGTGTATATTCAAGACTTTCACATATACAATTATAAAATATTCCTTAAATAAAGTTACTTACATGATTGGAAAGTTTTTCATTCCTCATGGATGGGCAATACTAATTTCACAAAAATATCATTGCTGACTAAATAAATTTACAGTTTTAATTCCATAACAATAAAAAACAATTAAATTGTAGAGGAAGTGGAGAGGTTTGTAATGCAATTATTTGGATTCAAAATTGGTAGAATAATTGAACTCAAGAGTACATGTTATAATAATGATAATAGTATTGTTATAGTTCTTTGATGTGCATACAGCATTTTACATATATTATCTCAATTTATCCTCACAATGACACTGAAATACTATTGTTCCCATTTTATAGGTTAGAGAAACAAGTAAATTACTTGCTCAGGGTTATACAGGCATTGTACTCCAAGGATACATGCTTGCCTTCTGTGTTGTTTAACACTTTCTACTGGTAATTCAGATGATAGTGAAGATATGGTCATTAAATTTTCAGATAATACAAAAACTAGAAGGGATATCAAACATTGAATAACAGACATGGGACGATTTCAGAGAGGCCTGGAGAGACTTGCATGAACTGATGCTGAGTGAAATGAGCAGAACCAGGAGATCATTATACACAGCAACAACGATATTACATGATGATCAATTCTGATGGACATGGCTCTCTGCAACAATGAAATGTTTCAAACCAGTTCCAATTGTTCAGTGCAGAAAGCCATATACACCCAGAGAGAGGGATATGAAATGTGGACCACAACATAACATTTTCATGCTCTCTATTGATGTTTGCTTGCATTGTATTTCCTTTCTCTGATTTTTTTCTTGTAGATATGATTTTTTTCTTGCACAACAATGATAAGTGTGGAAATATGTATGCACACATTCAACTTGTCAAGTATTTTAACATAATTAACATGTAGTAGATATCCTGCCATCTAGGGAAGGGGAGGGTACTGGGGGGAAATTTTGTAACGGAAAGCTTTGTAAAGATCAATGCTAAAGAACTACCCATACATATGTTATGCAAATAAAAAGCTTTATTTAAAAAAAATAACAGATATGGGTTCTAAAAGGATCCTTTTGGATAGGTCAAGACATTGCACTGGATCAAATCAAATGAAATTCAATAGGAATAAATATAAAGTCCCATTACAAAAAAATTCTTGACAAGTGCTAGAAGGGATAGACATGGTTAGACCCTGTTTGTTCTGGAAAAGATTTGGGAATTTTAGTGGACTATAAGACTCAAAAAGTGTGATGTAGTCCCCCCAAAATGGATGCAATTTAGTGCTGAATTAAAATAAGCATAAGCATCCCCTCTAAGAATAAGTAAGTAATAGTGCCACTGTACTCTGCCTTTGTCATACCTCATCTAGAATACTGTGTTCAGTTCTGAACACCAGGTTTAAGAAGGATTTTCATAAGCTTGAGAGTGTCCAGAAGAGGACACACAGGATGGTGAAGGGGTGATGTCTTGTGAGTATTGGTTGAAGTTGTTATATTAGGACTGGTGAACAGAAGTCTTAAAGGGAGTGGAGAATGTGGGGAGAGAGAACAAGTTAATCACTCTCAGCTATCTGAGTAGCTGTAACATGTAGGAAAGATTAGACTTCTCTTTGGCTTTAGAGGACAGAATTAGGAGTTGTGGGGAAAAGTTGTAATTAGACTAATTCAGGCTCTATATAAAGAAAAATTCCTAATAATTAGAACTCCCAAGAGTGGAATGGATTCTTTAGAAAAGTGATGAGTCCTCATATTGTGGACATCTTCACACAGTGCAGGAACTAGCTCTAGCTGTTCAAATTCAGTGATTCTGCAGGGGGTATCAGGAGTGGAAAGAATGAAAGAGCAACTGATGAGTCCATTAGTATCCACACATTGTCAAGAGCTCTAGAAGCAGGTCTATAGTATGTCAAGTAGATAGACTGGGAAATACTTATAGGAGAGCAGCCAGAGTCCAACAGGATAGGGAGGCATAGATTGACTGGGATCTGCATCACTGGAGGGAATATCCATTTCAGAGTATTGAAATTTATGATTAGAATGATTCTAAGAATACTAATTAGTAAATAGATGTATCCATTTGTGTGAATTTTATCTATTTCCCTATTATCTTTCCATCTATCCATATTTTGGTGCTTATATATATAGTTTAGGTTTCACATTGATCCTTAAGATTGAGCAGGTAAATGACTGGATTTTATATTAGCTATAATGTTTCAATATTTCCACATCATCTTTCTGAGTGCCTCATAGCTATAATATATATGATATATGTCAGCACCAGCAAGATGCAAGTTGCTTCCATGGCATGCAACTTCCTAAAGAATAAGCTGGGTAGGGGGACCCTTTCCCATAAAAAACGTTCTTCTTCTGGGCTCAGATCCAAGATTGAGTCCTAGGGAATCTAGATCCCAAAAAGGAGAGTCAGACTTTTCTCATAACCTCTTGCTCATTATGCCCTTATTCTAGAATTCTGGGGGAAATCTTTTAAAAGGTGAGGTTTGAAAATCTCTTTTAGGGGCAGCTAGATGGCACAAGGGATAGAGCACCAGCCCTGAAGTCGGGAGGACCAGGGTTCAAATTTGACCTCAGTCATTTAATACTTCCTAGCTGTGTGACCCTGGACAAGTCACTTAACCCCAAATTGCCTCAAAAAAAAAGAGAGAGAGAGAGAGAAAAATCTCTTTTAAAAATACTATTTTTATCCTGAACTTAAACACTACAAAAAGATCACTGCCATTTGTATAGTGGAATATGAGGAGTCATATGAAATCATGAAGCTCCATTTCATGTCATTTGCTTTTTATTTTGAAAAGCTAGAATAAATTCTATACATCACTTTGAAAATTGTCCCACTGATTTGTATTTCCATATTCTAGGAAAGGGAAGTGTATCTTTTCCATAGCTCATCTACTCTACAGAGGCTCAGCTAGCAAGAATTTTCAACGTAGTCCCAATCAGAGGATATAACCAGATCAATCAGGAGCCTATGAATCATATGCAATTTTTTTAAAGTAAGGCATCAGAACACAGACCTAATTCCATGCATGTTTCATGGGATGGTTTCTGGATCATGGATTTGGATCAGGACAGGTATGAGTAACTCAAATATTTCAGGTGGAATGATTTTAAACTCTCCCTGTGGATTAGAATCCTTCAGTAGAAGCCTCAGAACCTCATTGTTTCAAACCAACTTGATTCCAAATAGATTTCCCTTTCTCCTTTCACTTCCCTTTCCCCTTGTTTTCTTGGTTGTGTCAGCCTCAAATGATTTTTGCAGCCTTCCTTGGCTTGACTCTTAGTTCATGTCACTATCTCCATAATGAAGTTAGGCATTGCAGAAATTCTTATTGGACAGGTCTTTGGAGCATGATATTTTGTTATACAAATAATAGATTGTATTTGTATCTTTTGTTTTTACATTTCCTAGATTTTCCTCAGTATCTTTTCTTCTTCTCCCTCTCCAAGAAAGCTGTTCTTTAAAACAAAGAATTTTTTTAAAAAATAAAAAATATAAAAAACTAACAAAAATCATCATTTCATTGAAAAAATATATTATTATATATAGTGTTCCACATATGTCAACACTTTCCCTCCACAACGAGTATGAAAAAATTTTCTTTGGGGCTAGTTCTTTATAATTTTGCAATATCCATTTCTTCCCTTTTTGTGGTGGTTGTTATTTTCATTTGTATTGTTGTAATAATTATGTATCTATTTTTCCTTGCTATGTCAATCACTTTGCATCAGTTCATGATTACTTTTACTTTCCTAAGATCTTTAAGGTCTTAGGGTGGCAGAGATAAGAATATTCAACTTAATATTGAGTCCTATTTCATATATGTGATTTTAGTACATGATCTTAGGCAAGATCCTTAACTTTTTGCAGTCTCAATTTCTATAAATGTAAACCAAGAATAATAATATTCTTCTATCTCATAGTTTTGTGAAAATTAAATATTATTAATCAGATAAAAATTGTAAGTATAACATGTTATTAGATTCTGATCTATTATTATTCTATGAATTTCTTGGAATATAACCCTAGTTTGGGGAATGATGCCATGTCAGACAAATTCTTTCTGGTAGTAATTAAAGGTTCTTATGAGTGGATGGTAGTGGTGGGTAGGTATTGTAACTATTAGAGGCCACTAGGAGATGATGGAGAATGAATCACCCATGAAATCCCTGGTTTCTTCCAAGCACTTGGCATGAGAGAGTAAATAAAGGCTAGGCATTCTCAGCACTGATAGTTGAAAAATGTCTACTATTTTCAAAGCCCAAACATAGAGCTTCTGTCATGTACAACCTGGAAATGTACATTAACAGGAAACCTATCCTCCTACCCTCCCTCATGTCTGACAGGATCTGTCAGTGTGTGGGTGACACTGTCATTGCTTATAATGCTCACAAACTTTCTTGGATGTGAATGACATATATTTAGAAATCAAAACAAAGCTTTGGGAAGATATTCAATTTAATGGAAACTAGTCTAGTCATTTGGGAACCACAAGAGCTTTTTAGGGAAAATCTGCCCCTGCAGGATAGAGGAAGTGTGGGAGTACTGGGGTCCCAGTGACACTTTGTGACATCAGATATCCCAAGAGGAAGGTTGATTGGCTACTGAGGAGCAGAAGCAGGGTTTAAATTCTTGTCCCATCAGTATAATTTTCAAAAAATCAGCTAAAATATATCTTCATTGGTCCCACATTTCTTTGGTAAGATCTACAACCCAATAGTTGGTGATTTTCTGGAGAAAGAATTTTTGAACTGAAGAAGGGACAAAGGTGAGGAATTTGTAAGTCCTTTTAAAATTTATTTCAGGTATGCCAAAATAATAAATTGAATGTACTAGTACATTGAAACTATTTAATCTGTGCTTTGTGATAAATATGCAGAAGGGAGAAAAGAAAAAGAAAAGATGTAATGAAAAATAGAGTTCCTTTCTGTTAAACATCTCTATATATCATCTCTCTTGCTCTTGACTCTGGATATATAAATTCAACAAGAGCATATTTGGGTATGGGTGTACATGTTTCTTTCTACAATACATTTATCTAATCTCTATGGAATACTTAAATGTGAATTATCTTCAGAAGTCAGGGACTTCTAAGTTAGAGGGAAGGCCTACTGAAAATGAGGTCAGAAGAGGCAAGATTGTGATTTGGTTTGAATAAACTCAACAAAGGAAATTTCAAAGTGAAGTTTTACATTCTTGGTTAATAGATATTACCTGTCAGATACTGAAAATCTTGTACTGTAATGAATAAGGATAACTTTATCTTTGAAGAAAGTTCTTTAATTGGAAGCTATGCATACAATGGACATTCAATAATTATTCATTATAGAATGAGTAATATAGCAAAACTAAGGAAAAGGAATATTAGATGAAGAAAAAAGATTTATTTACTGACAAATAGAAAAACATTTTGCTTTCTACTTATGGTTTGGTTAAAATATCTGACCCTATCTTTTCAGGAAAAGGAGAAAGGGAGCCAAGAGGAAAAAGTGTAGTATAGGATATAAGAAAGACATTATTTCAAATCTCTGATATACAGGGATACCACTGATATACACTAAGTGATCATGAGCAACTCTTGACCTCTCAGTGTCCCAGGCAAATTTCTAAGGCCTTAAATTATAAATGAGTTGCTGATCTGTGTCAGTGGAGTTTTCTACAACTGATGACAGTATAGGTCCAGAATATTTTTTTTCATTTTTCTCCCAAGTGTCCTGTAATTATTCATAAGATTTAGAATTGAAAGCAACCTAGAGATAACAGCAAAGAGGTTGTGAAGTACACTTATGTACATTTATGTCAGTGTTATGTTTTCATAAATCCTGTCTTCTGAGGGTTATTCAACAGCTCCATGTTTAAGAAGCAGAATGTAGAAAAGCCGGAGTTCTCAGTGAGTTCTATGTTCTGGTTAACTGGATTTTCTTGTTTACTGAGGAATAAGTAGAAACCCTTTCTTCAACCATCATGTTTCTTGAAAAGTTTAATATAAATGTTTAGTATACTTTCTGCTGAATACTGAACACAATTGAATCTATAGTACCTCAAAGATCATCAAACCATATATAGTATGGCATAAGTTATGGAAAGGACAGGAGACTGGGTTGATTAATATGGATCTTGGGACAATCCTAGGCAATTGTGTTAAATTCAGAGTAAATGCCTAATATGAATTTGTATTCTTCTAATTTATCACCTCCAAGTACGGAGCAGAAACCTATTTCAAGCATCTTAAATTCTACCAGTTGCCTGAGTTCTTTCAAATGTAGATTTTTTTTTTAAATCAAGGATCTATGATTACAGAGTATAAATGCTTGTCCCAGTGATGCATATTAAACCTCATCTATGGCTTAGCACATGACCTTTGTAATTCAATTCAATAAATATTTATTGTCTATTATGTGTTGGTCTTTGAAAATTGACGAAGGTGAGGAATTTGTAAGACAATTCATCATCTGGAGTTAATCTGATGAAAAATATTTCTGAATATGGCTAGGCTGCTTCCTGAACAATATACCTGCAGACCTTCCAGTTTGATAGCATCGGCTAACACTTACATTCTCCTTGCATAGTCTTTGACAATCCAGGCTTAGGGTTTAGGACTTGGAATGGAGAGTGGAGGATAACATTAAAATTCATTTCTCTTCAAATGTGCCTCTAGCCACTAAATTTGCATATAAAATTACATACTGAATTCATATCAACATTTTCTCAGGGAATGAAAAGAACTTAACTTCCTTTTATTCTTTTATTTTGTTTTTTCCCTTAAAAACAAACAGGGGAGTAACATTGTATGGTAGATATGCAATTAGAGTCAGAAAGACTAATGTTTGATTCTTGCCTCAGAGGATTCTCTGAGAAATTCTTAACTTCTGAGAACTTCACTTTCCTTATCTGTTAAAACCAAACCTCCAATAATTATCAGTATTGATAGATTAATAGCAAATTATCTTCATTGAAGATAATCACATTTTCAAATGTGTTAATGAAAATAAGTTATATTGTATATGAAACTAGGTAAATGTCAAAATGTTATGTTCTTGCAAGTAAATCTTTATTTTACAGAATTTCTGGCACAAATGTGAAGACCTAAGCATCTGAGATGACATAATATGGCAAAGGGGATAGAGAAAAAGTATTGGATTTAGGGAGACCTGGGTTCAAGTCCCTGACATATACTGGGCAAATCACTTAATCTTTCAGTGCCCCAGGTGATCACTCTGAGGCTGTTAAAAAAGGCAAAGCATATGTCAATCTATGTTAGTATTAAATTAGTATTATTTCCTCACGAGAATTTCTCATAACAATTAAACCATAAATTTAGCCCCAAATAGAAACTGATGATGTATACAGTTTGAAATACTTTTCTTGCCCAGAACCTCTTAAAGTTTTTTTTTAGTTCTGTGAAAGTATTTCCAAAACAAAATGGTATCTATTATATATTACTTTATGTGTCTATCTAGCACATTGCCTTTAAAAATATTTGTATCTTAACTTTTTATAGTGTTAGTTGACATCACTATAAAATGGAACCATCATTTGCTGATGGCAAAGATCTGGAAGGCAGGCTTCCCATATGTGTGTTAGTAATTTTGCAGGCTCCTTGATTTTGCTCAGGTACAGAAGAAAATCCTTTACCTGGTTTGAGTGTATTTCATTGTGATAGTTAATATTTACTTTTATTTTTTACTTAGAAATCTGTAATACTAGAAAAGTCAAACACTTCCATCAAAAACACTGAAATTTAAACAGAACTTATGACATGTCATACCAATGCTTGCCAAGCTTACCACACTCTTAGCAAAGTATTGCTTTAGTATATTAAATATCCCCAGTGACTAAAGGGAATAAATTATTAATCTTGAAGTTGCCAAGAAGTAACTTAAAGGAGTAAATAGAACTTTTTGAGACCATGTCATTTTCCACCCACCTTCATCTCTCATTTCAAATTTAATCAACAATGTCCCCTTTTCTTAATGAATAAGAGCAAGATGAAACTCACATTTCCAGTGACCTTTTAGTTCATATCACAACAGTTGCTGGTTCCCAGTTTACTAAAACAATTTCACCAATGATCTCTCAGCTTCTTCTTTCACATATACAGTCACCTGAGCCCCATTTAAACTCTGGAGTGTACATCATTTGCATGTGAAATTTTGAGAAATTTTCCTCTCAATTTTTATCATTCTCTTTTTTCTCTAGGCATAGGTAACCTATAACGTGGCTATAGGGAACACTTCAAATTTCCATGTGCACGTGTGAATGTTGAGCTAACATTTTACTTCTCTGGATCTTGGTTTCCTCATATTTAAAAAGAAAGGTTAGATTATATGACTTCTAAGGTTTCTGTCAGCTCTTAGTGAATGATCCTATTTAGGAGGGGCTGAGGAGCCCATAGGGCCTGGGATTGCTTTCATTCCTTCTCCCTAAAGGAGTCTCTGCTCTGGGGTCAGGTGTGCTTTCTAGATTGGCTTCAGTACTTTTTTTTTTTTTTTTGCTGAGGCAATTGAAGTGAGGTGACTTGCTTAGGGTCACACAGCTAGGAAGTGTTAAATGTCTGAGACCAAATTTGAACTCAGGTCCTCCTGCCATCTAGCTGCCCTGACTGGGTTCAGTATTAAAGAAGCATGATCTCTAAGAAAATGTAGGTTTCTGGGACAGCTAGGTGGCGCAATGGATAGAGCACCAGCCCTGAAGTCAGGAAGACCTGAGTTCAAATCTGGTCTCAGACACTTAACATTCCCTAGCTGTGTGACCCTGGGCAAGTCACTTAACCTCAATTGCCTCAGCAAAAAAAGAAAAGAAAATGGAGGTTTCTTTTAGTCACATAATTTTGCTAATTAAATCTCCATGACAAATTGCTTTAGTCTTATGATGAGGCTTTCCATAAAAGAGAAGTAGATATGTTCAACAAGAGCCAGGTATTTATTCACACAAATGAAACACAAACAACTCATAAGTGAAAGGTAAGGCTTAAAACAAGATTCAACACCTTAATTTATAATTATAGTTAAACTCTTTCAGAAGACTGATTTTTAAACTTAGTTTTTAAATCAGAACATGAAACAATATGCAGGACTGCTAATGTGGCATTTTACACTTCATCTTAGTCCTGAATGTTTAAACAATTCTGCAAACTAACAAATCTGCTGATAAAACAGTCAGGCTAGAACCTATCTTTTTTATTGAAGAAACTTTTCCTGGCAACAATGGATCCATTCACTGGACTTAGAATCTTTGGACCTTTTGAATTAGTTAGGTCATTTCCAACCCTGGACCTCCAAGTCTCCACCTTGAATCTATTGTTTAGTCAACTACTTGGAAAAATTAACAAAATTGAAAACACAGCCTAGGATCTAGGCATCAAGTTTAATCTATCTTCCATGTAGTAGTTTTGTTCCCCAAATCATCAAGAGCACAGATAATCCCTTCACCTTGCGGGCAAAATTGAAGCACATAATGATTGCCATATGAAGCAGACAAATTAAGAGATTAAATTATAAGATATTTTTCCTTATAAAGATTTACTGATTCATCATTAGCTTCCTCTTTTCTGTCTTTTCCCCTTTCCTTTCTTCCCTTTTCTTTCTTTCCCCTCCCCTTCCCTTTTTCTTATTCTTTTCTCCTTTCCTTTCTCCTTCTCCCTCTCCTCTCTATTCTCTCTTTCCTCCACTCTACTTCCTCTTCTTCCCCTTTCTTTCCTTCCTCATAATTTAGATCCCATGAATTGAATTATCATACAAATGCAGATGACTTCTAAATATCTCTAGCAGATATTTACATAGTTTTATTAATATTTTTATCTTAATTTTGAACAAGCAAGTTTTAGTCCAAAATTTAGAACTTATTTTTCATGTTCCTCTATATATTGAATTGTTAGCAAAGTCATCACGAGGTGGAAAAAGACCATATTTGGCTATATTTCTAATATGCATATTCAATATATGGAAAACCAATTAGGATTTTTGGATTTTTCAGTAATCTGGAGGAATTTACAAATAACTAAGTAGTATAACTTGCATACTAAAAACAGACATTAAAACTTGGTAGACCTGGAATACTTTATGTAAATCTACTTGGTAGACTTATATAAATTTGTAATAATATGTAGTTTGTAACTAACAAAAATATCACTTCCATATTAAAATAGAAACCCACCCACTTTTGTCTCTAAATTATCTCTGTGGTTCTAAAATTAGAATCTGGAGTGGATTTTCTGTGAAGAATAATGGTCATGAATAAATGCTTAGATTACAATAGTGGAACTAGAATGAATTTGTTAAGAACTTAGTACATAGTTTTGATTTCATAATCCTTATGAAGTAAAGAGTCTTGGATTTCTTTTTCCTATTTATTTACTTGAAAGAAAATGAAAACAGTAAGTGGTGTTTCCAATTCCAAAGTATTCAGACTTTGAAACTTACAGAATTTGTTACAAATGTGATTTTTCTAAAGATTAAATATTCAGGATTAAACAGCTTTTATGTGATGAGGTATCTTATTATTCTAGAGTATTTCACTTACATTCTTCCTTATAGGTTGAAAGCATCTTAATTACCAACTATGAAGACAACTCTCCTGCTAATTTTCTTCTGGGGTTTATCCTGTGCTCTTCCTGTAAGTACTGGTTTTTTGACAATTTTTGAATAAAATCTTCCAAAAACTACCATCAAACTTGTTCCATTTGGGTAAAATAAAAATCTACTTAATGAAAAGTTTCCATATGTGTCAGGCATGTATGGCATCTGTGCTTTAGTAAAATGGGAGATGGGAGTTTGGCCTTGGAATCACAAGAAACTGGAGTCCACTCTGTCTCTGATAGATTTTGGTTGGCTAATTCTGGGCAAGTCTCCAAGACTAGTCATAAACCCAATTACATTGGTAGAAGTTCCCTCACAAGGTTCATGAAATATAAAGGTACCATGTATTTATATATGTGTGTGTATATATACATATGTGTGTATGAGTTCTTTTTACAAAAGAATATTTATTTCAAAGTTATAATTATAAGATATAGAATCGCTCCTTGGTACATAGGGTTTAATCCCTTTTTTTTTTATATTACCTCAGAGGAGAGATTAAGTTCTTAGTTTAGTTTACTTCCTCCAGAATACAATCCTAATTTCCAAGGCCAAAGCCCTGCTTGGGTTCAAATCTTAAGCAACCTTGTTCTCAAGGGTTTCTTTGCTGGTCTGGCTATAATTTTCTGATTGGTTTCCTGAGCCTAAGGTCACTTATCATGGCTCAAACTCTGGTGGATATAACCACTTGCACCTAAACATGAGAGGGCTAATGAAACAAAACAGAAACAGAAATACCCCAAGTCCATTTCTCTGAGTCATGAGGTAAAATGAGAGAAGGGAAGAAAGGTTTCCCTTCTTCCCAGTTTAGTTTATGATTCCCATGGATGTAGGTGAACTCTGTGGGATTTACCTTCTGGACACATTAGGGAAGAGCACACACACAGAGGAAAGAAAGCAAGATTGCCCTAATCTAGCAATTTATAAAAAGTAGCCTCTTCCAGCTACACAGCCAATGAAAGGAGGTTTACTCATCTCTATTTGGTAAGGGAATGTAGGGAAGTAGTGTGCATTCATGTTGAATGATTTGAGAATGCCATATAAAAGTAACTGCCTCCTTGAAAATTATTTTGTGTTTAATTATGTTTTCCATTGATGTAGGTAGCCAAATATCTACACATAGATTCTGAGAGTTCAGAAGAATTGAAGGTAAGTTGAGCAGTAATTAACAGTAATAATGATAAGTAGTAGTAGTAATATTTATATAGTAACTACTGTGTGTCAGGCACAGTGCTGTGTGTGCTTTTTTTTTTATAAGCATTAATTCATTTGATCATTACGACAAACATGGAATATGGATGCTATTATTATTTCTATTTTTTACCGAAGAGGAACTGAAGCAAACACAGGTTGAGTGACTTTCCCCAAATCATACAATTAAGAAGTCTTTGAGCCATTTGAATGGTATAACTGACATGAAAAGCTATTCTTTAGATGACCAAATTGATGATTTAGTGAATATAAAGTATAGTTAGTAAAGCAAAATAGTTTAGAATATCAAGAGTCATTCTTGAAGTCAGAAAGATCTGGATTTAAGTACTGCCTTTAACATTTAATGACTATATGACCCTGGGCAAGTCAATCCCGTGTTGCCAGTGAAGGTGCTGATATTTACATCATTGTCGGATTTAACCCCAAGGAATGTATAATCAATCAATCAAAGAATAGGAAGATGAATCTTATCTCACTTTCCCAGTGATTGACAATTATTGGATGTGTCTCCTAAGAAATTCACCTTTCTATCCTTCCAAAATCCCCACTACTTGTTCCACTTATAAGATTTCTTCTCCCCCTTTCTGAATTGAGTGTAGGTCCTCTGAGGCACTTATATCCCAACTAGCAATCTATGGCAGTTACTGTGCAAGTACTATTGAGAAAATAATTTCTTCCCTTAGCATACTCATCTTCTGCTCCCCATGTTACCTGGTAGCTTTTGCAGGTACTCTTTGAAGATAAAGGCTACGCTTTGGAGTCATAGTGGTCAGCAAGTGAGAATTTTATTCCTCTTTTTTATTTGGGGTGATATACCTCACAGGAGTTTCACAGGATAAATAGGAATAGATGGATTCATCTCAGATTTAATTATATTATCTTTCCCCCAAAACCCACCCCTCTTTCAAACTTTCTTATTTCTATTGAGGACACTATCACCCTCCTGGTCTATAAGATTGCTGTCACCTTCAACTCTTCATTCTCACTTACCCCACATATCTGATCAGCTGACAAATTATTTTGTTTCCACCCTACAACCTTCCTTGCATCTGTTTGTTTCCCTTTGCTCACATAGCCATAATCCTATTTTAGGGTCCATTTTTTTGCTTGGACAATTACAATAGCTTTCTAATTGATCTCTCTTCCTCAATTCTAATGCCTCCTTAGATGCCAAAGTGATTTTTCCTAAAGTTTAGGTATGACCATGTTATTTGGCTCCCTTATTCAGCAAAAGCTAGCATTTTCCTATTGTCTATTTAAAAATTTATCTTTTGTATAAATTTGATGTTTATAGTTACCATACAGTACTATATTTAGTGAATATATTTATAGATTGTTTATTTATTATATATTTCCCTCAATTACATGTAAAAACAATTTCAAAAAGTTTTTTAAATAAAAGTTTTAAATTCCAAATTCTATCCTTCCCTCTCCTTTCCTCACTCTGAATGGTAAGCAATGCAATATTGTTTAGATATGTAAAACATTTCGATATTAGTCATTTTGTACAAGAAGAGTCAAATAAAAAAGAAAGAGAAAGAAAGGTTTTTTTTTTAAAAAAGCATGTAAAAAAGCATCAGTCTTCAGTCAGACAGTATCAGTTATTTCTCTGGAGGTGGATAGCATACTTCATTATGAGTTCTTTGGAATTGTCTTGTATCATTGTATTGCTAAGAATAGCTAAGTTATTCACAGTTCTTCATCATATGATATTGCTGTTACTGTGTTTAACATTCTCTTGGTTCTGCTTACTTCACTTTGCATCAGTATATAGAACTCCTTTCTAGTTTTTCTGAAATAATCCTGCTTGTTATTTTTTACTAGTACAATAATTTCCGCCACAACTGGTTTAGCCTCAATTAATGACTATCCTCTTGATTTCTAACTCTTGGCTACTTCAAAAAGAGCTGCTCTAAATATTTCTGTACTAATAGATCATTTTCCCTATAGAGATAATTTATAAGCAAAAAATAATCTTTTCAGGGTACATAATAAAAAAATTTTAATGGATATAGGTATGTAACCAACATAAGTTTGGAAGCAACTTTCTTACACCAATGAGATCAATGATTTACTATTATGTAGTAGGTATTGAATACACAAAGATAAGATAATAAAATAATATATATCCTCAAGGATTCCTTACATTTTATTTGGGGCTACAACATATGATACCAGGGAAAGAGTGCTGAATTTGGATTTAGATTACCTTGATTCACATTCCAATTCTTCCATTTACTACTTGTATTCTTTTGGTAATCACTTAATCCCTCTGAGCCTCAGTTTCCTCATATGCAGAATGAAAGATTTGAAGTAGATGGTCCTAACATCCCTTTCAGCTCTACATCTATAGTCTTATGATCAAATAAAAATAAATACAAAGGGCATGGAATCAATCAACTAACAAGTATTTGTTACTGTGTGACTAGTGTGCCCCATATTGTGGCAAAAATGAAATAATCCTTGGTTACTAAGGAAGACAGTTACAAAGATTTTGTTTTTGTTTAATTGCATCCAACTCTTCATGACCCCATTAGAATTTTCTTGGCAAAGATACTGGAACAGTTTGACATTTCCTTCTCCAGGCTTATTTTATAGATGAGAAAACCAAGGCAAAGAAGGTTAAATGACTTGCCCAGAGTCACACAGCTAGTTAAGTATCTGAGACCAGATTTGAACTCAGGAAGATGAGTCTTTTGACTCCCAGCCTGATGCTCTATCCACTGTACCACCTAGCAAACTTCAAAATAACAGTATCTACTATTTCTGTGGGAGAGCCAAGTAAAATAGGTGTTGCAGAAATACCTTTAAAATATGTAAAAAGTAAATCCAAGGTGATTCTTTGTGGGAAAGCTTTTATAGAAAAGGTGGTGCTTCAGCTGAATTAAGAAGGAACAAGGGAGAGAGCATTCTGGATGTGTAGAAGAGCTAGAGCAAAGCCCTGGATATGGGTGAGAAAGTGCTCTATAGGAATAATAGCAAAAAGGCTTGAGTGCATGAAGAGCAAGGGCATAATAAGGCTGGAAAGGTTAAGTTGAGATAAGTTATGAAAAAGATTTAAATATCAAACAGAATTTATATTTCATCCTGAAAGTAATAGGAAACCAAAAGAATTTGCTGAGTTAATTAGCTCAGTCTTCACTCTAAGAAAATAGCTCTATAGAGAATAAATTGGAGAAGAGAGAGATGAGGTAGGAAGATCAATTAGGACAATATTATCCAAATGAGAGATGAGGACAGCCTTAATTAGACCAAGATTCATCTGTAGATGAATGTTTACATATATACAAAATATTGCTGAGTTCTTCTTGTCATTGTTATTAAAAATAATTTTAAGTGAATAACTTTAGAGTTATAAATATCACTGTAATAAAGCACAACGTAAGCCCGTCATTATCTTTCCCTTAGACATGTGCGATCTTGGAGGTGTCATACAAGGGAATAGCCTACAGCTACTTAGAAAGTGGTTGCTTCTGTCACATTTTAACAAATGTCTTGAACATAAAACATATCAGACAATGACATGTTTAAGATGTGTTGCACATAGGAAGTGTTCAGTAATGATTTGCTGGATTTAATTTATGACTCAGAGGATCCTTAAATATCCTTATTGGATTCTTCAAGAATTTATCTTTCTGCCAGCGTCCAAAAACAGATTTGGTGATGCTCTGAATTTGCTAGTGCCCTGTTAAATTTAACATTGAAAACGGCTGTTTTCTAAGATAATATAACTTAGATAGACTTTTTCCTTGCTTCTTATACTTCACTCTTTATTCAGTCCCTTAGGGATCTTTTCTTTAAAAACCATACTATCACAAATCTTCAGATTATTCACGTAATATGTAAGGAAATGGCAAATCACTTAAAATTATTCTAAATCTTTATAGTGACATAAAATTTTTATATAAAAGTAACTTGCTTTTTTCTTCCTCTTTCTGCAGAATCATATGGCACCAACACCAGTTTTTTCCTTGGTAATTATCTCCTTCCTGTTATATTGACTCATGTTCTCCCTAAAGCAATCTTTAGTACACCTTGAACCACATCAGGCATTAGGAAATATAATACACCTGAACCTCAAGCAATGGAGATGAGGCCATTTTTCTATTTCCTAAGACTGGTAAAAGGGAAAAAAAAGTAACTTGGAATTGTACTTCTCTTCTTTCAGGAGAGTAGTGAGTCATCAGAAGAAAATAAAGCTAGCTCAAAGGAACAGGTAATTAAATCTTTCCTAACATTTAAGTTATTTATGCATTGAAGGAAATGGTGATGACTTAAATTATATGGAAACAGTTCTAAATATAATTTTTTAAACCATAAAAAGTCAATAGTTCTGAGTACCAAAAAGGGAAAAACAAGCCACTTTAACACATTTTGGTATTTTATTTTGAATGTTGGGTTGAGGATAGGGGAAGCAACCTATAGACTTTGACAGTCAAGTTTTGTCCAATTAAAAATATTTTTTTAACAAATGGCTACTAATCTAGACATGGTAATATGATAGATGAGCTCAGAAAAGTGACAGAATATGAGATCATCCTAAAATTGTTTATTTTATAATTGGTGACACATGACACAGAGAATTATTGCCCATTATGAAATAACTAAAATTTCAGAAATGCTTCCAAAATATTTCAGAAAACACAAATGAAAGGATATCTTCACTTCCTCATTTATCAAAGACTTTTAAATTTGTAATTGAATAGCATTGTTGAAGCATTGTAGAGTTTGGTATTCTAGGAGACCAACTATAATGTGACTTAAAGCAAATCATTTAGCCTCCCAAGTCATCAGTTTCCTCATCTGAAAGGTGAATGAGGAGGGTTTCTAAGGATCCTTCTGGTTTTAGAACTACAACCTTAAGATATGAGGTCAATGAATGCAGGCTTGGTATGAAGGATGATGGAAACCAGGGCTCAAATAAGTAAGGAGATATTCTTGTACTATGGAGACTTGACTAGCAGTTGACTAATCAGCAGAGAAGCAAGAAAAAGCTTTTCCAGAGTCTAATGAGTTTTGAGTAGTTCACATAGTTTCTTAGAAATCTTATTTATTTGTCCCCTGGATGGCCAACTTTGTGACATACTTGGAATAAAATGGCATCTGACATTGCCAATCTGATGACATAAGATATGAGAGATCTCAGTGCCACACTGAATTTTTCATGACTGAAAAATATGATCTGCTAAAGCTTCTTTCTACAAACAGTAGCTATCAACACTAATGATCAGATGACAGTCAGTTGTGGTATAGTGCAAAGAACAATTGACTTTGGTTTGGATCCTGGAGATCTAGGTTTAATACTTGACTTTGGCACTTACTAATTATCTATGTCAAACACACACATGTGTGTGCATGTATTTGTACTTAGGAAATTAAGTGACATATATTTATATCTATATTTATATGTAGCATGTGTGCTTATATGTGACATATATGTTTGAAATACAAACATAAATGTCACTTAATTTTCTGAGTCCCAATTTCCCTTTTTTGTAATACAGGGATAATAGTTTAATATCTTTACCTCACAAGGTTTTCATGGAGAAAATGTTTTGTAATTTGTAATTTAAAAGAACTGCTTTATAAGAGCACTACTGATGCTTTTATTTTATAAACAGTAGTTTCAAACTGCTCCCTCCCCAAAGTGTTTTTCCTATGGAGACTTTCATTTGTGCTTACTATATGTCAAATTTTATATTACATGATGGGCATGTACAGACAAAAATAAAATAGTTCCTGTCCTCAAGGAACTTGCATCTTATTGAAAGAGATAACAGACACACATTTATAAAATATATGAAAAATAACAGGTAATAAGATGTTGACACCAGCATTGGGGAAGAAGGGGAAGGGCAAGCATCAGGAATGACCCAGAGGAGGTTGCATTTGAGAGGAGTTTTTGAAGGAAGCTAGAACCACTAAAGAAGGAGGTGATAAGGAAGAACATTCTAGGTGAGAAGACAAAAAGCTCAGCTGGTGTAAAGATTCAGAAGTGGAATTATTTTTCCTTACAAAACAATTTTTTACTTCACAAAATTATTAACTGAAAAATTTCTCTAAAGAAAAAGTTTTCTTAATATAACCCTTATAATGTAGTGTGTGGGGAAGAAAGTGCCAGATCTGGAGTCATGCAACCCAGATTCAAATCCCAATCTAGTATTTGTCCTAGACATATATTTCTGGGTTAGTCACCCAAACTTTTCTGTGCTTCATTTTCTCATGTGTGAAATAAGATGGCTGGGTTAATGCTTCAAGGTCCCTTTCAACTCTAAATCAATGAAACTAGCAAAAAAAATAAAAGATTTTTAATTTCCACACAGCTTTTTCAGTAGCTTATATATTAGAAAAAGTGACCAAGTGGTGGTAGATGTTTTTCCTATTTTCTCATAAGCATTTGGTAGAAATGTCAAGGAATAGTGAAATGGCCAAAAGAAAAAAGGAAGAAGCAAAAAAAAAGTAATGTATCTAGAAAATCCACTCATTAGATGATTGGTCTCTGAATTATTGTCAACTGACTGATCTCTTGATTCCTTTATGCAGACAAATGAAGAAAGGATGGACGACAGTGATAGTACCGAATCAGAGGAAGACATGGGCCTTACTAATCAAGAGTCTGTTTATAGACTATCTGACAGCTCCTTTAAGAGTGGAGGAAAGGACGATGATAAGATTGATGATGAAGATGATAGTGGAGATGACACTTTAGTTGATATAGACAATGGCCAAGGATCCAGGGAAAGACATCAACAACAAGGTAAAAATACATGGCCTGGAAGTGAGGATGATTCTGACATGACTCTACACAATAGGGTTGCAGATGGGAAAGATGTCAGCCACAATGCTGTCAGTGATGAAAGCAGTCAGAGTGAGAGTAGAAGCCTTGAAGATGAGAATGAAAGTCATAAGATCCATGATAGTGATAGTGATGAATACACTGTGGAAGGAAGTAAACAAAGCTCCAGCAGCTCCAGAGATGATTCTTCATTTGATGATGAAGGAATGCAAGGTGATGATGCAGACACTGTTGGTAGCATGAAAAGCAATTCTCGAATGATTAATTACAGAAAAAAAAAGATGAACAAGACAAGAGATCAGAAGGGGAGCAAAGAAGATTCTGATGTGAGCCAACTGGTGGGGCAGCTTGGCAGGAAATCCTTCCAAAAGGGACGCATCTCAGAGGAGGATGACTGGGATGAAAACAATGATAGCAATACCATGGAAGAAGTCATGAGTGACTCCATGGAGAAGAGCCAGTCCAGTGAAAACAGTCAATCCCATGAAAACAGCAAAAGCAAATCCCAAGAAGACAGCAACAGTCAGTCTAAGGAAGATAGCCAAAATATGCGGGATCTCAGCCATGACTCTAGACAAAATGATGATTCTCATGAAAAACAAAATAAATCCCAGGAAGAGAATGAAAACGTTTCACGGGGTGATAACCCTGACTCTGAAGGGAAGAGTGTTGGCCTTTCTGAAGTTAATAAGGAAGATAGTAATTCCTCTGAAGATAGCAATCTAACTGGGTCCTCCAAATCAGAAAGTGAATCCACAGAGGAACAAAGCAACAGTGAATCTAATGAGAGTGTGAGCCCCTCACAAGAAAGCAAAGAGTCCACTGAGGATGAAGACAGTTCTAGTCAGGAAAGCTTCCAGTCTCAGAGCTCATCAGCAGAGAGCCAAAGTGTCTCCAAGGAGGACAGTGGGGAAAGCAGTTCTGAACAGTTGCAAGGAGAGGGAAATAGTCAATCTGAAGAAGATGCCAGAGCATTTCAGGAAAACAGGAAGCTTAAAGAAAATGTGAATTCTAGTGAAAGTAAATCAGTTAGCAATGAAGAAAGCCTGTCCAGAAGCATTGAGATAGAAAGTAGAAAGCTGGTAGTTGACACGTATCATAACCGACCCACTGGAGACCATGATGACAATGACTGCCAAGATGGTTATTAGCTTTAGCTTAAAAGTGTATTTTTATAAAAAGGAGGGAGAGGGAGGCAGAAATTGGGGTGCTTTGATTTATTCATCCTACCAAGCTTAGGATGACCTGGATTTATTTCTGTTGGAAGATAATTAATGAGACATCATAGTCATTGTTAGGAAATTACTCTTCCATAGAAGATCACAGAATGTGAAATCGCTTGAGGACACACTATCCATGATAGTATAAACAAGAAAGGATTTTGTATTATTGTTTATTAGCTTGAGTTTAGAAGAAATGCCCTAAAATGAGGATTCTTTCATAAGTGAGTTTTAAGTGATTAAATATTTGGTTGGAGAAAACATTAAAAAATTATAGGATAGCTGTGTTTTGGTTTAAATGAACAAGACTTCTTTCGTTGACAATTTTATCCTTTACAAAGGGTTCTCTGTAAAACATCAATGTTAAAAGAAGTTATTCTGAACCACTGGTGTGTGGGAATGGGTTGTGAGAGTTGCTAAGATTCTCTTTTATTTGCTAAATTATGTGTTTAACATAATTTGAACTTCAGTTCCTTAATTTGGATTATGTGCAATGCCAGAATTAAACTCTGTGATCAGCTGTAACTTTTGCTCATAGCAAATAAAAGCTGTGTATATAGACTCCAACTGAACTTGTTATGTATACTTTGAAATGTTACCTCAACACAGGATATATTTAATGTTTTGTAATAAAGGTAATAACATTCAAAAATGGTGTATGCTGTGCCTTTTTTACACTGATGAGTATCCACATGCTTTTAATTTAACGAACACTTTGTTTTGCTCCTGTTTTAAAGAAACAATTACTAATTGTTACTAAAAGCAGCTGTTACTAATTGTTATTAATGATGATGTTTCTAATTGCTCTCACACAAAAATTTTCACTTAAATTTGGATAATTTATTATTTTTGCCTCATAAGTAATTATGCCTTTTCTATTAATTTTAAAATAACTTCCATTCTATTGCTCATTGAATAAAATAATATGTTAACTTATTTTATACCAGACAATACAGGTTGATACAAGGATACATTTTCAACCTATAATTCCTGACATTTTCTTCCAAAACTTCATTTATATTGGATCTCTGAACTATAGTCTTTGATTTTTTTTATCTCTTTGGAGGTAATCATTTCAGCTTTTAAAAAATACCTAAAACATTTTTTTTTTCAGCACCATCATTATCATTATAGCCTACGACTCAGAATCTAAAATTTCAAGGAAACCCAGATTTAGTACTTATTACATCATCCTGGCTACATTATCTTAATAGGAAGGATTACTTTCCAAAAGTATTATCAGAATTAAAGGTTTAAAATAATTCAAATTAAAGAGGAAAAGAGGTAGTTTAGAAATAAAACGTCATTACATTGCAAAGTCTAATTCTTTCTACCATTCCCTAAAACCAAAAGGTTGCAATGAACAGAATCATCTCAAGAGTGTATAAGAAAAGAGAACAATTTCTCTTTTTTGATTTCTCCTTTTACTTGTTAAATGTTACTTGTATAGATTCTGTCCTTTAACCTTTTTTCTCTATACTCTCTCCCTTTGGTAGAGTGAGGTAGTGGATACTATTGGACATGAAATAAGAAAGACCTCTCTTTCAATTCCATCTTAGACATTTACTTAGCTGCGTGAATTTGAGTCAATTAAGTTTGAACCTGAACTGACTCATCTGTAAAATGGGGAGAAGCACGCCTGTAATATATAAATTTCAAATCTATTGTGAAACTGAGATGAGATCATGTATATAAAGTGCCCCCCAAATTTTAAAGTACTATATAATGATTTTTATTGATGATCTCGTCTTCTCCCATGAATATTCCTTTTGAGTATTTTAGAACATCTGATCGCAAAGGCAACAATGCTTTCTTTTTTGACCCTATGCACTCTCACTCTGTCCATTTTGACATGGTCAAGCATATTAATACTTTATTAATTTGTCTTGATGATAACATTATTCTACAAACATGGGAACTCCTTGGTATTTTATATGTATTTTTGTGTGTGTGCTGAGTTAAGGATGCAAAAAGGATTTCTCTATAATATGCTGTAATTAACATAAGAATTTTAACATTAATTATGCACTTTTTGAGGGGAAGGAGGATTAAGATCTGTGATTTTGTTGATATGGAGAATGCCTAATAAGGAAACTAGAAACTGTTATAAAATTACCATATTAGAGAGTTTCAGTAGATTATAAGAGGTTTAGTAACTCATTTAGGTTCACATATTCAGTGGATTTCAGAGGCAGGATTCAAACTCAGGTATGTGAAGTTAATTTGCTAATTATAATATCATACTGCCTCTCATCACCAAAATGTGCCTTTTTAACATATACACATAGACACACACATATGTATGTGTATATGTACTATGTTTTAATATAAGAATATAATTATTTATAAATATGTATATAAACATAGTCATACAGAAATATAAACTCAGGTACTTGAAGTTAATTTGCTAATTACTATATCATGCTGCCTCATCACCAAAATGTACCTCTTTAATATAAACACATAGATATACACATATCTATGTGTATAGATAATATGCATTAATATCAGAATATAACTATTTATAACTATTTATATATAACATAGTCATACAAGAATATAAACACATATAAATATATGGGCATGCATATATACACATTACATGCTTATATATTGCATAGGTATATTTAATGAATATATCTGTACATATATATGAGAGATACATGTTTATACTGACAATCTGATACCAATTCCATAACAGAGCTCTACTCCTCTTTTTCCCAATATATGCTACATTTCTAATAACCTAAACTTAAGATTCCTCAAACTGAATTCTTTAACTACCCTCTCTCCTCTCCTTTTTCCTTCCTCCCCCCTCCTTCTCCCCACAGCTACCAAATCTTGTCCTCCTACCTGTTTCTATTTTTGTCAATGATACTGTATTCTCAGTTATTCAGGCTTGAAATATTTTACTCTTTTCACTCTATTACTTTCAACATCTCATTTACCAGGTCCTTTCAACAATGTCTCTGAATTATTTCTTGAATTAATTTCATTCCCATTTCCATTGTATCTCAGTTCAAGTAAAAAAAAAAGTCCATATCTTTTTGTCTGGACTGTTATAATTTCTTACTTGGTCTTCTTGCTCTTATTCTTCCCTCTGATGAAGCTCCAAACTTTAATAAATAAGATATAATTCTTTCCCTGTGGAACATAAAATGATAGCTCACACCTATATAGTGCACTTAAAATTCACAATGCACTTTCCTCACAGCAATCTTTGATAAAACAAGTCTTATTTTACCCATTTTTACAAATGAGGAAACTGAAGTTTAAAAGGTTCACACAGCTATGAAGCTGACTTTCAGATCCAGGTCTTCTGAATCCAAGATCAGTCTTTCTACTTCATCATGAAGTTGCCTCAATGGGGTCTTCAATGAAGTTAAAAAGGATTTTAGAAATCACCTAGTCCAATTCCCTACTTTTACAGATGAGGGAATTGAGACTTAGAGAGGTCAACAATTTCCAAAAGTTATGCAGGTAGGAAATAGTAATTTATCTTCAAATTTTTCATAATACTTTTTTGGGTATCTTTCCTTTGCACTTTTTTCACTTTTGCAGCATATTTTTCTGTGTACATATTTTTCCTTCCAATTACATTGTAAAGTGCTTGAAAGTAGGTTTTATTTCATGTTGGGTCCATTTCATGACATTTCATGTCATTATCATCATTACTACTACTATCATCACCACCGCCACCACTACTACAACCATTATCATCATCATCTTCTATCAATAATAGATCTCCCTAATAAGGCTTGAGTTCAAGATTTCACTCAAAAAGAGAACTATCACTTATCTGCCAGTCTTCATCAGTAAGCTAGAGGATATAATGAAATCAAAGCAAAGATACTTTATAAACTCTCATAGTAAGATCAAGAATAATAACATTTTCTCCTATAAAATGGGAGCAGATTATCTCACAAATACTTTAATTAACACTGAAATAGTATGGAAGTATGCATACATATGAGGTACAAAGGGGGCACATTCATGAAAGCACAACAGCTCACAAAAGGCCCAGATTTTGTGGGAATGCTTCTTTAGTTAGGCCTGCTCCCAGTCATCTCTCTAGGGTGTAGACCTTTTACTAGACAAATAATTTCCTGTGGATACAGCTTTATTTGGTCCAAGGTGCCTAAAGGCCACAGCCAGGCCAGAGAACATTGTTGCCTTCAAAGTCTGGAGTGATTTTTTAGCAGGGTTATAGTGAGACTCAAATGAAATCATATTTGTAATGCTTATAACACAGTGCTTGGCACAGACTAGGCCCTTCATAAATATTTATTTTCCTGCCCTTCTTTTTAGCTATAGTGAGATTTCTTGAGGAAGAATGTTTTGTCATGCTCTTTCAGTATAAAATTCCTAAGCTCTGTGGTCCTCCATTCTATAATTCTTTTAGAAAACAGATAATTTAAAAAACACTAAACTGTTTGAAAAAATTCTTTGGGGGGCCTCAAGGTAGGTAAAGTAGGAGACCAACATGGATTGTTTTTCTCCAGATGTGGTTAGACTGTTTCTTTCAGATTCTTGGTTTGAAGAGGCTTTTCAGATATAGCAAGAGTTCCTTTGCCCTAGCATCAGGATCTTGACAGAAAAAAAAAAAAAGTCTGTTCCTGGCTAATTTGAGTTTTCCTAGGACTAGGCATACTTTTGAACCTATATTTCCTGATCCCAGAGCTTGCCTTTGCATCCAAGGTTCCATCCCAGCTTAGAGTGAATTACTTATTCTGTCTTTATTAATTCCCAATGGCTAGACTATCTTTTTAATCAACAAACCCTAGAGATTGTCCATGGGGATCTAGGATTACTCAGTTTCTCAATTCCAAATCTTCTACTTTTCCAACAGATGAATGGGTGGATAGGACAAGAAAAGATGTAGAAACAAAACTAAGTCAAGAGATATGATTATCTTCTTCTACCTTAGACTTATTACTGACTTTTCTAGTTAGATTGCCTCAATATCAACAATAACCTTCTGGAAGTCTTTCTTTATGTTCTTAATAATTTTCCAAGTTATCAGTGTTCATTCTCTTTTTATATGAGCATATACAGACATACATTTATATATATAGTGTATACATATGCATATATTGATATGTGTGTATAGATATCCATTACCCTCCCCTGTCTCCCAAAGTAAATTACTAAAAATTTATCTTATTGAGTTAGAAAAAATAATAGCACAGTACATTTAGAAGAACAAAAGGTCAGGAACTTCAAAGAAACCAGGGGGAAAAGATATAAAGGAAGTAGATTCAGGAGTATCAGATTATAAAGTATATTATAAAATAAGAGCATTGTTGAAGTATAAATGGATAATTGTGATTATTTTAAATTAAAAATTTCTCATATAAATAAAACCTACATAGCCAAGAATAGAAGAACAGAAAATTAGGGGAAGGAGAACTTTCACAGGTAATCTTTCAGAAAGGATATGATTAAGTTGGGATATTGCTGTGGTGTAGGAAATTATGAGCTGGTTGATTTTGGAAAAACATGGAAAGAATTAGATTTATGAAAGATGTTATCCACCTTCAGAAAAACAGATGGCAAAAATAAAAAAATTAAAAATTAAAAAAAATTTAAAAAAACAGATGGCAAATAGAAATGAGCATTGTGCAGTCTTACGTATGAGTCTGTCTGTGTAAATATGTGCGTGTTTATAGATCTCTGTGCATATATGTGTGTATTCAATACATACATAAACATATTTACATACATACATATATATCCATGTTTAACTGTAGCCTGCTTTAGGGCAGAAGTGGGTGTGGGAAAAGGGGAAAAATAAAGTGTGAAGTGAGTAGATAGTGAAACACAGTGGTTAGGATATTTGAGGGAGAGTCAGTATGTGTGTTGAAGGCCCTTAGTATAAGCTCTCTCCCTTCCTTTCTCCCTTTTCTCTCCTTTCCCTCCCTTTCTTCCTTCTCTCCCTTCCTTCCTCCCCTTCCTTCCTTCCTTCCTGCCTTTCCTTCCCTTCCTTCCTGCTTTTCCTTCCCTT
>JAJPUD010000109.1:71218-121730 GCA_023553655.1 Myrmecobius fasciatus
TTCCTTCCTTCCTTCCTTCTCTTCCTTCCTTCTCTTCCTTCTTTCTCTTCCTTCCTCTCTTTCCTCCCTTCCTTCCCTCCTTTTTTTCAGACATAGAACAGCCACCTCAGTGATCTGAGCCTTTAGTTCCCAGTCTCTTAAGTCTCGAAGATGTTTGGACACTCTTTAACACAAAGAACGGGCGCTGGGGGCTCTGGCAGGCCACCGCTTCCTCCCATCCCTTGCTCCAATCTTCTGCCATCATCCTACAGGGCCAAGCCCTGAACAGAGGGTATGACTCAACTTTATTTTTACTTCTAAATTAAGACTGTCACTTCCTAAGAGCAGCACTGCGTTACTCCTGTTTCAGTTAGGGCACAGGATAAATTCTTTAGCACCCAGAACAAGCGCCTCCATTTCCCTCTCCTTTTCCCTCCTTTCCCCCTCCCCCTCCCTTTCCCTTCCCTCTCCTTCCTCCTCCCCTCTCTGTCCCCCTCCATCCTTCCACCGCCTTCCGGTGCAACAACAACCCTTCCCCCATTCCAGCCCATCCGGTTTGACCGGAGCGCTGTGACGCGCGGCGGCAACGGACAGCCGGAAGGGGGCGCTAGTGCTCAGCGCTGGGGGTTCCAGGGTCCTTGAAACCCATGGGGCCCATAATTCTGTTTATTACTGGTGTCTCTATATTTCCGTATAATACTTTTTAAAGTGTTATAAAACTCCATCGGCGATACACCTTTTAATAAAATTCTTGAGAAACCGAACAAGTTCTTGAGAGAAGTCGAAAGAGCTTTTATTTTAGTAACTGAATAAAAGAAATACAGAATGTCCGTGTTGAAACGCGAGCTCAGGCCCGAAAAGGGAACGAACTCACTTCTCTGGAACATTCTTGACCAATTCGGTCTTCACAGGGACACTGGAAGTGATGGGGACGGCTTCCCTCAGGAGAAGTCTTTTTCACTTTTGAAGGGGAAAAGTTGGAAGGAAGTTTTCTTCTTACAAATTACTAAATTTTTTTCCTTGCAATATTCCTCTGGCTTTGTTGCAGTGTTGCTCCTAACTTTGCCTTCAGCGAGGCCCGTCTGAACGTGGTACTTAATCCCTTTTCTGGTTTGAGAGCCTTTCTATTTGAAGGCAGTCATCATTCCAAGACCTCTCTTTTGCAGGTTTAACATCTGCAATTATTCTTAATGGTTCTCAAGAGGCACGTTTTCAAGACACTTCATCATTCTGGCTACCCTCTGTGGACATTATCCAGCTTATCATTGTCCTTCCTAAAATCTGGGCATAATTTCAGGGAAGGGAGACTCCAGTAGAGTCCTCGTGCCTACTTAATTCCTGCCCTCTCTTCTCTTTTACTGATGCTGAGATTGCAGTCGTTTTCTTGACTTCTGTACCCCATTTTTGAATCACCCCCCATCATTTTCAATGTATTTCGTTTTAGCCTTGCTTTTTCACCATATGTTGGTGAAACAGATTTTTTTTTAAATGGATGTTTAAGACCTTATGTTTGTAAAATTTCAAATTGTTGGGGTTAACTTGATGTAAACTGTCAATATATTTTGAATTCTCTTATGCAATGCATTAGTAACCTCTTCCAGCTTTGTGACATGTGCAAATTTGATAAGCATGAATTTATGTAAACCATTGATAAAACTGTCAAACTGCACAGGGTGATATACAGATGTCTAGAACACTTCACAAGAGAATTGACTGAATCTTTGTGACCTTGTGAACCATAGCACACCAGATCCTTTTATACATCATTGTCTTTCAAAGTCTGTTCAAGTTTGAGAGTTCATAGTTTTCATGACACTATTCATCTCATGCTCTGCAGTCTCATTTTCCTTTTGCTATTAATATTTCCCAACATCAAGGTTTTTTTCTTATGAATCCTGTCTTATGTGGACAAAATATTTAAATTTCAGCTTTAGTTTTTTATCTTCCAGAGAAGATCAGAATTAATTTCTCTAAGTACTGATTTGATCTTGTTGCTGTCCAAGGGACTCTCAAAAGTTTTCTTCTGTACCATGATTCAAAGCATTGGTTTTGCACTCTCAGTTTTCCTTATAGTTCAACACACACATTTTAAAAGATATCATTTTCTCTATATAGATCTTTGCAAAGTGATGGCTTTGGGTTTTTTTGTTTTTGTTTTTGTTTTTGTTTTTTAGCATATTATGCAGCAAGTATCTTTCAATTTCATTGCTTCAGTTGCCAAATGTAGTAATCTTTGAGCCCAAGAATATAAAATTTGATACTTTCATTTCTTTTCCCTGTATTTACCAGGAAGTGTTTGAACCAGTTGCCAAAATCTTAGGGTTTTTTGTTTGTTTTGGATATTACACTTCAGGCCAGCTTTTACACTCTCTTCTTTTACCCTTGTCAAGAGGCTTCTTAAATCCCCTTCAATTTTTGCCATCAGAATGGTAGCTTCATATCTGAGATTGTTGATATTTCTCCCTGACAACCTTAATTCTGGCTTTTGATTTATTCAGTCTGGCATTTTACACGGTGTACTCTGCATATAAGTCAAATAAATGAGGTAACAATATACAGCTTTGTTGCACTCCTTTTCCAATCTTAAACCAATCAGTGGTTTTATGTTCAATTCTAACTGTTGCTTCTTGGTCTGCATACAGTTTACTTTCCTTGGGAGACAAACAAGCTGA
This sequence comes from Myrmecobius fasciatus, assembly GCA_023553655.1. Classification (NCBI taxonomy): domain Eukaryota; kingdom Metazoa; phylum Chordata; class Mammalia; order Dasyuromorphia; family Myrmecobiidae; genus Myrmecobius; species Myrmecobius fasciatus. The sequence continues at coordinate 73,870 of JAJPUD010000109.1, forward strand.
TCTGGAACTCCCAATTCTTTGAGGATTTGCCACATTTTATTCTGATTCACAAAATAAAAACTCTAGTATAGTCAATGAAGCAGAAATGTGTGTTTGTTTTTCCTAGAAATTCTTTGCTTTCTCAGAATCCAGTGAATGTTGGCAATTTGGTCTCTAGTTCCTTCTCTTTGAAAACCATTCTCTTTTGTTTTCAGATCACATACTGCTGAATTCTACTTGCAGAATCTGAAGCACAATCTTGGTAGTATGTGTGAAAAGACCACAGTTGTTTGGTAATTTGAACATTCTTTGACATTGCCCTTCTTTAGGATTGGGATTAAACCATTTTTTTTCAGTCCCGTGGCAAATTCACGGGCATTCTGAGTATAGATTTTAAAATCCTAAAATTTTAGGATTTTAAATAGCACAGGTAGAATTGTTACTTTCATTAACCTCATTGTTAACAATGTTCCTAAGGCTCACTTAACTTCACTCTCCAGTAAGTGTAACTCTAGATTAGTAACCACACCATTTGTTGTTATTGTTATTGGTTATTGGTATTATTAAAATCTTTCTTTTATAGTTCTGTTATTGGTATTATTATTGTTCTTCTTGTATATTCTTGCTACCTCTTCTTGGTCCTTTCTACTTCTGTTAAATCCCAACATTTTTGTCTTTTATCATATCCATTTTTATCTTGAAACATTCCCTTGGTAGTTCTAGTTTTCTTGAAAAGATCTCTAATCTTTTCCATTCTATTGTTTTATTCTATTTCTTTGAATTATTTATTTAAGAGAACGTTCTTATTTCCTCCTATTATTCTCAGAAATTATGCATTCAGGGAAAAGATATATCTTTCCCTTTCCCTTTCTTTAGCCTCTTCAGAACTGACATTTTGCTTTCTTTCCTTTTTTCCCCCTTTGCAATTTTGTTGTTGTTGTTGTTGTTGTTGTTGCTGTTGCTGCTTTCTGTACAATAAGGGATAGGTCTGGAGTCAGAAAGACTCATCTACTAGAGTTAAAAGTTAGAGTTAAAATCTGGTCCCAATTTTCTCATCTGAAAATGACCTAGACAAGAAAATAACAAACCATTTCATTATCTTTGTCAAGAAAGCCCCAAAAGAGGTCACAGAGAGCTGTCACAATTGAACAACTACAACCTGTACAATGTCGTAAATCTCTGTCCATACTTCTTCACAAACTCCAATTACCAGATCTAATCCTTTAAATCTATCACTTCCATTTCATATTCACAAGGGGCATCATTTATGCCCTACTTTTACAGCCTGATGATTTTTCTTACTTTCATCAAATTAAGTATGAAAATTTTCAAAAAGATTCTCATGATTTAAGCCATAGTCAGCTCCAGTTTTGTTTTTGTTTTAAACTGATTGTATAGAGATTCTCCATTTTTAGTTGCAAAGTATGAAATTAATCTGATTTCTAAATTAATCATCTGATGTGTAGAGTAAGTTGCCTTTTGGGTCATTGAAAAAGAACTCCATTATCAGTGAGTTATCTTGACAACTGCTCTGCTTCATTCCAAAATCAAATGTGCCTTTTTTCCAATTATATTTTGATTTCCTACTTTAGCATTCCAATTCTATGATGAATGCAACATCTTTTGTTGTTATTTCTAGAAGATGTTGCAGTTCTCCACATATTTTATCAACTTTGGCCTCTCAGGCTTCTGTGATTGGCGAACAGACTTGTATTATTGTGATGTTCACTGGTTTGCCTTGAATTGAAAGAGATGCTATTCCATAAATTTCAAGATTATGCCTTAGCATTCTTTTTTCCATCTTTTTTATTGACTATGAACGCTACTTCATTTTTTAAAGAAATTTACTTGCCCATTTACTTGTAACAATTACCTGAATTAAATTCACCCATTAAGTTCATGACACTCAAGATGTCAGTATTTAATCTTTCCATCTCCTGTTTGACCATATCCAATTTACCTTAGTTTATACATCTTATATTCCAGGTCTTTGTGCAATATTGATCTTCATAACAACAGATTCTTCTTTTATCATCAGCCACATCTGCAACTGAGCTTCCTTTTGTCTTTGGCCCAGCTGCTTCATTAGTAGTGGAAAACTACTTGTACTTAATTGTCCTACATTCTTTCCTGGTAGCATATTCTATATCTTTTAACCTGAGAGCTCATCTTCCAGTATTATATATATTTTTTAGTACTGCCCGTGAATTTTTTTTTTTTTTGACTTTTTGTCAGAACTCTCCACTATGAGTTGTTCACCTTGGTAACCCTGCATGGTGTAGTTCATAATCTCATTGAGCTACATAAGTCCTTCCTTCATGATGAGGCAGTGACCCAGGAGGGTAAATTACAATAGTATTCCATTACATTTATATACCACAATTTGTTTAGCCATTCTCTAATTGATAAATACTCCTTTAGTTTCCAGTTCTTTGTCACTTTATAAAGAGCTGCCATAAATATTATTGTACATGTAAGACCACCTCTTCTTTAATCTCTTTGTAGCTTGTTAGTAGTGATATTGCTATGTCAATGAAATACAAAATAACATAACATTTTGGGCTTTCCAGAATGCCTGAACATATTTATAATTACAACAAGAATATATCAATAGGCCTATTTTCACACAGCTCCTCCAACATTTGCAATTTTTAGCTTTTCACAATTTTGTTAATCTGATAGGCATGGGGGAAAAAAAAACTTCAGTGCTACCTTAATTTACATTTCTTTAATTATTACTTATTTGCATAATTATAACATGATTATAGATAACTTGGGTTTTTTTCCATTAAGAACTCACTGTACATATCCTTTGATTTATCATTTGATGAGTGATGTGTATTCTTATAAATCTGAAGTCTTTTATATATTTTGGAAATGAGAATTCTATCAAAAAATTTACTGCAAAGATTTTCTCCCCAAATATTTCTCTTTCCCCTAAATATTTCTCTTCTAATTTTAGCTGTGGTAGATCTGTTTGTTCAAAATCTTTTAAATTTTACATAATTATAATTATCCATTTTATCTTCAGTGATCCTGAGTTTCTTTGGACAGAACTCTTTTCCTAGCATGAATCTGAAAGATAAATTTTTCCCTTGTTCTTTTGATGTGTACATAATGTTATTTCCCCCTTCCCACACACAATAGTATTTTTTCCCCATTTACATGTAAAGATAGCTTTCATGATCAGCAGGATGGTTTCAGAAAGGCCTGGAGAGACTTACATAACCTTACATAACTAAATGAATTGAATAGAAGCAAGAGAACATTGTACATAGTAACAATAAGATTATATGATAATCATTTGTGGTGGACTTGGCTCTTTTCAACAATGAGGTGATTCAGGCCAATCCCAATAGACTTGTGAAGGAAAGGGCCATCTGAATCCAGAAAAAGTACTATGGGAACTGAATGTGGATCACAGCTTAATGTTTTCACCTTTTTTTGTTATTGTGTGTTTGCTTCCCTCCCACCCTGCACTTTTGATTTGATTTTTCTTGTGCAGCATGATGAAGGTGAAAATATATTTAGAAGAATTGCACATGTTTAATGTATATTGGATTACTTACTGTCTAGGGGATTCTAGAGGGAATGAGGGGAAAGGAAGAAAAAAATTTTGGAACACAAGATTTTATAAGTGAATGTTGAAAACTATCTTTTTTATTTTTAACAATAGTTTTATTTTCAAAATATATGACAAAATAGTTTTCAGCATTCACTTTTGTAAGATTTTGAGTTCCAATTTTTTTCTCCTTCTCTTCCCTCCCCAAGACAGCAATCTGATATAGGATATACATATACAATAATTTTAAATATATTTCCATATTAGTCATGTTGTGAAAAATTTGAAAATAAAAGGCTTTTTTTCAGTCTTTGTACTCTCAGTACTTAATGCAATACTTGGCATAGGGTAGATATGAAATCCTTGCAGTTTGATAGTTGTAGAAATATTGTATAGTATTTATGGTATGTATATTGTCCCTTTCTCATGTAGACATTTAATTTTCATGTGAAAAACACAGAAAAAATTAATTTGAGAAGAAATAGTTTTGAGGACCTGGGAGAAAAGAGACCCTCATATAAAAGTACTGAGAAGATTTGAATAAACGCAGCTGAAAGGCAAAAAGTACTGATTGAGGTTAGAGCTGGCGGCAATAAATTGCTTTCCAACAGTTAACAAAGCTGTTCATCCTTTGTTTTTGAAAAGGAACAATGACATAAGTGAATTGGATTTAAGTGAGACAGAGCTGTGCAAAGTCATTAGTCCCACTCTCTCTTCCAGAGTCATTAAATCCTAGTGGTAACACAGAAATTAACATAACTATGGCTTGGGATGCAGTGAATGACCTTGGTATCTTCCTCTGTCGTTGGTGAATATCTTGCTTTTGCCTCCTATTGCTAAGTAAATATTTAATGCCTGATGACTGATCTTCATGTAGCTCATTTTATTCCAATATTGAACCAAAACTACCAATGGATGGGCCTGAGTAAGGCCTAGCCCAGAACACCTTCAAAGTATGTCCATTTAGCCCTTTGGAGCTGATGGTGAAGAACTTTGCTGATCTCAAGCTTAAAGGAAGTTGTTTTTCACTGAAGGAATTGTCATGGTGCTTCAAGTGCCTAGCTTCAAGAAGCCAAGAAGCAAGTAGAGGAAACCTTCTTAGCTTCTATTACCCAAAAGAATTTGCTTCCCCCATGGGGAAATGGAAAAGTTTGGAAGAATTGAAGAAGGCCATAGAGATCTAGGTCTATTGTCCATTCTTATCACCTTCTATCATAATTTCTGTAAATTCTCTTACTTCCTTCAGATACTGTGTGCTTTGTTAAGAAGTGTGATCCAAGGTTTTGAAAAGATGGAGATGTTTCGATTATGTCTGGTTTTTACCATCTATTTAGAATTATGTTATAATTATCACTGATTTTGTCTTCTAGTTTGGTTAGTTAATGTGTTATTTTACTTTATGTAAATGGAAAACATGTTGATGGGCCTCTGGAAATTTAACTATGAGTATAGGCATAGTTCCCTGGCTCTAGGTTACTTCTAGGACCTTCTAGACACAACTGCCATGGCCATGTTTGGGCCCCTCTCTCTGAAAACTCAAACCAAAAGTGTGAAATACAGACTGGGGGGAGTGAGTCAACCCAAAAAGAAAGTAAAGAAGTTGGGTGCCACATTGGACATCATACTCATTACACATGTTACCCAAACAAGTATACCATACCAAAAGAACCTTTTTTCCCCCTCACAGGGTTGTCCCCCTAACCTCCCTTAGTTGCCACAAAGCTGAGAATGACAGGTTGAGTAAAACAGATGGTTTGGTTTAGTTTCCCACACTGTTTGTTTGGGGGTGGGAGAGCATAGGCTCTGTGATCTTGGAACTGACTTTCCCACATCTCACTATGAGATGAGTAGAGTGAAGGTGGTTTGGTTAATCTTTTGATGTCCAAATATGTGCTAAATCAAGTGCACAATTCTGCCACGATGGCATTTGTTTTTGGAGTCTGTGTCTGAATCTAAAGGGAAAGGCCCACACCCAGAAGAAACTATAGAGGTGGTATAGATATATTTTTCTCACTAGAGAAAAAAAATTACCTTTAGTTAGACTATTTCTTCCTCACTGGTCTTTTATATGTACCTGTTATAAAATATTCCAGAAAAAGCAACATGTTTTCTTACCTAAAATTCTACTGCTTAATATAGAGATGGACCATGTACCATTATTTATAAGTGTACCATTTTCCTTCTTAAAGGTTAATATTCTATCATGGGAAGGTCAGTTTGATATTTGTATCCACATTATTTGACAACAGAATTTAGCAGGTTGAAATGGTTGCAAATGACTATTTTTTTCAGTGGAATTTAAAGTGTTTATTTTTAAAAATTTCATCAGTATTTTTGTTCCTTTTTATGGGTCCCTCAGTCCTTGTTACTTGTGGCAAGAGGGAGTTGTCTGCACACAGAGCTTTCTGTGCTTAAAAACTGTTTGGTTTACCTTTTTTATAAGTGTAATTAAACAAAAAGATGTGCACAAACAGTAATACTTGTCTTCGTTGCCGAAAAAGCAATGGGGGCCTGTGTTTCATGGTGCCATGAACAGAAGAATGTCAGGAGACATTTTTTGCAATATATGCTCAAATAATTAAAAACTTTGTAGCCCCCTTCCTCAATGCTGGGAGAGCCAGTTTTGCAATGAGTCAGCTTCCCACAGGCTGAGATCTTCTATTTTTTTTTCTCTTGTATGCAGCATTGTCCATAGTGTCTTCCCACTTTCTAAAACTGTTCTTCCCGGATGGCCTTGGTCTAGAAGTGGTTTGTGCTGAGTGGTTTTGAGGGGGGTTAAGAATAGCAAGAACAAGAACATTATTATTTTTTAACCCTCATCTTCAAAAATGCCAAATTTTCTCTGCATTTATTATTATAGGGTCAAAATGGTAATTCTCATGAAAATTTCAGGGCTTTATAAAATGAGTTTTGAACTAAAAATTATGAAATTTTCATTCTAGTCCTAGTTATGAAACTTTGTACAAGTGATTTTTATCTCTTTGGATCTCAGTTTGTTCATTTATAAAATGGATCAATTGAGTGAAATGAATGTAAATTCTGGTGCTCTTATGAGAGTTCTTTACTGCTATCGTACAAGTAGAGGACAAGAAATAGACTTGGTTCATTCAATTAATCAATCATTAAGAACTCGTGTATTTATTTAAAATATTATAAATTTATTTTTCACATTAAAAAAATCTGAATTCTGAATCCTCTCTAATTCCTCCCCATCGAGAAGGCAAGCAATATGATATTAATTATATGTGAATCACTAAATATCATATATATACATATATATATTTATATACACTATAGGCCAGGCACTTGTGATCACACAAAAATATGATTGTGATAGCCAATAAAATCTATTACAAAAAGGGATTTCTAATTGTATTATCTATTTTAAATAAGATAACTAACTAAGTTTGCTGCTAAAGGCACATCCCATTTCAACAATACTTTGTTAACTCTTGAGAATCTTATCTCCTTTTGGGAATCTGAATACATAAGTACTTTGGTTATTGAACAGCAGCACCATCACCTACAGTATTCCAACCTTGCCTTTTTGCTATCATAATTTGGGTAGATGTAGGTAGAAAGTATGAATGTATCTGTTCAGCTAAGATTTCATTTTGAAAAAGAAAAGAAAGGCAACAGGAATTTGAGAATGTAGTTTTGACAATTATATGGAGAATGAATGGGCTGGTTTTGGAAAAGATTTATAGGAAGAAGACTAATTAGGAGGCCATTGTAATGATCTTGGAGAGAGATGATAAAGACCTGAGCTAATATGGTAGCTATGTGAGTAAAGAAAAAGGCATTTGACATGAGAAATGTTGTGGAGGTAAAAACTGCAAGATTTGGGATTGTGACATTTGCATATGAGGGATAAGAGAGAGGTAGAGTCCAAGAAAATTAATCAACAAATAGGCATTTATTAAGTGCTTGTGTGAGTGGAAAGAGGAGGATCATGCAAGTGATATTGGGAAGGTAGAATGACAACTTCTGGCAACTGATTGGATATACAGGATGAGGAAAGGTGAGATGTTTGAGGATGACATTGAGTTTACAAACTTTCTGGGATGGTGGCAGTTCCATCAACACTAAGGGAAGTTCAAAAAACAAATGTGTTAGTGAAGAAGAATGTTAATGAATTCTATTTTCGACATATTGAATTTGGGATCTCCAATTTAAAATATCCATTAGGCAATTAATGATGGGGCACTCTTAGAAAGACTAGAGTAGGGATTGGTCAGGAAGTAGCAACAGGATATATACAACATTTACAAAGTGCTAGTGTTTGCCAGTGCTAAGTGCTTTACAATTATCATCTCATTTTATCCTCACAACTCTGGGAGTTAAGACTATTATTATTCCTATAAGTTCCATAAGTTTCCATAGTTCCCATAAGGAACTAAGGCAGTTAGGTGACTTGAGAGATTGAATGACTAGCCCAGGATCACAAAGCCAGTAACTGAAGGCTATCTTCCTGACTCCAGGCCCAGAGTTCACTCAGTACACCACCTAGCTTTTAATGACACCCCCTCAGGGTGTCTATTCTGTCAACTTGAGGATAACAATTAAGAGATCTAGTGAGTTGCTGGAGCATGTATCCATAATATGACAGAGAACCTTCTGAGATTTGTAAAAAGGTTAATAATACCTCTTTTATGGTGATTTCCAGAGGCACAATAACACATCCAAAAAAAGAGCAAGCACAGCTTTGATCAAGAATAGGGCATGATAGGCAGAACCTAAATGGTGGTATAAAGACTGGGACTCACCCAAGCTCTCCCCCAAACCCCTCCAATTACCTTTAAATAAAGACTCTAAAGTTTTAGAATGTCAGAACCCATTGAGACCTATGAATCAGGGATAGCTCTGGTGGTTTCCAGACCTCCCAGCCCATGGACACCAAACACAACTTGGAAAGTCAGCAGAAAAGGTTTGTCTCTCTAGGGAACAGGGGCCTTTGGAAACCAGCAAACCAGGAATGAGTCTTGGGAGCCACTGAATTGGCAGCAATGCTGGCAACAGCTCCTGGAGGTTTTAGTCCACAGAGGGTAGGTCGACAGCTGGTCAGAAGGAGGTCTCTTTATTAGCAGTGAGGAAGGATTTTATTGCTTTGCCCATATTTAGATTTGGGACATAGTCCTTGTTCACAGTCCCAGGGTGAGGGGGAGCATTAGCTTACTATAACTTACAGCCGGAGTGGATCAGGGACCCTCCTCACTATTCCAGGGCAGAGAGGAGTGTTTGTGGTCATTCACTGACCAAAGCATACACCAAGAGAGAAGTAAACACAGATCTTTTTGGATTATACATCTCGGAAGAACTGAAAACTTATTGGTCTCTAGAAGGATCTCTGAAAACAGCTGCACACAATTTATGAAGCTTGGGACATTGAACTCTCTACCCTGGAAACAGAGCCCTACTTTAATAAAGAATTAAAAGCCAAATAATAGGCTGGAAAATGAACCAACAACAGAAAAAAATTCTGGCCTTAGAAAGTAACTATAGTGACAAGGAAGCTCAAAATACACACCCAGAAGATAACAAATCCAAAGCTCCTAACTCTAAAATCTCCCAAAATAACTAATTAAATAAATAAATAAGAATTGGTGTCAGGCCATGGAAGAGCTCAAAAGGAATTTTGAAAATCAAGTAAGAGAGGTTAAAAAAAATTGGGAAGAGAAATGAAGTATAAAAAGCTAATGAGCAGAAGAATGTCTTAAAAAGCAAAATTGATCAAATGGGAAAAAAGTACAAAAGCTCGCTGAGTCAAATAATTTTTAAAAATTAGATTTGAGCAAACGGAAGCTAATGACTTTATGAGAAATGAAGAAATAATAAAACCAAAAAAAAAAGAAAACAATGTGAAATATCTCATTGAAAAAACAACTGACTTGTAAAGTAGAACAGGGAGTAGAAAGGGAGAGAAAATTTAAAAATTTTTTAGGTCTTCCTGAAAGCTATGATCCAAAAAAAGAACTGAGACATGATCTAATAAGAAATTATCAAGGAAAACTGTCCTGATATTCTAGAATAAGAAAGAAAGTAAAATAGAAATTGAAAGAATCCAGCGATCACCTCCTGAAAGAGATCCCATGATAAAAATCCCTAGGAATATTATAGCCAAATTCTGGAACTCCCAGGTCAAGGAGAAACTATTGCAAGCATCCAGAAAGAAACATTTCAGGATAACACAAGATTTAGCAGCTTCTACATTAAAGAATCAGAGAGTTTGGAATATGATATTCTGAAGAGCAATGGAGCTAGAATTACAATCAAGAATTACCTACCCAGAAAATTTTAGAATAATCTATCAGGGAAAAAAGTGGAAATTCACTGAAATAGAAGATTTTCAAGCATTCATGATAAAAAGACCAGAGCTGAATAGAAAATGTGACTTTCAAATACAGGACTCAGAAGCATCATAAGGCGGTAAATTAGAAAAGGAAAATCATAAGGGACTTAATAAGGCTAATCTGTTTACATTTATACATGAGAGGATGATACTTGTAATAAGAATTGTTTCATTTTTAGGGTGATTAGAAGGATTATATATATAAAGAGGGCACAGTTATGAATTGAAAATGAAGGGATAATATCTAAAAAAAAATTAAGCGGCGAGAGAGGAATAAACGGGGTGAAAGGGAAAGAAAGAGGTAAAATGGTATAAAATATCTGCCATAAAAGAAGCAAGAGAAGGCTTTCACAATGGAGAGGGAAAGAAGTGGGGGGTGTAAACGAAACTAACTCTCATCAGAATTGGCTCAAAGAAGAAATAACATACACACTCAATATGGGTATAGAAATCTATCTTATCTTGCAGGAAAGTAGGAAGGGAAGGAGATGAAAGAAGGGGAGGTGATAGAAGGGAGGGCATATTGGGGAGAGGATGATCAGAAGCAAAACATTTTTGAGAAGGGATAGTGTGAAAGGAGAGAGAGAATAGAATAAGAGAAAGAAATACAATTAGCAATAGTAATTGGGAAAATAATTTTGAAACAAATTTCTTTGATGAAGGCTTCATTTCTCAAACAAAAATTGAGCCATTTCCCAAATGATAAATGATCAAAAGATAGGAACAGTTTTCAGATGAACTAATCAAGCTATTTGTAGCCATATGAAAAAAAATGCTCTAACTCAGTATTGACTGGAGACATGCAAATTTAAAAAATTCTGAGGTACTATCTCATACCTTATAGACTGGTTAATTGGGCAGAGAATGAAAATGACAAACGTTGGAGGGAATATGGGGGAAAATATGACATTATTGCATTGTTGATGAAATTAAGAACTAATTCAGCCATTCTGTAGAGCGTATACCCTTTGAGCTAACAATAATATTACTAGACATGTATCCCAAAAGAGATTTAAAAAAAAAGAAAAGGACCTATGAGTACAAAATATAACAGCTCTTTTCTCAAGAGTGGGAAACCGAGGCAATGACCATCAATTAGGGAAAGGCTGAATAAATTGTGGTGTGTGATTATGATGAAATATTATTTTTCTATAGGAAATGACAAGCAGGCTGCTTTTAGAAAAACCTGGAAAATCTTCCATGAACTCATGCAAAGTGAAATGTACTAGATACAAAGTAAGAGCAATGTTGTGGGATGATCAGTTACAAAAGATTTTGCTATTCTCAGTAATACAGTGATCTAAGATTACCCTGAAGGACTTATGATGAAAAATGCTATCCATACCTAGAGAAAGAACTGATTGTGTCTGAAGGCAAATTCAAGTATACTTTTTAAAAAAATTTGGGGGGGAGGGAGATCTATGTTTCTTTATCAACATGACTTTTATGGAAATGTTTTGCATAACTTCACATGTGCCTTCTCAAGAGGGAGCAGTGGATAGAAAGAAAAAGAGAGAATCTGGAATTCAAAGTTTCAAAAACAAATGCTAAAAACTTGCTTTACATGTAACTGGAAAAATAACATATAAAATAAATGGGAATAAATTAAAAAATAGGGAATGAGGTCAAATGGGTCATTTGATCAAAAAAAGCAAGGTCTTTCTCCAATCCTTGTAACCTACAAACCTATCCAAAATAGGTTTATCTCTATTATTTCTTTTTTCTTTTTTTAAAATTTTATTTGTATAACGTATGTGTGGGTAATTCCTCAACATTAACCCTTACATAGCTTTCTGTTACAAATTTTTTTCCCCCCAACTCCCCACCCCTCCCCTAGATGGCAGGATATCCATTACATGTTAATTATGTTAAAATACTTGAGAAATCAAATATATGTATACATATTTCCAAACTTATCATTGCTGTGCAAGAAAAATCTTATCTACACAACAGACATATCAGATAAAGGAAACACAATGTAAGCAGACATCAATCAAGAGTATGAGAATGTTATGTTGTGGTCCACATTTCATATCCCTCTCTCTGGGTGTATATGGCTTTCTTCACTGAACAATTGGAATTGGTTTGAAGCATTTCATTGTTGAAGGGAGCCATGTCCATCAGAATTGATCATCATATAGTATTGTTGTTGCCATATATAATGATCTCCTGGTTCTGCTCATTTCACTCAGCATCAGATCATGCAGGCCTCTCTGAAATCGTCCTGCTGGTCATTTCTTACAGAACAATAATATTCCATAGTATTCATATACCATAATTTATTCAGCCATTCTCCAATTGATGGACTATTCAGTTTCCAGTTTCTAGCCACTACAAAAAAGGCTGCCACAAACATTCTTGCACATATGGGGCCCTTTCCTTACTTTATGACCTCTTTGGGATACAAGCCCAACAGAAATGCTGCTGGGTCAAAGGGTATGCACAGTTTGATAACTTTTTGTATCTCTATTATTTCTAAATTCACTGAAAACAATGCAATTTTAGCTGTCATCATGGTTAAGACACCAAGAACCCTATTAAAGAAATAAACTGATAAGTTAATATCAGAGAAGGTTAGTATCTCTTCCCTCACTTGATAACCTAGTACCTTCTCCCCATCAACCACAATACTCTAATAGTACTGAACAAGCAGAACCATGGGCTTGTAACAGAATTCAATTCAAATGTCCCTCTTTCCTGTACTACAGAAAACCAAAAAAATCAGAAATTTGATCTGAATAGACTATATCTTGGCATATCTCAGCTAGAGAAATGAAGAACAGAGGGAACTGAGACAGGAAATCAGTGTTGTGCTAGACTTGAATGAAAGAGGACTGACATTTTGATTCTATTCCTTTAGAAATGATTTTTAAAATAATTATGTCTTATAGAAAATGCTTGTTTTGTTACATAAATTTAAAATAAAAAGTAAAAAAAAAATCCTCTGGGACAGAGTCTGTGGCTGGTATAAAATGAATTGCAAAGTATAGTAAAAAGTTAAGGCAGCTTTGAAGTCCCACAAGGGAATAAAGAAAAATATTGAAATGATTAATATCTCAGAAGAAAACTCAATTAAAGATATTGAATATAAGTAAGTAAACCAACAAGAAGATAATTATTAACAGAAGGAAATATGGCTTCCAAATCATATAAGAGTTCAGATATCTGTGAATAAATATTATAAGACAAAGGAAAGTGAATTAACATTTTATGAGGCAGAGCATCTGCTGTATTCCCAAGAGAACATGGGACCACAGAAATAATTTGCTGAGTGATTTAAAAGAGAAACAAGAATTGTCAAAGTGGAATTTATAGCTTGCTTAGCAAAAATAACTAGAGGAATAAAATAAATTGAATCCATGATAGAAAATCTCACCAAAGAATCAAGAGAGAACAATCAATTTGTAATGAACATACATAGAAGCAAAGAAACATATAGAAGAGAAGCAAAAATCAATAATATTAAGAGAACCCTGATCTTCATGTAAATAGAACACACTGATTTTGAAGACAGGAATGTGTAGAGAGAGCTTAATGATTATAGATATCCCAAGAAATAATGCGATAAAATTGTCCAGAAATTTGAACAGAGAAAACAGTCGATTACAAAAACACATGGTCATCTCCAAGAAGATACAAAACAAATAAAAACATGGCAAATTCCCCAAAACATGGGGATTAAATTTAACAATCCAGTGACAAACCACAAATTCTAAAAGTGACAAAGAGAAAGACTTTCAAATATAAAGGAACAAAAATTGAATAAAGACTATTCAGTACCCGTCAGAAACTGCAAGAGAGGGAATATTGTGCTATATGAACAAAGAGGCCTAAAATGTAATCCAAGATGACACACCCTTTGAATCTCAGCTTAACAATGTATGAAAAAAGTTATTTGATAAACATTTGTAAATTGCCATCTATGTGTCAGACGTGCTAAGCACAATAAGAATACTGGGAACACAAAGAAAAATAAACGCCAGTAGGTGTTCTCAATGAGTTTACAGTCTGAGAAAATGTGTAAATGAACATGTACTAATAAGATATATACAGGATAAACTAGAAATAATCGAGAAAAATAAGGCACTAGATTTAAGGGGAATTTGGAAAAACTTCCTTTAGATGGTGAGATTTTTAGATGGAATTGAAGGAAGTCCAGGAAATCAGGAAGCAAAGATGAAGAAGAAGAAGATTTCAAGTGTGGGGACAACCAGTAAAAAGGCCTTGTGTAAGGAGATGGTGGAACAGTAAAGAATTCAATGTTATTGGATGCAGAGTATATGATGGAAAAGTGTAAGATGTAAGAAAATTGAAGGGGAAAGTTATAAAGGGCTTTGGAAGGCAAATAGAAGATGTTGGATTTCATCCTGAAAATTATAGAGACCAACTAGGATTTATTGAATGGAGAAATGACATGGTCAGGTCTGAACTTTTAAGATTCCTTTGACAACTGAATTGGAGCATGAACTAGAGAGAGATTTGTGGCAGGGAGATCAACCAGTAGACTATTACAATAGTCTAAGCATGAGGTGATGAAGGCCTGCAATATGGTGTAATAGTATCAGAGGTTAGAAAAGGGGTAATAATCAACAAGCTTTGGCAACAGATTGGATATGAGGGTTGTGATGAAAGAGTCATGGATAACTATTGTGAGACTGGTGCTTTGGGAGATTGGAGATATCCTTAAAAATAAGAGGGAAGTTAGTAAGTGGTGAAAGTTTTGGGGAAAAGATAAGTTCAATTTTGGACATGTTGAATTTAAGATGTTTATGGGACATCCATTTTAAACTATCCAATAGGAAATTAGGGAAGCCAGATTGGAGGTCAGCAGAAAGTTTAGTGAGGGAATGGTAGATTATAAAATCATCAGCATAGAGATAATGATTGAATTAATATGAACTAATGAGATCAGTAAACAAAATTGTACAAAATGAGAAGATAAGAGGCCTAGGAGAGCCCTGAGTAATATTCAGGGTTGGTGGAAATAATCTGGATGAAGCAAAGGATACTGAGAAAGAGTTTTCAGCTAGATGAGAGGAGAACTGGTGGAGTGTTTTGAAAATTTAGAGAGAAGGGAGTATCAAGAAGGAAAGGTTGAAAATATGACTGAGATATCAAGCAGATGATTTAGAAAAGGCCATTAAATTTGGCAGACAGTAACTTTTGGAGAGAGCAGTTTCATTTGAATGATGAAGTTGGAGGCCAGTTTATAGAAAGTTTAAAAGGGAGTAAGAAGAAGTAGAGACACTTATTTTAGATGGCCTTCTCAAGAGGCTTAGCCACAAAGGCCAAGGGATGATAGTTGTTTGGGAAGGAGGATCAAGTGAAGGTTTTTTGAAGATGGGGGAGACATGGACATATGTGTAGGCATTAGAGAAGCAGACAATTGATAAGAAATTGAAGAGAAGAGAGAGAAGAACATGTTGGAGAATACAGGATGGAAAGGAGAAAGACAGGATGCATGGGGGCACTGGACTTGGAATCAGGAAGATCTGAGTTCAAAACCAACTTTAGATTCTTATTATGCGACCATGTGGGCAAGTTACTTAAGCCCTGTTTGCCTCAGTTTCCTCATCTATAATCTGGGACAATAATGTTATTATTCTAGGGTGGTATTGGCCATATGATTGATGGGCAGTGGATTCAGGAGAAAAAGAGGACAACATAGCGTTAAACTGGTTTACTCCAAAAGGCCATATAGTAGAAATGGCAACAAGATTTTAGAGATGTAGAAATGGTCAGACTGAGTCCCTCTCCACAAAAGTTTTCCAAACAGATCTAAAAATGTACCAGACCAATTCTGATGGAGAAATCCAGGATAGCTCATAATGAATTATTTATCTAGCTCAGCTCTGTGTAGAAAGATAGAGAGATCTTCAGACACAAGACAAATAGGGCCAGGAACACACCCAAGGAGCAGTTGTGTGCCGGGGCATAGGAGATCCCAGACTTGTCAGGCTACCACCAGTCCCATACCAGGATACTACAATGGGCAGGTGCCAATTAGGAGCTTCATTGCCTACCAACCACTTCTGGGTCACAGATCCAAGATGGACTGAGGAGGGGACCTGTATACTGGGTAGTGTTCCTGGGTAGGGAGACTGTGGAAAGAAGGAAATTAAATGTCAAACAGCAATGGGGTTTCTTATACTACAGAGTATGAGAATGGGAGGGTAGGGATGGAGTGAGAGGGTTGTCTCAATTCCAGCATCTAGTTCAATGTTGGGGGTTTTTTAATGTCTTAAAAGAACAACAAAACTTAAGCATCCTAGACCAAAGGGGAGAGGACGACTCCTTCCCTCTGAACCAACAGAGCTTTGCTGATAGAGACTGATTCAAACACATCTATTATTGTTCAGGACAAAACTCAGATTAAGAACTCACGGAGTTCAAACTAGGTGGAAAGCAGACTTTTCCCTGGATTATACCAGTTTGGAAGCACTGAAAGTTTATAGATCTCCAGCTTATCTTTGAGAGTTTGAAATTAAACTCCAAGAAACCATCAAAAGGATCAGCTCAGAACTTCCCAGAGATGTGGCAGAGCTCAGCTTCAACATCAAGTTTGAAGTCAGGAAGTAGGCTGGAAGAATGAGTAAACAAAGGAACAAAAGAATCCTCAAAAAAGAACTATTATGGTTACAAGAATGCTCAAGACATAAACTCAAAAGAAGAGAATAATTCTGAAACATCTACAAGCAAAAACAAGTCAAGGAGGAAAAAAAATAAGATTAATGGACTATCTTCATGTTGTGACCAAAAAAGGAATCTAGAAATAATATTTAAATAAGTTTTAAAAGAAAGCTGTCCCAATTAGAAAAGCCAAAACAGAATGGATTCACTAATCACTTCCTAGAAGAAACAGCAAAATGAATATTCCCAGGAACACTGCATGCAAAATCTAAGAGTTTTCACATCAAAGGAAAAACCCACTAGAAGCTTAAAAAAATTCATGTACACAGGACTGTCAAGATTGCATGTGATTTAGTAACCACCATTATAAAGGAGCAGACAGCTTGGAATTCAACAGAAAGCAAATGATATAAGTTTATAAGCTAAGAAAAATTTACCCAGCAAAACTAAGAATAATGCTAGAGGGGAAATAATGTGCTTTTAATAAAACCAAGTTGATTTCTCAATCATCAACTAGAATTCCTGATGAAAACATCAGGGCTGTATAGAAACTTTGAAGTTCAAACACAGGAGTAAAGAGAAACACAAACAACAATAAAGGGCAAAAAAAGGATGAACTTATTGCAGCATAACATGGGGATATCATACATTTATCCCTTCTGAACTCTAACATCATCAGGGTTCATAGAGAGGATAAGTAGTAAACTAGTTCACTTAGGGATCAAGATGGTGAAAGAAAGATGCTGTGGTTAATACTGAGGTGATGACCTGGACAAAAATTTAGGGGTTGCACATAACAGTATGGATTAAAAGCAGGTTTGGCATTAGAAGGTAGAAGGAGAGGTAGAAATCTAATGGATTGTGATCAGACAAGAATTCATGACTATGAAAGTGGTGGATCTGTGAGTGATGGTCGCAGATGATCACTGAAGTGAATAGTCAAAGTGGAGTAGAGGAGTAGATCATGTGAAATGAGTAAATTGAAAACTGTGAGGTTAGGATAGTTGAGAGAATATTGATATTGATACATGATACTAATGCATATTAATATATGTATGAGGACAGGAGTTAAGGAGGAAAGACAATGAATTAATCTCATTCAAGAAAGAAAAAATATGTCCTGGAGGATAGTAGTCAATAACTATCAGAATTCTGACTGGGGCATGGATATGAACTGAGAGAACCTCTAAAGAGGAGATGTTATTGAATGATAGTGGTCGATCAACACAATTAAAATTATAGGCATTCAAAACATTCCTCCAAAAAAAAAAAAAACAAAAACTCCAGCCCTGAATAAATTGTGGATTTGTAAATGCCCCAGACAACAGAAATAAAAGCAAAGTAAAACAAATATAGCAACTAAAAAAGCACAGATAAAAAAATAATTGCTCTAGGGGGAAAAATACTAAAAAGAAAGTTAACCATCACAGAGCAATAATTCTCTGAGAGGCCATTAAAAGATTTCTTTCTTAAAGTCCATAAAGAGAAAAGGATGAAAATGAAAGTCAGAAGAAATGAGTGGAGAAATAGACTTGCAACA
The DNA here is from genome assembly GCA_023553655.1 of Myrmecobius fasciatus. Lineage (NCBI taxonomy): Eukaryota > Metazoa > Chordata > Mammalia > Dasyuromorphia > Myrmecobiidae > Myrmecobius > Myrmecobius fasciatus. Next base: position 91,930 of record JAJPUD010000109.1, read on the forward strand.
GTTTGTCCTGAGCCTCATAATATCCCAGCTCAAGAGGAATCAATGCTTTTTAAGTGGACTAAACTGCAGAATGTGAAGTTGTAATAGAGGAAAACAATGGTTAACAAGGAAGGAAAAAGTGAGTCCTGTAATCTCTTATGAAGAAGAATAATGGCTGAGGAGGAAAAAAAGAAATTGAAAAAGGAAGTTGGTAAAGAAAAAGGAAACCTTGTTTCAGGAGTGGGACTAAGTACCATTGAAAAAGGTTTCCAGAGGGCAAAAGAGATATTATTCAGTGGGATCTGGGGACCTTACAATGGGTATAATGTACAGGGATTTGATGCTTAAAGATATCCCTTATTCTACTTCAGGAAAAGGTAATACTAAGATGTTTTAATTTCCAAGAAATTAAGTATCAATGGATAATTTATATAAACAAAAGCTCTGTGGGTGTTCAATACTTTTTAAGTGTATAAAGTGGTACTGAGGTTAGAAAAAAAGTTTGAGAACTATTAGATTAAATATCCAATAAAATAAAAAAGAATTATATATTGGATAAGAAAACAAAACCTTATAATCTGTTGCTTATAAGAAACACATCTATAGTTTACAGATGAAGGAATTAAAGCTGTTTCTAGTCATGTGAAAAAAATGCTCTAGGTCCCTGTTGATTGGAGAAATATAAAGACAACTTTGAGGTACCACTTCATGCCTCTCAGTTTGACTAGGATGACAGGAAAAGAAAATGATAGATGTTGTTGGGGGGGGAGTGGGAAGACTGGGATGCTGATGCATTGTTGGTGGAATTGTGAAATGATCTGGCCATTCTGGAGAGCAATTTGGAGCAGTGTCTAAAGTTCTATAAAACTATGCATACCCTTTGATCCAGTAGTGACTCTGTTGGCTCTGTGTCCCAGGGAGCTCATCAAAAAGGGAGGGGGACACACCAGAAGTGTTTATGGAGTCCCTTTTTGTGGTGTTGGGCAGCTGAAGGTTGAGTGAATGCTCATAGATTGGGGAATGACTGAGTTGTGGTGTTTGAATATGGTGGAATATTATTATTCTGTGGGAGGTGATGGGCAGGCTGATTTTGGAGGGGCCTGGAGGACTTGCATGGACTGGTGCTGGATGAAATAATCAGAAGTGAGAGAACACTACATACAGTAACAACAAGATTATGTGATGATCAACTATGATGGACTTGACTCTTTTGGGGTGATGGGGTGATTAAGAGCAGTTCCAATGGACTTGTAATGGAAGGTGCCATCCACATCCAGAGAAAGAAAGACACATTTGCAGAGACTGGATATGGATCAAGGCAGAATATTTTCATCTTTTGTTGTTGTTTGTTTGCTTTTTTTTTCTTTCTCATGTTTTTTTTTTCCTTTTGATCAGATTTTTCTTAGGTAGCATGATGAATATGGAAATATGTTTGGAAGAATTGCGTGTTTGGTCTATATTGGATTGCTTGCTATTTTGGGGAGAGTGAGGTGAGGAAGGGAGGAAGAAAAATTTGGAGCTCTTTTGCAAGGGTGAATGTTGAAGATTATCTTTGTATGGATTTGGAAAAATAAAATAATAATGAAAAAAGAAACATCTAAATAGCAAAGATATAGACAGAATAAAAATAAAGGATTGGAATAAAATTTACTTTTCATTAGGTGAATTCTAAAGAGCAGGTTTAATAACAAAAATGCTATCAAAACAAAGCCAAAACAAAAAATTTACAACATAAAAAGAAGTAAACAAGATAACTATATTATGCTGGAAAGAATTTGAGGAAAGAGTCATAGCCAATATCAATATTAAACATATTTTCCTATTGTCTTAGCATATAAATTCATGAAGAACAAAGTGATTTACAAAAAGAATGGAGATTAGTATAACAGTGGCAGTAGAGACAGTTCTCTGTTTTGGACAGATCTAACAGAAAGATAAACAAGAATAATATTGAACAAATAGCTGAGAAACTAGAGCTATAAGACTAATGGCATTTTCTAAATGGTACTGCTACAGAATACATATATTTCTTACCATCACATGCAATATTTATAAAAACTGAGCATGTTTTAGGGGACAGGCATATTGCTAACAAACAAATTGGCAGCCATAGTAAGCGTATTATTTGCAGATGACAATGCAATAAAAATATCAATCAGTTCAAAACAAAAGACAGACCCAAGTATAAATTTAACGATGAAATTCTAAAAAAGTTGTGGGCCAAAGAACAAATCACAAAACAATAATTATGTGAAATAAAATAGCAATATTCCGTTACATTTATGTACAACAATTTGTTTATCCATCCCCCAATTAATTTTGTTTCAATTCTTTGCTGTGACAGGAAATGTTTTTATAAATATTTTGGTGTATATAAGAACTGGCTACTTATTGATGGTTTCTTTGGAATATAATCTCAGTAAAAGACTATCTGGGTCAAAAGAAATAGACATTTTAGTCTCTTAATTTATATAGTTACAAATTGTTTTTCAATATGTTTGTTTCATTTTATAACCCCATCAACAATATATTTATATGTTTATCATTCAAAACCTCTCTAAAATTGATGATTGTCATTTTTATCATTTTTGCCAATTTGTAGGTGTGAAGTAAAAGTCAGAATTGTTTTGATTTCCATTTTTCTTATTTTTAGATTTGTTCAGTTTCATATTATCCCTTTTGTTTAATCTATCCATTAGACTCATCCATATCAGAGAGTGATCTGTTGAAGTCTCCTGTCACTATTGTGATACTATTTATGCTGTCTTGTTCCTCAGTTAATGTTTTCTTTAAGAATTTAGATGTTAACACATTCGGAGCATAAATTTACTACAGATATTGTTTTGTTGTCTATTGTTTTTTTTCAAGCTTAATGTTGTTTCCTTATTTACTTCTTTTTACTTTTTTGGAATGTTTTTGCTTTGTCAGTAGCATGATTACAACCATTACTTTTTTTATATCACTTGAGGCATAGCAAATTGTTCCCATCTTTTCAATTTTATTTTTTGAATGTCTTTTCTTATGTGTTTCTTGTAAACAACAGATTGTATGATTTTATTTTCTTATCCAATCAATTACTCATTTTCATTATATTAGATTGTTTAATCCATCCATATTTAAAGTTATGAGAATTAGGCTTACATATTGCTTTATTTGCCTCTATTTTTTTCTTATAGAAAAGCAATTCCCTCAAAAGGGAGCTGAAAAGAAGTGGGGTACAAAAGGAAGGCATCCAGTATAGGGCAAGTTAGGGGTAGATGATGGGACATAGTTTTGAAGTCCAAATAATGAGAATCAGAGCTGGAAGGAGAATGAAGACTGCTTTAGGCCTTTCAAAGAAAATTAAAGGTCCCAGAAGAATTCACCAATGGAGGAAGGGATTCAAGCCTGGTAGAAGAATATTTTCCAGTAACCAGACCAAAGAGCCAATAATGATCCCCATTTCATCCCTCATTGTCTATTTTGTCCTCATCTAATTCTTGTAAAGTGATTTTTTTCTACTGATTCCCATTTCTAAGTCAAAAGATTTCCATTACTGGTTTATTGTGAACCAAGAATAGAATGGGCAATTGGCAATGCAAACTGCTCCACATGGAGCTGAAAATATTCTTTAATTTTGTTCTGAGTAGACCACCCAGAGGGAATAAGCCAGTAGTTTCATTCTTGGCCCTTCCAGGAAGACACAAGTCAAGGATACAATTAACATCAAAGAAGATAGGATTGCCTTATTTATTTCAGGACACCAATATAGGAGACTCTTAGACCATCATTTAAAGTCAATTATTTCTGGATAGGCCACCAACTGCTTTCATTTTTGGCCATTATTGTGCTTCCTGAAGAATTCAAGAAGGAATGAATTAGTAAGGGACATAAAGCTTTCAGAGTACAAGGTGAAGAAAGGATGTGTTAAAGCTGTCATGTGCACTCATTTCCTTATCTCTGATTATATAAGGGAATGGTGTGTATTTGATCCTGGAGGTAATGGAGAATGACAAGAATTTGAGTGTCTGGGCTGGTGATATGGTCAGATCTTCCCTTCTGGAAGATCATATTGACAAATAAATGAAATATTGATCAGAATACAGAAGACTTGTGATAGGCAGAACAGCCAAAAGGACTTTGCAATAGTTCAGTTGCGGAGTCAGCGTCACAGAGGAGGGCATATTCAAGACAAATTACAAAGGTAAAATTGACAGACCTTGACAACAGATTGGATATGGAAGGGGGGTAAGAGAGTTGGGCTTCAAGGATACCATCTCTGTAGTGGGCCTGGGTGAGTGGGAGGATGATGATGCCCTAGACAGTATCAGAGAAATTTGGAGGGAAGTTGGGTTTGTGAAGAAAAATGATTAGTTCAGTTTTAAACATGTTGAGTTTAAGATGTCTGCTGAACATCCAACTTGAACATGCTCAGTAGGTAGGTGGAGATGCAAGTAGAAAGACTAAAAAAAGCATATTTAAGAATCATGTAGATAGCATTCCAGATAGGAACTATATTTTAAATGGGACCAGGAGCAGATGACCTCATCCAAGATCATGACTAAGCAATAACAACTACACTCTAATGAAAGCAGTACCCAAGGGCTACAATGGAAATTAAAACTTAGATTTACCCATCAAATTCAAACATGGAGAAGAGGACAGAGCCTAGCTCTGTCAGAAAAAATGTAATACAGAAATTCAGGTTGAAGTCATAATTCAAATAGAAGAAGACTCCCAATAAAATAAATATAATGGATTGAAGAATTCCAAGGTTAATCTCATAAGAAGATAAATTCATAAGAAACAGGAGAACACAGAAATGAATGAATGTAGGAAGTGAAGAAAGAAATGAGACATATAAGGAAAGAAAAATGGATACTTGGAAAGAGAATAAATAGCTTATAATAAAGGTGAAACACCTTATTCAAAGAATGGATTCTCTGAAAAACAGAATGGAAATAATAAAATTCAGTAATTAGATAGGACATTTAAAATAAAGCCAAAAGACTGAAAAGTTAGCAGACCATATGGAGTATCAGTGCAACTAACCTAGGAAATAGGATAATTAAACACACATAGAAATGTCCCAGCCAAATTCCAAAATTTTCACATCAAAGAAACAATATAAGAAACATCCAATAAGAAAGAACAAGGCATCAGTCAGAAGTACACAAGGTTATGAAGCAAAAAATCAAAGGAAATGTAAAGTTTGGAATATGTGGTAGGCAAAAGGCAAAACCCAAAAACTTTAGAAAGAAGAGTAGCATCCTATAAAATTGAATATGATTTTATGGAGTGAAAAAAGGATTTTTAACAAAATAGATAGCTTTCAAACATTCCTGAATCTTGGTGCATTCTTTGAAACACAATCACAGGAGACAAATCAAAAATAGAAACAGCACCACCTCTGCCTCTCATCCCCTCTCCACTCTTGAATCAGACCACTAAGAGTTAAATCATAAACAAACTAGAAGAGCAATGAAAACATTAACTTTGAGATTTATTTATAGGAAAAGAGCTTATGATAAAAGAAGACCCAAAGAAGGAGCAAAGATTATTACAGAAGATAAAATGGACAATTCAGATTGCATAAAATCCAAGGTAGTTAACTAAAATGTTAAACATTTGCACAAATGCAATGTAGCTAAAATGTTAAACAATTATTACAACAAGTTTCTCTGAGGTTTTCTATTTCAAACATATTTAATCTGATTCAAATTTATAAGAATAAAAGCCATTCTGCAGTTGATAAATGATCAATAAATTTAAATAGGCACTTTTAGGGAAATATATCCAAACCACTGATGCCTATTTAAAAATGCTCTGATCACTAATAATTAGAGAAATTAAAATTATAATAACTGTCACGTTCCACCTTACATCCATCAGTTGGCAGAGTTTACAAAAAAGGAAAATGACAGATGCTACAAGGGTAGAACTAATTGATTCATGATATAGAATAGGCATGCATTTTTGCACATAGTGTGGGATTTTATTTTGTTTGATATATTTATTACAAAAGCTTTTTTTTCTTTCCTTTTTTAAATGGGAGTCAAGGTGTAAAGATGATTTGGGATAGGGGTATATGGTAACAAAACCAAAGAGAAATAAATTAAGGTAATTGAGGTATATTTTAGTTTGTTCTTATTGTTGTTTCAAAACCGAAGATAATGGAGGGCAAATCAGAAAGAAGCTTAGACAAGAAGTTCAGTTTTGAAAATTACAGGCTGAATTTATTATGTATTCAGAAAAGGAAAGCTGTACATAAGATTTGCAGTTTGATGTGCAGTTCTATTTTTCTGTTCTACCATGAATGTGGAAATGTCTGTTTTATTTGGTGTGTTCAGGATAAAAATAAGGAATTAAAAAAAGATGTGAAAGAATTTATTCACAAAGGGGTGGGGTTCAGCAGTCAAAAAAGCAGAATCAAACAAAATGTTATTTATAAGAAACCTACTTGCAATGTAAATATTCTCACATACTAGAAAAATGAATGGCTGAAATGATCTATCAGAACGTCCCCCCAAAAAGCCAGAGTGAATATCATGATCTCAGACAAGGGAAAAGTAAAAATAAATATGGTTAAGTTAACTAGTATTTAGGAATATATATAAAATCAAAAGGTGGTCCCTACTCTGAAGGAGCTCACAGTCTTTTGGGGGAAATATGTACAAACAAAATATAGACAGGATATGTTGAAAGTATTAGGATTAAAAAGGCTTCTTGCAGAAAATGGAACTTTAGTTGATACTAGAGGGAAACTAGGGTAGCCAGGAAGTAGAGATGAAAAGAGCCAGCATTCCAGAAAGAAGGACAGCCTGTTAAGATTCCTGGAGTCATGAGATGGAGTATTCAATGCAAAGAAGTCCAGTGTAATTGGTTTGCAGAGTACTACCAAGGGGATTGTAGTTTAAGAAGATTGGAAAGGTAGGAAAGTCTTAGTTGATATTATGAAGGTCTTTGAATGCTAGACAGAGGATTTTATATTTGTTCCTGGGGGTAAGAAGGAGCTATTATGGAACGATGGATAGGAAGGGTTATATGATAGGATTAGACTTGCACTTTAGTTTGTTAGCTGAAAGAATTGGGGTACAGAAAGACTTGAATTAGGGAGACCAACCGGAATACTATTGCAACACTCCAGGTGTGAGGTGATTAAGGCTTGGGGTTTCAACCACAGGATGGTTGGGGTTTCAGAAGAGATCTTTCTCTCCACTATATACAAGAGATATTACAAAAATAAACAGAACAAGCATTGATAAGATCTGATATGTATGTGGGCGCTGGTAGTTAAAAAAAAAAGAGTGATGAGTTGGAGAGATCAGCGGGAAGATTGGGAGAATGGTAGCACTCTCCACAGTAATTAGGAAAGAGAGGAAGGGTTTTTTTTTTTTTTTTTTTTTGGAAAGTCCAGAGCAGGACTACTAGATGAAGAATAATCTGCAATTCGTCATTCTGAAGCTGGAGAACATCCCATCTAATCTAGCCATAGTCCACTGGAACTCCCAACCAGAAATGAATCTATAACTATATTGATCAGCCCTAAACCTAGGTAAGGAACTTGCAGAGTCCAAGTCAGTAGGGTAGAAAGCAGGCTTTGCCCCAGAAAACACCATTTTGGGAGTATTGAAAGTTTGCAATTTCCCAGCCTGATTTATATCTGAAATCTTGGAAAAACCCAAAATCAATACGCCAAGAAAATACTAGGACCCAGGAACATAAGAACTCAGTTCAGAAATCCCCTCCTCCTACCCACAAGTGTGCAATGTCTGATCTTAGCATAAAATCCAACATGAGGAAGTAGATTGGACTAAGCAAAAAATAAAAAATAAACAAAAATCTCACCAAAAATGGTATAATAGTGACAGGTGAATTCAAGACACAAAAGAAGAGAATGACTCCAAGACATCTCCATGCAAAACTTCCAAGAAAAATATAGTTTGAACCCAAATCCAACCAGAGTGCCTCAAAAAGAAGAATCAAGAGTTATTTTTTTATTTTTGAAAAAAAAAAGCTAAAAATAATTTTTGAGGACAAATAAAAGCAGTGCAAAGGAAAAATTAGAAAAGAAATTAGAACTTTGGAAGAAAGATAATAGAGAATTAATATCTTGAAGCAAGAGGTACAAAACCTTAATTTAAAAAATTAAAATTAGAATTCAAATAGAAACTAATGATAATGCAAAATCAAGAAATACTAAGATGATGTTAAAGACTGGAAAAAATAGAAGAAAATATAAGGTACCTTGTAGAAATGATCTGGAACAAAAAAGGAAAGTGATAAATGTTGGAGAGGATGTGAGAAAAATGGGACACTACTACTACAACAGAACAACTTTGTGTGATGATCAGCTATGATTGATCCAGTTCTCAGCAATGCAATGATCTTAGATGAGAACTAAGGACTCAGGAAGAAAAATGCAGATTAAGTACTAATGGACTCTGAATGCAGATCTAAGCATATTTTTAAATTTACTTTAATCTTTCTCATTTTTTCCTTTTGATCTATTTCTTGTTTCATAATTTTGAGTAATATGGCAATATGCTTTATATGATAGCACATGTGTATCAAACTGCCTATCATTTTCAGAAGAGGAAAGGGAAAAGAGAAACATTTGGAACTCATAATCTTGTAAAAATGAATTCTAAAATTTTTCTTGAAATGTAACTGGGGGAAAATATTATTTTAAAAAATGACCTGGAAAAAAATAAGGAGAGATAATTTAAAAGTCACTGGACTATCCAAGAGCCATGAACATGAAAAAGGACCTAGCTATCTTAGTTCAAGTAATCACAAAGTAAAAGTGACTAAATCTCTTAGAATCAGAGGGCAAGATGGAAACAGAAAAAAAAATTCATGTTACTTCCTGAAAAACATTCCCCAAATGAAAACTCTCAGGAACATTTTAGCCAAAATTCAATGCTTCTAGGTCAAAGGGGAAAAAAATTACTGCAAGCAGCCAACAAAAGAATTCAGTACTTTAAGTTCCATAGTCAACATCACATGTAATTTAGCAACTACCACTATAAAGGAGCTTTCTAACTACAGTAACATACCCAACAAAACTGAGTATAATTCTATATAAGGAATAATAGAGCTTACTCAAAAGGACTGCCAAATATTCCCAATGAAATGATTAGAGCTACATAGAAATTTTGAAATGTAAACAGAAAAGTCAAGAGAAACATAAAAATGTAAATATGAGAAAACAATCATGAAGAACTAAACAAAGATAAACTGTTTTCACGTGAGGAAACAAGCAGGGATTATTAGAGGCAGCATAATTAGAAAGAGGATCTGTAGAATAGATTAGATACCCATGACACAATAATCAAGGCCTAAAGTAATCTAGTATTTGATAAATCCTCAAACTCCAGCTTCTGGAATAAGAACTCACTATTTGGCCAAAATTGCTGGGAAAACGCAAAAATAATATGTCAGAAGCTTGGCATAAACCTACATCTCACACCCCATACCAAAATAAGGTCAAAATGGATACATGATTTGAGCATAAAGGATGATTCCATAAACAAAATAGGAGAACAAGGGATAATTTACCTGTCAGATCTCTGGAGAAGGAAGGAATTTATGACCCAAGAAGAACTAGAGAACATTATGAAAGGCAACTTTGATTACATTAAATTAAAAGGTTTTTGCACAAACAAAAACAACAGAAACAAGATTAAAAGGGAAGTACAAAGCTGAGAAAAAAATCTTTATAATCAGTATTTCTGATAAAGGAATCATTTCTAAAATATATAAAGAACTGTGCCAATTTTATAAGACTATAAGTCATTCCCCCGTTGACAAATGGTCAAAGGCTATGAACAGACAATTTTCAGATGATGAAATTAAAACCATCTATAATTATATGAAAATTGCTCTAAATCACTATTGATTAGAGAAATGCAAATTAAAAAAACTCTGAGGTATCACCTTATACTTCTCAGATTGGCTAAGATGACAAGAAATGATAATGATAAATGTTGCAGGGTTGTGAGAAAACTGGGACACTAATGCATTGTTGATGGAGTTGTGAAATGATCCAGCCATTCTGAAGAGCAATTTGGAACTCTGCCCAAAGGGCTATAAAACCATGCATATCCTGTGATACAGCAGTGCCATTATTGGGTTTGTATCCCAAGGAAATCATAAAAGAGGAAAAAAGACCCACGTGTGCAAAGATGTTCATAGCAGCTCTTTCTGTGGTAGCAAAGAATTGGAAGATGAATAGATGCCCATCAATTGGGGAATGGCTGAACAAGTTGTGGTATAAGAAGATAATGCAATATTATTTTTTTAAAAAAAAAAGGATGACAAGCTGATTTTAGAAAGGACTGGAAAGATTTACAAGAACTGATGCTAACAGAAACAAGCAGAACCAGGAATACATTGTACACAATAACAGCAAGAATGTGCAATGAAAGACTTGATTCTTCTTAGTGGTTCAGTGATCCAAAGCAATTCCAGTAGACTGGACGGAAAATACCATCTGTATCCAAAAAAAAGAACTAAGGAGACTGAATGTAAATCAACACATGATATGTTCATTTCTTTTTTCTGTTTTTTCTTAATCTCTTCCATGGTTTTTCCCTTTTGCTCTGATTTTTCTTTCCTAACATGATTCATAAAGCAATGTATATTAAAAATAAATAAATTTACTTCAATAAAAAATCCTAAAAACTAATTTCCTAAGGATATTGTTGAAAAAAAAGAATCATTTGTACAAAAAATCTATTGAAGGATTTTTATAATGTTAAAAATTAATGTGTAACATGTATTTAGCAGTTGGGGTTTAGCTGAATGTATTGTGATAGAGAAATATAATGTTAGTGTAGCATAAAAGTGACAAAAATGAAAAAAAATACATAACCAAAAAGAAAATAAATAGAGTCTGTGGTTCTTTTATATTTTTATAATCTTAAAAAAAGATTGGAAAGGAAGGGAAAGAGAAATACATTGAGAGGGAACAAAGAGAGGAAAAATGGAGAAAATTATCTCATAAAATAGGGTTGGGGAAGGAGTGGAGTGAGATGGTTTCTGGAATCTCACTCATCTAAACTCATTGTTGGAAGGAACAATACACATACATCTGATTTGAATACAGAAATACACTTCACTCAACTGGGAAATAGGAGGGAGAGGGGTTAAAGGAAAGGAGCAGGGATTAAAAGGTTAAAGGAAAAGAGGGAGTATAGAATGAGGGAAGACAATATAAGCAAAACAAACTCTTAAAGAAAGGCTGGAAAACAAAGAAAGAAAAGTATAAGACAATAAATATAGATTACTAATCAATGAAAAGTCATAATTGTTAATAGGATAAAGATAACAGAAAGAATTATAAACTAGAATACAACTTTTTTATTTTGTGAGCAAAAAGATGGAGGACTAGATATTTTCTCTCATCCACATAACCTTTGAGACCTCTCTTACAAAGAAATTATGCAGCAACTTTATTTAAAAAAAAAAAAAAAGCAACTTTAGCTGTTTCCATAGTCTAGGACACCCAGAGTTCAAAAGAATGTTAAAAAGAAAGACAAAATCCATGAACTAATATCTATTGATCTCATTCAGCATTCCTCCCTCTCTCACCCTCTTCCCCACGCAACTGGTAGTGAGGCTGCACTACCTGACTTAAGAACTTAATACATATGAACTTGCAACCAAACTTAACTCCATACCTTAGAGACCCTGGCTCCGGATGATTGAAGTTTGCTTGGATCACAAAAGATCCAATGCCATGACAGCCCTTCAGGAGTAGAAACTTGCCAAGAGTCTCAACAACCAGAAGCACTGTGCTGTATAAGAAAGAAAAGGGGGATAGGGGCAGACCTCATATCCCAAACCCATTTCTTCCCCAAAGCCTTGGATTGTTAAACTACAAAAATCAATCCCACAGAATAAGCACTGCAAAGCTCTAAATGCCAGTGCTGGACCAGAGAATTGAGGAGTAAAAATACAATATTCGAGACAGAATAATATGTGTGTGTGGGAGCTGTATAGGACTCCACTAAACCTGATAGAGTTTAGAGCCAACTGGAGAAATGGTGTCAGTTCTGTCCACCTAAAAATCATTTGCGGCAGAGACCTTTGCTGGTCAACCAAAAATTGCTTAATGTGGGAAAAGGATGAGATTCTTTACAGCAAGATATATTTCCTCTCTTGAGATCTATATCTGTGTTGTGATGGTTTGGATATATAACTCCTGTTTTTGAAATAATTACTCTATATCCTTTGTGTCTCAAGTTTTGTTAGCATATTTTTGTTCAGCCATTTTCAATCATGTCTTTGTGATCCCATTTGGGCAAAGATACTGGATGATTTGCTATTTCCTTCTCTAGATCATTTTACAGATAAGGAAACTGAGGCAAACAGGATTAAGTGACTTGCCTGGAATCACAAAGTACCTGAGGTCGATTTTGAACTCAGGTAAAGTTCTGTGCATAGAACTCTATCCACTGCAGTGCCATCTAGCTGCCTTAAAAGTGAAGCTGGAAGATGAGTACTTTGATCCCATGACCTCTCTCATACTAAGCAAACATTCTATCATATAAGCTAATTCCTCCAAATATATATTCTGATTGTTCTTTGTATTTATTCTGGTCTTGTTATGATTTCATTTTGTTTACTTATTATTTTATTGATTTGATTTTCTGCTCTCCTCTTTTTTAATCAGATTCGTTAAAAGTTTACCCATTTCATTAGTCTTTTCAAAAAAATCAGCTTTTAGTTTTGTCATTTGTATATTTTTTGTTTTTAATTTATCTATTTCTCCTCAAAATTTTAATATCTCTGCCTTTGTGCTTATTTTAGGTTAGTTTGTTTATTTTCTAACTTTAATATGTGTTCTTAATTAATTTTCTCTTCTTTTTTTTATTTTGTTAATGTAGATTTATAGGGATAAGATTTTTTCCCCTGAAGACTGCTTTAGCTGCATCCCAGAAATTTTGGTATATTGTTATATATATATGTATGTATGTATGCATAATTAAAATTTTCCTTCATATAATTATTGTTTCTATTATTTGTTCCTTGAGCTATTCATTATTTAGCATTTTATGTTAAATACCCTTTTAGATCTTTTGTTTTTGATCCCTGAATATTTTTATTATGTTATATGCAAAGAATGTATGTTATTTCTGCCTATTTGTTTACCCTTGTACATGGTCAATTTTTTAAAAAAAGTTCCATGTAGTGATGAGAACTATGTGTATGTATGAGTATATGCACATATACACATTCTTTTGCAGTGCCATGTAGAAGATAACATAAGATTTGTAGCCTTAGTTTCTTTAAGAATTTGTTCAGTTTCATCTTTTCCCATTTATCTTTCTATATCTTTCTATAGGACTTATCCAAAACGGAGAGTGGGAAATTAAAATTTTCTGTCACTATTGTGGTAATGCTGTATTTTTTTGTAGCTCAGTTAATATTTCCTTTATAAATTTGGATGCTAACCCATTTTGGAGTCAGGTTAATTACTGAAATTGATTTCTTTTAGAATAATGTTTTGTTTTTAGAATAATGTTCCTTGTTTATCCCTTTGTGGTTTTTGAATATTTGTTTTTGCTTTGTCAAATAGCATGATAGCAAAGGCTGCTTTTTTGGATTTACTTTATGTATCATAAATTTTTTGCATCTCAATTTTATTTTGTATTTTGTGTATAGCTTTGTTTTTAAGTGTCTCTCCTGAGCAATAGATTATAGGATTTTCTTTTCTTATCCAATATGTTGCTTTATTTAATACAATTATATTTAAAGTTGTCAGAATTAGGATTACATTTTCCTATGTCTATAATATTGGGGGATTTTTTTGTTACTATTTCCCCCCTTCCATTGCAAATATACTATTATATGTCTTCAGTTACTTTGCTTTAACTTTTTTTTTCTAGTAAATTTATTTATTTTTAATACACATTGCTTTATGAATCATGCCGAGAGAGAAAAATCAGAGCAAAAGGGAAAAACCATGGGAGAGATTTAAAAAAAACAGAAAAAAAGAAGTGAACATAGTATGTGTTGATTTACCTTCAGTCTCCTTAGTTCTTTTTCTGGATGCAGATGGCATTTTCTGTCCATTTTATTGGGATTGCCTTGGATCACTGAACCACTGAGAAGAACCAAGTCTTCCATAGTTGATTATGACACATTCTTTTTTTTTTTATTAAAGCTTTTTATTTGTATAACATATGTATGGGTAGTTCCCCAACATTGATCCTTACAAAGCTTTCCATTACAAATTTTACCCCCAGTCCCCTCCTCTCCCCTAGATGGCAGGAAGTCCACTACATGTTAATAATGTTGAAATGCTTGAGAAGTTATGCAAGAAAAATCCTATCTACAAGAAAAAAAAAAAGAATCAGAGAAAGGCAACACAATGCAAGCAAATGTCAATAGAGATCATGAAAATGTTACGTTGTGGTCCATATTTCATTTCCCTCTCTCTGGGTGTATATGTTTTTCTTCAGTGAACAATTGGAACTGGTTTGAGACAATTCTTTGTTGCAGAGAGCCATGTCCATCAGAATTGATCATCATGTAATACTGTTGTTACTGTGTATGATGATCTCCTGGTTCTGATCGTTTCACTCAGCATCAGTTCATGCAAGTCCCTCCAGGCCTCTCTGAAATCGTCCTGCTGGTCGTTTCTTACAGAACAATAATATTCCATAACATTCATATACCATAATTTATTCAGCCACTCTCCAATTGATGGGCATCCCTTCAGTTTCCATTTTCTAGCCACTACAAAAAGAGCTGCCACAAACATTCTTGCACATGTGGGTCCCTTTCCCTCCTTTAAAATCTCTTTGGGATATAGGCCCAGTAGAAACACTGCTGGATCAAAGGGTATGCACAGTTTGACAACTTTTTGAGCATAGCTCCAAATTGCTCTCCAGAAGGGTTGGATCCGTTCACAGTTCCACCAACAATGTATTAGTGTCCCAGTTTTCCCACATCCCCTCCAACATTCATCGTTATCTTTTCCTGTCATTTTAGCCAATCTGACAGGTGTGTAGTGGTACCTCAGAGTTGTCTCAATTTGCATTTCTCTGGATCATGACACATTCTTGCTGTTATTGTGTATAACGTATTCCTGGCTTTGCTTGTTTCTGTTAGCATTAGTTCATGTAAATCTTTTCAGTCCTTTCTAAAATCAGATTGTTCATCTGTTTTTATAGAACAATAATATTCCATTACCTTCATATGTCACAACTTGTTCAACCATTCCCCAATTGATGGACATGTACTTATCTTTTAATTCTTTGCTACTACAAAAAGAGCTGCTACAAATATTTTTGTACACACAGATCCTTTTCCCTCCTTTATGATTTCCTTGGGATACAGACCCAATGGCAATGCTGGGTCAAAGAGTATGCACAGTTTTATAGTCCTTTGGGTATTGTTTGAAACTGGTCTCCAGAATGGTTGGATTATTTCACAACTCCACCAACAATGCATTAGTGTCCCAGTTTTCTCACATCCCCTGTGTGAGAAATGCTGAAAAGTGGAGTTTCCACAATGTTGCAAGCTTTGAGGTAGTATGGGATAGTGGGTACCATTTGACCAAGGGGTTTTCAGAATGTTAGAGGTTAAGGAAGGTTAAGATTCCACAGAACAATTAAATGATCAATAGAAGCCTTGTGCAACCAAAGAATTGGGGCTAGGAAGGCACAGGTGGATTCAGCCATTGAGAAAGAGTCTTCTGGTTTTGAGAAAAACACAAATTCAAGATAATAACCAATCCAGCCCAAACTAATTTGGGTCAGTGACCTGACTTGATCAAATCACTACTGAGACTGCTTAATAGGCTAATTGAATATTAA
The DNA here is from genome assembly GCA_023553655.1 of Myrmecobius fasciatus. NCBI lineage: Eukaryota > Metazoa > Chordata > Mammalia > Dasyuromorphia > Myrmecobiidae > Myrmecobius > Myrmecobius fasciatus. Next base: position 107,718 of record JAJPUD010000109.1, read on the forward strand.
ACTACACACTTCATAGGAGGAGTTTTACACCATTTTTGAACATGGGATGTATGATGGGGGGAACATGTTTTATACATGTTAAGGGGAAACATGGTAGTGGGTGTATCAGAAAAGTTGTAACTGCAAGAAATGGACTAATCTGTTCTCTGAAAAGATAGGCTGCACCACACTAGCAAGTATAAAGGTCCTCCCACTTCTGTGCTCAATGCTCCCTCTTTCCAAGAGGAGTGGGGACCACTTCTGGCTAGAAACTTTTAAGACAATTCCTTAAGATTTTTCCTTAATAAATTTTTTTCAATATCTGATTTTCAGTGTCAAGAGTATATTTCTAATACCTACAACATTTATCATTATCTTTTCTGTCATCTTAGCCAATCTGAGAGGTGTGAGGTGATATTTCAGAGTTGCTTTAATTTGCATTTCTCTGATCAATAGTGATTTAGAGCATTTTTTTCATATAATTACAGATGACTAATTTCATCATCTGAAAATTGTTCATCTCCTTTGACCATTTATCACATGCCTTGTATTCTTATGAATTTAAAACAGTTCTTTATATATTTTAAAAATGAGACCTTTATCAGAAACACTGGCTATATGCTTTAACTTTTTAAAATATGACTCTCTCCACTGGCTCTCTTCCCCTCACCCTCAATCCTTTCTTCTCATTTGTTACCCCTTTCTCTTTGGAGCTGAGCTTATTGATTCCCTTTTTCTTTTTATCTAATTAATTTTTCCCCACTCCCCCCCTCACTCTGTCAAGTAGATTGTCCCTCCTTCACTTTACTTTCAACTTGTTCTTTTTGTTAGGTTTTTTTTTTTTTTTTCATTTTGGGAGTTCCTTTCCAGAGAGAATTCCTCTTATCTCTTCATTATACATTTTCTCCATCTACTCTAAACCTTCTTTCTCTGCCTAGTTTATAACCCCTATAAATATTGACTTCTCTATCTTTGTATTCCTCATTAAATAAAACCTTCTGATTTATCCATTCCAAGCTCTCCCTTCTAGGCCATTTACACCAATGTCTTGGAAAGGCCCCATGCTTTTCCCTTCTTCACTGTGCCTCACTCCCAGAACAATGCCGATTCCTGTAGCTTACAGAGGATACTATCCCTTGGTAGGATCTTCCTTCCCATATCTTTGATTATAAAGTTCACAATAGATATATAATATCCCTTGCTTTTTTTTCTTTCCTTCCCTTTCTTTCTTTTTTATTCTCCACTGTAATCACCTTTTTTCTTTTTCTTTCTTAAGATTATCAAAACATCACAAAACCATATCCAAGCCTCTTTTCTTAGTTACTTCATGCCCTTTGATGAATTTAAATACCTTACTTTTGTATAGCCCTTTCAGTATTCTCATTTTTATTTACTTTTTAACATTTATCCATGTGACTATATTTTTAAAAATCTTTTTAGCTCTGCTCATTACATCAACAATGTTTGGAACACCTCTGTTTTAATAAAGATTCATTTTATCCCTTGTGACATTACAATTCAATTTTGAAATTTTATATTCCGAGTTCTTTTCTTCTTCACAGTGTTGGCTGACAAATCTTGTGTAATGCTGAATGAGGTTCCTTAGTTTTGGAATTTTTGTGTGTGTGCTTGTAATATATTTTCTTTGACCCCCAAACTTTGAATTTTATCTATGAGATTCCTAAGGACTTTCACATTGAAGTTTCTCTCATGATTATGACTGACAACTTAATCTGTCCTTAGCCCTTACTGAGTATCTGAAAAATTCTTTAGCTTTAGATCAATATGTATTATACATATACAACATGTGTGTATGATATACATATTATAATATAAGTACATAAATATATATGTATGTACACATATGCATGTTTTATTATATACTGGCATGCACATAGATTTTTTTCCCCTTGTTACTTCTTACTCAACCTGTTCTTGCTACTCAACTGCAAGCCCCAACTCTCTTCTGTGACTAAATCCCGAACCCAACTCTGGAAGTCAGGGCCATATAGCTGTTTAATAAAGAGCTCTTCCTGCTCCCTATCTAGTATATTATATCAGGTTTCAGCCTCATTCCAGTATAGTTTCATGTCCATGTCTGGAATCTGAGCTTCACAGCTATAGGCTGGCTCCCATATCTTCTTCCTGAAGGGCATACAGTCTCAAGTTCCATCCATGCTGGATATATTTGTTCTACTACACAGTTACAGGCCCAGGTCAGTCCCTACTCTGGAAGTCTCATGTATATATATATCCTCTCCTTAGTTCAGAGGCCTCTGATAATCTTTCCTTGCTGTTTTTCACTGGAAGAAAAACCCACAGTAATTTTTCCTTGGATTATCCAATCACTACTTCTTGGTATTCTTCCTCAATCTTTGTCATAGTAGTTGTTGGAGAAAGCTTGGCTGTTTCCTTCTATTCCTCCATATTTGCTGTTCTGCTCAGACAAAAACTTTCAGTCCCTTGAAAATAATGTAGGGATATATCATATACACATTAGTATTAAAGATGACATATAATGCAAAGTATCACTCGATGGAATGCTTTAAACAATGGAAAATATAACATTAACAATAGTAAAAATAATTATATCTAGTTGTTTTCTTCAGAGATATACATAATTTGTTTTCTAATTTATTGCTCTAGAATTTGATTGTTCACCAGATCATAACATTTTCTTTCAAAGGAGTTCTTAAAGACTATCATGGTACTGTGGAAAGATTACTGACTTGAGAATCAGAGATTCACAATGACATTGATGAATTCAATTAATTTTTGAGCCTAATTTCCTCAATTCTGAAATGAAAGGGTTAGTTTAGCTGGCTTTTGAAATTCCTTACAGCTTTCCTTCTAGGATCCTAAGACATGGAGTAAGGATTAGAGAACTTGTCACTGGAGGTAATGCTCCCATTTATTTTAAATCAGCTCTTCAACTTCAATCCTTAAAATATTTTATGTTTTGCTGTTTTCATCTCACTCTCATTTGCTCTCTCTTAAACTAGAACAATATAGTAGAAAATATATCAATTACTCATGTCTCTGTCTGAAACTTGTTTGTTAGCTCTCAATTAGCCACTGACAAGATTTAGTATCAAAGAATATCACAGTCCAAACATTAGAAGGGAACTCAGAGACATCTAGTTTAACTTGTACCCAAGAGTCAGCTCTGTAATTTCCTAACACATAGTCCTCCAGCAGTAACCACTTGCAGGTGAGGGATCCCACCACTTCCTGGGGCAGCTCATTCTGGTTGAATTCTAAATGTTAAGTAGTTGGGTTTCCAGTCCACATTTATACATACATACATATATATATATTTGCTTGTGTCTCAAACATTCAACATTGTATAGTATTGTTTAATAAATTGACTATAATGACCAAAGCCTGGGTCAGTTTTCCTGATGGACAATTGTTCTGGGGACAGAGTACTGCTGAGTATGTGTGAGAGAATATGAGTCCTCATTGACTGAGCCCAATGAAGGGAATTCATTTTGGTTGGAGACACTTGGCAAGGACCTTCAGGAGAGATGAGTCATGAGAGGCAAGGCAAAACCACTTAAATGGCTAATAGGAAACCTGGAGCCACAGACCTGCAAGATTGTCTTCCATTAGGAATCCCAAATTTTTGGGCTTGCAACCCTAGAGAGTGGATTTCCCTTTGTGATGTATTTTTTTTCTTTTTCCTTTGGATAAACTTATCTTGATGATAATTATGGAACTCACTATTTTGTATTCTGAGGGTATATCCTAATCTTTTTAACTTTTCTAATTTCGGTTTGCTATTTTCTTTAATAAGAAAGACCATATACGGTGGTTTTTTTGTGTAAGGAGAGCATGTACATCATATACATGCACCGACTCATTCATACATATTGCATTTAGTTTTTGTGTTATAGTCATTCTTCTTTTGTTATTTTTTCCCTTGCCTAGGACAGTCTAAAATAATGAGGGAAAATTTATATCGCATCTTCCAGAAGCAGAATAGAAGTAAAGTGATGGCTCTGTGGAATCAGAACATATGGAAGACAAAAAAGGGGGAAGCTAAAAGCTTGTACTCATCTTTCATGATTTGTCTGTTGTATAATGAAGGCATTGGACTAAATGATTGTATAGGTACCAACTAGCTCCAAAATTTTAGGATTCTGGGCAGAGCAAATAAGGACTCACTAAATGAGGAAGAAGTGGAGAAGACAGAGAATGACAGAGTTGTTTGACTTCCTTGCTCCAGCTGCCTCCTCTGGCCTGCGATGAGAATTCAACACATTGCCAAATAAAACAGAAAAGCAGTTTATTTCTGCTTTAAAATCCCAGGGAAAAAATATCTTCACAGAATCATATATTTTCATCCTAATTGAACCATATCACTTCTTATTTAAAATTCATGACATGTATTTTATTTGTTTTTTCTTTTTCTTTTTCTTTTTTTTTTTTAACTTATTTCTGGAATTGTGGTTTCTTTAGGGCAGAACCATGCCAATGAACCAAAGCTAGCACACCTAGCCCTTTTAAAATGACAACCACGACCTTGGCATGGAGAAGTGGCAAATCTAAAAGCTTATTTTTATTTTACTAAGCTATTAAAATCACCTCAGGAATAGAAGACAGAAAAAGAAAACTCTACATATAAATACTGCTAGAGAATACCAAGAATTTATTAAATTCTGACCTGACAAAAATTGGCACTTGAAATTAAAGTCCCATGCAACCTTGCCTTCAATTTGCTAAGTGTATGGTTTTAAGACATTATAGCACCTACTTACAGGCATAATTAAAATTTTAAATACCTTTTAAGAACAAAGCCTGTGTGGTGAACAGCTACTATTAAAGAAAATATTGAGTTTTGGGATACTCTGCTTGCCCTTGGGAAAGGGTGGGAACATTTGATTGTAATCCCAACTCCCCTCCCCCATCCACACCCCCTCAGAAGCCCCAAATACCACCAAATTAACCCTTGGACCTCAGAAGGCACTAATTTACTGATAGTTGGTTTCATACAATGGTCATCCACAAATTTGCATGTTCTTCCATTTTAGGTTATGTGAATGATATGTCTCCAGAGATGGTGGCTGATCTTTTTCTTTTTCCTCCCTAATTTTCTCACCAAAATGTTTAATCAGCAAAAAGACAATATATTTATAGATATAATAAAACAGTGGAGGAAAAAATGTTTAAATATATATTTGCATGTTATATTTTGCATACATATGTATACATATGTGTGTCTATATATATATGTACATATATATATATATAAGTACTTTCCTTTTAATTATCTAATGCCAAATTTAGAAAATTCTATGTAACACTGATTACACTGGCCTCCAGTGCTTGAAAGGTCCAATATACTTCATTTCATCTTTTCTAGGGTCCTCCGGTAGCTTTAGGGAAAGTTTGAGCCCCCACAAATCACATTTCTGCAAAGGTAGGGATAGTTCCCTGTACCCCAGTTTCATTTAACAACAAATAGCTTAGCTTTTACAAAGAAAGATTTACTTTAAGTGTATAAACACAAACATACAAACTTGGCACTCATCATGTGGACTTAGTTCTCCTCTTGTACCCCAAAGCTCTGGGGAGGAAAAGGGGAATTAGAGTCATAGTTTAGCATGTCTCAGTTTCAGGTCCAGCCCCCAGGCCAAGCTTGACTTTCTACCAAGTTGATTGATTGCAACATGCTGCTCAGAATCATGGCTCCAAGGTTGCCATGGCTTGACTCCTGGTGTGAAGAACTTGAAACCGAAGGAAACAACACAGAATAAAGACCCCAGGCCAATTTCTTGGAGCCAAACTAAAAGAGACGGAGGATGTCCCTTTCTTGGTTCACTTCTGTGTGAATTATGATCTTCACTCTCTGGAAGCAGCAAGAAAGAGAGGGCACTAGAATGAGAGAGAACCAGAAAGAGCTAAGACTGACCAGTTCTAAAGACTCAGACTGCTTTGACCTCTTCTGGGTATAATGTCAATTAAAGGAGACTATACACACATGGTAGGGGACACAGTGCCTCCATGTTGGATGATCTGGGTGTGCTCAAGCAAGTCCTTCTTGTTAGACAATCTGGGGGTGCTCCAAAGATCCTTTACACCTTTCCCTAAATTGAAATTTGCTATCCCTGGCAGAAATGGAAATGCATATTTTTAAACATAGTCTTCCCCAAGTTCAGGTCCTTGTCCCAAATTCAAAATACTGTGGTCTCTGGGGAGATTTAAGCAATGTGCTTTTACTTGCTTCTCCAGTCTACACAGAAATGAGTCTAAGAACAGTCAATGTTGTGTGATCATATACAATTCCACATGAAAATCATGATAACCCCCAAATACAAAGTTTTGCAGATTCAATAAAATAAGAATTATTTGACAAAGTTTGCCAAGTATCTCTGTTCGCTTAGTCTTAGTCTCATAAGGCTTCTCTCAACCCACAAGAAAAAGAAAGAGCAAAGACAAAAGAAACTGTTTTTCATCTCAAATAGAAATTCATTGTACACTGAGTTTTCTAAATAGAACTGTCCCTATAGGGATTTGGGACATAGAGTTGCCTAGATACTACCCCTTTCTCAAATGATAAAACTGTCCTGGGTCCCATTGATTCCTCTTATACTGATTCCTTAATACATTAAGCCATCCAAATAGAGTTTGGGTGACGTGGGTGATATAGATTCCAGATGATGGTAGACACTAAAAACTGGGGTTTGGTCATATGAAGAATTCACAATGGCCATTCTCTTTAGCAAAAGATAAATTTATTTTTTGTTAAAGCTTTTTATTTTCAAAACACGTGCATAGATAATTTTCAACATTTATCTTTGCAGAACCTTGTGTTCAAAATTTTTTCTACTCCTTTCTTTCCATCCCTTTCTAGATGACGTTATCCAACATACATTAAACATGTGCAATTCTTCTACACATATTTCCACAATTATCATGCTATCCAAGAAAAATGAGATCAAAAAGGAAAAAAAATGAGAAAGAAAATAAAATGCAAGTAAACAATAACAAAAAAGTGAAAACACTATGTTGTTATCCACACTCAGTCCCCACAGCTCTCTTTCTGGGTGTAGATGGGTCTCTTCATCACAAGACCACTGAAACTGGCCTGAATCAAAAAGGTAGATTTATTTAGGGAAGAGGTTATGGACAAAATGAAGGGATACAATAGACATCAGGAATGGTAAATATGAAATAGAGTTGGAACAGCATAGAAAGACAAGTTCCTCAGTGGGAGTCACAGTTTTCCAATAGAAAGGGAGCATCCCATGGAATTGGGGCATGTCTTTAGCTGACAGGCTAAATCCTGAAAGGGACTTAGTACCCTAAAAAGAGTTAGCTGTAAGGAGGAGAAGTGGGGTCAGGAGACACACCATAAGTGATGGTGGAGTTAGGAGAGACCATGGGGAGGGGTAAGGGGGAAAACACCATGAGGCAGAGCGCTGTGGTAGACTGACCCAAAGGAAGGCAATAGCCATAAGATGGCCCATTTAACCTCAGGGGCATGACTGGGATTTTTGACAGTACATGCAAGGTGACACTAAGACCCCTGCACAGTGTGGACCTCAGGGGTTTGACATAAGTTGGATTTCAGACCCCCCCAGAAGGTGAGACCACGGAGCTAAACTTATCTCCATCAGTGCCTTCTCCCGGCTGTCTCAGGGATTAGTTTTTTCAATATTTCTCTGATAACCACACCCAACATTGAAGACCTCACCGTGGGCAATAAATGATTCTTTCTATTCAGAGCATCTTACCCTTTTCTAGGGCTCCCTTTAGTATAGACAATTTCCATAAAAGCAACTTCCACAGGCTCCTTATCCTAAAGGGCACCCAAGATTTCCCCATGGCTCTTTGTTAAAGCTAGGATCAGCCAAATGGAATTGCAAACTCACCCATCGTGTCAAGAAAAGCAGTTAAAGAAGAAGCCACGAATATCAGCCAAGTGTAGATTTTAGACACAGGCACTCTGGGTCTATTTCAATGAAAAAGAACAATTCTACCAGACAGTGGCAGCCTACTGATTCCAGATTTCTCACATTAAATTTAGTATCAATACTTAAACAGGGATCAGCAATACAGAGCAGCTTCTATATTAGTGGCAGCCTCTCTCCTTCAGCTTCCCAGCATTTCCTACCCAGCAGACATTGAGATGGAAGCAAGTACCAAGGTCAGGGCTTAACTGGCTTCTTGGGAAGTGGAGGATTTCTCCCCCAAGTAAGCCTGAGCAAGAAGATCTATTGCTCTGACTTCTGATCTTCTCTCTCTTTCCTTTTCTACCTGGATGTCCTACATTCTTTGTCCTGCCAGTCCTACCTTAGGTGTTAGGGGCACAAGACCCAGCAGCCATTAGAAGTCCCTTGCATGTCATCTGTGAAGATTTGTTGGGGGGTGATGGTGATACTTCTTATCTCTTCTTTTTAAGCTACCATAAAAGAGAAGAGGGACTGCACTGAACTGTAGTTTCAGTTACTGTGGCTCCACCCTGACCTTTATTGTAATGGAATGAGTAAAAGCAGTCCAGGACCATTCCTTTGCCCCTCCTGGGATAAAGACTTCTCATTGTTCAAAAAGAATGAAGATGAACAATCTAGAGAGAAGGTTCATCCTCTCTCTACAATCTGCAGTTATGTTTTCAACTCTTTCTCCTATATGTTGTGTCTGCCCTGTCTTTCCAGAGAAGAGAAAGATTTTCTTTCTTTTTTTTTGTAGTGAGGAGGTAGGGAGATAGATCTCTGGATCTATCAGCCTTTGGCTGGCCTCAACACTGAAATTTCTCTAACAAATAGTTGAATGGTTAAAAAAAAAAATCAGCATTTCGGTATCAGGTATATCTCAAAAATTAAAAAAAAAAGTCCCAGGCAGAGAATCTCTCCAAAATATCCTTTCTGAAGCAAAGGGCACGATGTTATCTCAGAAAAGACCCCACATGTAATGTGGTTATCTTGATGTGGTGTGCAGGGAAGCCAGAATAGAAATCTCTAGCATTTGCTCCTCCACCCTTCTCCAAGGGACACATTAATTCCAGCCAAGATGCAAAGCAAAAGGTTGGTGCCAGAGGCTGTCTATTCTTTTTTTCCTCAGAGAAAAGAGGACATCAGGCTAGAATTATATGTCTGTTGCTTTAAATATTATTAGTCTGGGGGTTATTTTTAGGTTCCATTAAACTTCTAATCACTATTCATTAATGATCAAAGAGGGACCCCAAGTTTTATATCCAAGACTTGACTCTCTTACTACCAAATAATAGTTTCACAGTAAGTATATATAGCAAATAGCAAAGAAACTCATTTGTCTAAGTGAATAATAAATCAGAAATCAGAGAGAGTATATACCAGACAATACAGATTGAAGGAGTCCTTCCAATGTGAGTGAACTATGTCAGCTCAACCAAGACAGATTCCTAGATCTTACTCAAGGAGAAAATTCCCAGAATTCTTCAATTTAGCATGCTGAAGATAGAAATAGGATAGAAACTGCCAACTTCTTTTCTGTTAGTCCCCTCCCAAGTACCTAAAGAGAAGTTGACATTGCACATTGCACATTTCTCTTGAGGCTAGAAGCTAGAAGAACCCTAAATCTCTTTCCTTTCTTGTTCTTGCCAACTCTGTTCTGCCATTCCTGTAGGCTTGGGTCATTGATGTCCACCAATGAGGAAAGAATCACATGCCAATAAGTTTTGGTACATATATATCTATTAATACTTTTCCAAGGTGCAGACATTTCTAGGTTGAAGGAAATGCAGGTAAGGGAAATTTAAAGTTATGTCAAAGACTGTAGTCAGGAAGGTTCAAGTCTACTAAGAGAGATAAGAAAAGTGAATATAATTAGCTCTAATATTTCAATTTTTTGATAAAATGTGTTATTAAACCAATTCCTTTGAGTTACTATGGATTTTATAGAAAAGGACCCATAGTGCAGTTTTCAAAGGTGTCACAGGAAGCCTAAGTAGAATCTCATGGATTAGATATTCTCTAGGGAAGCCAGCTAAAGAAAGAGAATCTCTTAAGAATGAAATTCTAAAAGAAAAAAACACAAAAAGAAAAAGTTCCAACAAGTAGAAAAACTTGGATGTTGTCTAACACTACTGATAGAGGCACATAGGAAACTTAAAACCAACTTAAATTTTTCTAAAATTACATATTGAAGATTGAGTTCATGAGGAGCTGAGGCTAGCAAGTAAAGCAAAATACGACAAAAGGGCATTTTACATTTTAGTTAGTGGGGGAAAGAAAGTTAGTCCCTCCAAGAAGGGAGATGAGCCCTGCTGGGAGTGGAAAGGGTGATGGTAACTGACAATTAAAAGAAAAAAGAGCTGCTCAATTCTTGTTTTACTTTTCTTTTTCCTGCCAAGAATGATCTTTGCAATGAAATGGTAAAATAAAAAGTGGCCAGCAGGGTTTGATTTCCAAGCTAATTCAGGAAAAAATCAAAGGGCACCTAGATGGCTTTGATGAATTCAAGTTTCCTGGTTCAGTGAGCTATATTCTTTGACAATGAAAGAACTCATAGATTTAATTGCTGTCAGAAAGACTGATTTTGGAAAGATTATGAAAAATGGGAAAGATCAAAAAGGTCTTGAGAACAAATGCTCCAATTTTCAAAAAAACAAAAAGAAGGAAGAGAATAGAATTAAAAAAGTATAGAACAGTGAGTTTGACTTCAATTCCTGGTAAAATTTTATATTGGATCATTAGAGGTTGTTAGGAAACATCCCTGGTAACATTTTGAAAAGGAAGCTGTGATTATGAAGAGCCAGCACAGCTTCCTTGTCAGATTTTCTTTGAGAGATGGAGGGAATAAAGAAATGCTGTATACATTTTATTTAGATTTGAACAAAGCATTTTTTAAAGCATTATCTAATATCTGTGTGAAGAAGATGGAGAATTGTAGACTAGACAAAATATTAGAACTGCTTCAATAGCTGGACTGAAAAAAGGATCATTTGATATCAACTTGGTAGGAAATCTTCAATACAAAAGCTCCAAGGATTTTACTGACTCCCATGCTGTTCAATATTTTTATTAATGGCCTCAGTAAACAAAGAGAGATATGATTATCAGATCTGAAGATGACACAAAGTACACAGGGCTAGGTAAAGATATAGAATAGCTAATACTACACAACAAACTGAGGATCCCAAAGAAATTTGATAGTCTAGAACATAGGGTAGGAATCTAATAAGATGAAATGCAATTGAAACAAATTTGAAGTCTTGCATGAATTCTTAAAAATTCATGATCAATTTCATAAATACAAAATGAGGGAGGGATGGTTTGACACAAATTTTTAAAAAAAGATTTGGGTTTTTTTTAGTGAATTGCAAGCTTGATATAAATAAGCATTGTCATGTGACAATCAAAAAAGCTGTTATCTCAGGGTGCATTAAGAGAATCATACCTCCCAGAAATAAGGTGGTAATATTTCTGCTCTATTCCTCTCAGTCATACCAAATCTGAAGAATTATGTTCTCTTCTATATATTAATAGAGCTGGATTATGTCTACAGGAGGACAACTAGATTGGTGAACATTATTGAATCCAAGTCACCTAAGAACTGGCTAAAGGAAGTAGGGATGGATTGACTACAGAAGAGAATGCTGAGGATGGGGGGAGAAGAGGGAACAGCTATTTTCAGACATTTGAAGGATTCTTATGTGAGATTTAGATTTATTCTAACTCAGAACTAGGAGAATTAAGTAAAAGTTACAAAAATGCAAATTTAGATTTAGAGTCCAAGAAAAACAATAATTACATCTGCTTAGAAGAATATACTGCTTCAGAAGATGGTAGGTTGCCCTTCCCCGGAGATTTTCAAGAAAATAATGATGACTATTTGTTGAATATGTTTACTGAGGATTCCTTTTAATCTATGCTTGAGATAGTACTGAAGTCCTTTTTACTCTAAAATTTTGTGAGGTTCAAAGAGTTAAGGTTACAATGCTCAATGCTTCTTATGTCAAGAACATTCCAAATCTAATTATGAAGAAAATATTCTTGACATTGAAATGTGAAATTTTTTATCAAAATAATCTTTCATTTCTTACTCCTGTACTATATGTGCCAACATTATTCTGCCATTCTGCCCTGTGCCCATATCTATAGTAAAGTCAACAAAAGAACAAGAACAAAAGAACTTTTTTTTAGTAGAACTTCTCTGCCTTATCCTTGCAAACAGATATGAAACATAATGTCCATGGTAGTCTCTGTTCTTAAGCTCATTATAAAGAATATATCCCAAGTTGTGTTGCAAAATAATAGCTGACCATTAAGACTTTAAAATTGTATTTAAAGCAGTGTTTTGCTACATTATCTCTTTTACTACCCAAAGAAATTATGAAAAAGGTATTATGTGAATTATTATCATCATCAATTTGCTGATGAAGAAATTTAGATTCAGAGATATTAAGTGATAGGCTCTAAGGTAACTGCTAATGGAAGAGTGAATTCAGGACAACTTTGAAAAGATTGTGTTGTCTCTTCTGGGTTTCCAGAGTTACTAATTCTAAATCCAGGACCCCATATGTCTCTTCCTCTCATGCTTCTTTTTGTCTCTGGTCATGAAACAGTCAGCTGAATCATTTCCTTTTTTAAGAAAGCCCTCTTTTGATTTTACTACATCTTCTAGCTGCCTTATCATTTTATTTATAGCAATAACATCCAGTTCTTTCAGAAGTGAAACCAATCACTAGTCACAGAACAAAGATCTCTCTCCTATTCTTACTAGCTTCTTCCCCCTTTTCTGTCCTTTCCCATTCACTGTGGAAAGAGAAGTGCCAGGACTATTTTATATTATCTATCTCAGAGGTCACCATGGCCCCATGATTGACCTGATTTAGATATTTTCTCCTCTATGTAACATGACTGAAAGACCCCACACAGTATCCCAGGGAGAATCACTAAGAGTTTCCCTTGGAAACTGCTGGAAACTCTGAAGACAAGGTGACATTATTTGGATCTTTGGGGACAATGAACTTACTAGCTGTACAGGAAATAAGAACTACCATATTGGGGTCTGGGACTGAAAGGACTTTTTAATGCTTTAGCATAACATAATAGACATAAATAGCAGCAAGATGCTAGAGTGCTCCATCAGATAGAAGATAAGGCTTCCAGACGGTGGGCTTCTTTGTCACTGCCACTGAGAGATGAGGAGATACAGGATCTCCTTCCAATCCCAAGGCCATGGGAAATCTTGGCTACTTATCACTGATGGCTAGGGGACTTCATCAAGGGAGTCTGGGCCAGAGCTTCTATGTACTTTCCCCTTCCCTTCTGTGTTTCCTTTCTTTTTTAGCAGGAATGCAATGTCAGCAGTGGCTGGACCAAGAGCAAGAAAGTGGAATTAATGACAGCAATGACCAGGGTGACTGTGGTTGCAGCAGCAACGAGGGAATACTGGCAGCAGGGGTGGAATTCCCATCAGGGAAAGAGGTCACTAGAAAGAAGATCCTGCTTGAGGTTTAATCAAATTGTTCTGAGTGAAAAGTAAACTTAGGACTTTCAATCTGCAGAAGCTGTTGGTATCCCTCTTAGGCTTACCTCTTGTCAGATTGCATCAGGGACATTTTGGGATGCCCTGGGCTAGACCTGACTCACATCAATTGTGTGGTTCAAGCTTGGGTTTAAAACAAAATGAGACTTGTGAGCAATATACAATTTAACAAAAAGAGCTTTAGAATGGAAAGAATTTGTATTTAAGCAATCAGGATGTTTTATCAATGGCTCATTACCTTTTAGGGGACAACTAACCAAGTAGGGAGCTCAGTAGATGTGGCACCATAGGGTAAAGGAGAGGTCAGAAGACTCAAATATACCTAGGGCAAGAATTAATATTTATTAAAATGCTATTTAAACATGAATCTTGTATATCATTGGTGGTGATGGTGGTAGTAGGCAGTGGTAGTAATGATAAGCATAAATGAGTGGGAGGATGGTGGTGCTATCAACCAACACTGAGAGAGAGAAAAAAAGAGACAGAGAAACAGAGAGACACAGACAGAGACAGAGACAGAGAAACAGAGAGAGACAGAGACAGAAACAGACACAGAAA
>JAJPUD010000109.1:121740-148829 GCA_023553655.1 Myrmecobius fasciatus
GACAGAGATGGAGATGAGAAAGATACAGAGAGAGAGAGAAAGAGACAGAGAAAGACAGAGACAGAGAGGCAGGAGGGAGAGACAGAGAAGGAGATGGAGAGACAGAGAAGGAGATAGAGAGAGAGAGAAACTTGTTTAATTGAATTGTATTTTAAAGGGAAAATGACATCAGTCTTGGAACTATTGAATTTGAAATCTTGATCAGATTATTAGGTGACTCTTATCTAGCAGATAATTGGAAATAAAGGAGATAAGCTCTGGAGAGATGACAAGTTGAAATATTAATTTGGGGAAGATTGGTTAAATTGAAGTCATTATATTTTGGGCTCATGGAGCTAATAATTAAAGTCTCAAGAACAGATGAAACCACCAGAGAGGGAAGAAAAGAGGAAAAAAGACAAAATCTTAAGGGACAGAGATATTAACATGATAAGAGGAGGATGAAATAGCTACAAAGCAAAGTCTGTGACCTCTGAGGTCAGCTAATATGTGGCCATTTCTATCTTGACTGAGGAGTATTGCTTCTGCAGGTTCCTTTTTAGATTGACAGATTTTTCTATTCCACTAGAATTCAATATGCTCCAGAAATCGGCCCTTTGATGAAATACTAGACAGAAGTTTCTAAGATTCCCTTTTTCTTATGACCTCTTAGTAAGCACCCAAAAAAACAAGTAGTCAATGGAGATACTCCTTTGCAACTCTCTCTCTTACTATTGCTACCAAAAGATGGTAAAGAGCCAGAGGCAAGGAAATTTGATAACACTCTGAAAAGTTATCTATCCACTTTCATGTTTTGTCCTAATGGTAGAACTCCATCACAATACAATGAAGCACCATTTCCTCCCAACTCACTACTTCAGGTCTTCTTGTTCTTACTCTTGTTCTTCTCCTCCTCCTCCTCCTCCTTATTATTCTTCTCCTTCTTCTTTTGTATTCTATTGTTTTATCTGACTCTTAGTAACCTCTATTTTGGGTTTTCTGGAAAAAGATACTCAAATGGTTTGCCGTTTCCTTCTCTAGCTCATTTTACAGTTGAAGAAATTGAGACAAACAGATTTAAATGATCCACCCTGGATCACACAGCTAACAAATATCTAAGACTAAACGAATTCAGGAAGATGAATCTTCCTGACTTCAGATCCATCATTCTATCCACTTAGCAAAGTAGCTTTCCAACTGAGGTTTAGGTATTAGTGTATTAATATTACTGTTGCTTAATTTTAAAGTATAGTTAAGTACTCAGAAAGCAAAATTCTTTAGGTTAAACTCTGTTTGCAATCTAAATAGGAAGTGGAAGGAGATAATATTCTATTTCATTGGGAAAGCTGTACAGCTAGCATGTTTGTGACTATTAGAAACACATTTCAGCAAGTGGCCATATTGTGTAATACTAGTTATATATGAATAAAAACACAGAACCAGTGGTCTAAGAAAGTTATAATTTAGGGTGGGAAGGTCAGTGCTTACCAAAAAAAAAGCAAAACAAACAAACCAAAAAACCTAAACTGCTCTTCTGAATGTACTGCATGTGCACAAAATCAAATTAAAAATAAAAATCTCATGGATGGAAGAAATGATGGTTTCTTGTATTTGTGATGCTGCTTTTGAATGTTAACATGTTCATAAACATTAACATAAATTCATGTCCTGATTGTGTGTGTGTGTGTGCTGTACTTGTGTTAAAACTATAGCCTCAGTGTCATCTCATGGGCTAAAAAGAAAATATGATTCTGCATGTGAAGACTAGAGATTTGAGTCCCCCTTTTTCTCTAATTATTAGATCTTAAAGAAGTCTCTCTAGCTCTCAGTTGCCTCATCTGAAAAAATGGGGATAATATGTTATCTGTATGAAAATAGTGAACTACTTCAGATTATAAAGGATTTTTGTCCATTTCTTAAAGAGCACAAATTCCATTTGACCTTTGGAGCAAATTGCTTTTCTTTTTCCTTAGAGACTTCGATTGTTGGGTTGGGTTTTTTTGATGATCAAAAATATGAACAGGCAGTTTTTAGGGAAAGAAACCCAGACTGTCTCTTGCCTTATTAAAAATATTCCAAATACTAATAATTAAAATGATTCTGAAATTCTACCTCATGCCCATCAAAATGGCAAAGATGAACAAAACAAAAAAAGAAAGAAAAAAAGAAAAAAGAAAATGATAACTATTGGTAAGGAAAATATTGCAGAAAAACTAGTGAAACTGATGCATTGTTGATGGAATTGTAAATGGACCTGGAAATCAATTTATAATAGGCCTTTAAGGTTTACTGACAGAATGACTAGGAGCAGGTAAATCATTTCAGTGTTGAATAAGAATAGGAATGATGTTTTTAAGGGGTCATTTTGGGATTTGCTTAGAGGCCAGAGATGGATTAAGGTTTGCTCTTTTTTATAGTAATGAAGTCACATGTAGACCCTTTAGTATCTAACTTTAGTGATCACTCAAAGTTTTTATAATTTGATTATAAAGAGACTAAACAAACATAAAAGTTAGCAATGTTTGTGGGTTTAGAGATTGTTTTACAAAATTTTAAAATTCCAAATAACAATTTGACTTTCTGCTTAGAAAGATATTTCAAAGAAACATAGAGCTGAATCAT
The DNA here is from genome assembly GCA_023553655.1 of Myrmecobius fasciatus. Taxonomy (NCBI): domain Eukaryota; kingdom Metazoa; phylum Chordata; class Mammalia; order Dasyuromorphia; family Myrmecobiidae; genus Myrmecobius; species Myrmecobius fasciatus. The sequence goes on from JAJPUD010000109.1 coordinate 124,342, forward strand.
ATAACCAGAACATGTAATTCACATGTATTATTTGTTCTGAGGTCATGAGCAGTTTATAAAAAATCATACAAAGTCAATAACTACACCTGGCATTTATGCAATACTTTAAGATTTGCAAAATGCTAGACCATGAGGAGTCTTCCCAACTCCATTCCAGATCCAAAATCCATATTCCTCCCTCATTATAATGTAGACATGGTTGTTCAAACCTTCTTGATGAACAGTGAATAAACAACTATAATCCTCCCAATAAAATGGAAGAATATTGAGCCTTGTTATCTTTCCTGTTACCATATCTGCCAATCCCCCAAACACTGCCATCCACTCTGTTACTGAGTCCTAAGGTCTACCAGATCTTTCCATATTCCTAAATTAATTCTCTGTCAGAATTAGCATGTAAACTCTTTGAGAGCAAACTTCTAGCTCTCTGCTCTATTCCTATGATTAGCACTTAGCAGAGTGCTTGGCTCATTGACACTCTCTACCCTGTCCCTCACTACCTGGGAGGCTAAGGTGCATTAGATTCCATTTCTTTTCCATGATTCTCCAGGACTCTGCCATTGGCAGATATTTTCCTGGGCTGGCTGGCCAGGTGCAACATCTGACTCCAAGGTCAATCTGACTCAAACCACTCTCTGTACCTGAAACTGAGAAACAAACTACACAGAGCTAACACAAACATTTCCAGCACATTTCTTGGAGTCAAGATAAAAGAGAGGGAGAAAAGAAAAAGGAAGTAAGTTTTCCCTTCCTATTAGTTTGGTGAATGGAGCATGTACTGTGAGTGAATTGACAACAACCAGAAAGAGAACAGACATTGTTCAGACACAGAAAGTGAGGGACTGCCTCAGTCTGGTGACTTTTAAAAATGAAGACTTTTAAAGATGAAAAACCAAGACTAGCCCTGCCCATGTGAGAAGGAACACGGAGATCTCCATGTTAGGTCATTTGGCTGTGCTAAAACAAGCCTCTTTACATAAGCACTGAATAAATGTTGTTTTTTTCATTCATACATTCATTTATTCATAATCTCATTTGATTTCACTACAGGAAGCCTTTCCCAGGCCACCATAATTCTAGTGCTTCCTTTTGTTAATGACTTCTTATTTATTCAGTATGAGCTTGTTTGTACATAATTGTTTGCACATCATCTCCCCCATTATATTGTGAGCTCCTAGAGGAAGAGATTATTTTTTGCCTTTATATCCTTGGCACTTAGTAAAATGTTTATCACATAGCAAGTATTTTAATAAATGACTTTCATTTATTGATTCACTTAAGAGAACAGTTAAGGCAGTTAGAAAGGATGAATTTAGGAGGAATGATGAGTTGTGTTTGGAGCAAGTTTAATTTGACATGCCTTTGGGATAACCAATTCAAAATAACCATGGGAGTTGATTATATTACTGAGAGACTATAGAGAGAAAGGAAAAGGGGGTCCAAGACAATTAAATTTAAAAATATGGGATAGAATATGGTTGATGATCCCATGAAAGAGATTGAGAAAGAATAGTTAAATAGGTAAAGAATCAGGAGAGAAAAGTTTCAGTCTAAAATTTAGGTTTAAAAAACTGATGTCAAGAAGTTTAGAAATAATTAGAAGGCAGAAAGGTAAGAAACAACACATTTAGACAGGTTTTTTTTTTCTCCAAAGAATTGGGAAACTGAGGAAACAGGTTCCCAGAGATCCTAGGCCTTTTACACATGTTTCTGAGGCATCTAGGTGATACAATGGATAGTGCACTGGATCTGGAGTCAGGAAAACTGAATTCAAATCCAGCCTCAGACACTTAGCTGTGTGATCTTGAGCAAATCATCAGCAACACAATGATCCAACACTACTCTGAAGAACTTATGATGAAAAATAATATCCATACCCAGAGAAAAAACTGATTGTGTCTGAATAAATATTGAATCATATTCTCTCTTTCTTTCTCTCTTTCTGTCTCTCTGTCTCTCTAAGTCAATCTGTCTTTGTCTTGTCTGTCTGTCTCGTTCAACTTTATTTTTCTTGAGGGCTTTTTTTTATTGGAGTAGGAGATCTATGTTTTCTTTCACAAAATTATTTATATGAAAATGTTTTTGCAGAAAAACAACTCCAAAGACAAGTCTATGTGGTCATAATGAATCAGACACAACTAAGCTACTGTACAGTAACATACTTGTTTCCACTTCTTTACCTGCCATATACTTTTAAATTCCTTGTAATCTGACTTCTTATCTATCATTCACCATACATGAGCTCCATAGTGAAAAACTTCACTATGAAATTCCTCTCCCTAAAATGACCAAAATATTATAATTGATCAATCTATGGCTTTTTAAAAATCCTGATACATCATCACCTCTTTGAGGTTTTTTAAACTGTTAGGTGGTAGCTTGTCTTATATAATTTTTTACTTACCACTTTGTCTTATATAATTTTTTCTCCTTTGGCTGTCATGACACTGTTCTTCTGACTCTTTACCTTCATGTACCACAACTTCCCCAGTTTATGGGCATCTACTTTTTTATTCTTTTTTCAATTCTTTGCTACCACAAAAAGAGCTGCTACAAACAGTTTTGCACACATGGGTCCTTTTCCTTCCTTTATTATTTTCTTGAGATACAGACCCAGCAATGGCACTGCTGGGTCAAAGGATAAAGTCCATTATATTCTAACATTTTAATGAAATATAACTGTATTTTTCAAAACAAGACAAAATTTAATGAGAAGAATGGCGTTGCTTTACACATTTTTGCACATCTCTTTATTGTTTGGCTTAATAGAATATGAATAAAAGATGGATGTATTCTCATATCTACTTCTGCACTCAATCTGTTGTGATGTTATTTTTTTTGAGTATATGAAGAAAATGCAACCTATTATAGATACATAGCTGGAAAAGGGGGAGTATTTTAAGAGGCAAATAATATTTTAATATAATTATAAAATAATTTTTACCTTACAAACTTCCTGAAAAGGTCCACAGACCACACTTTGGGAAGCTTTGTTCTCAGGAATCATCAAAGATATTAATTGAGACAATTAATAGCTTCAGTATAATTAAAGAGTTCAAAATTGATGCATAAGTCTATAACATTTCCATGTAATATAATAGCAACATAAACATATATTGCATAAACATAAATATAAACATACCATATAAACCTAATAGTGATTTTATTCAAAATGATTATAAAATGTCTATGGATCTGTACTTCATCAAAGAATTTTTCTCTATTCATTTATCTAGTCATATGATCGTGGATACTTTTCTCTCAATGTAATTATGTTAAATGTTTTCCTAGTCAAGTGATCCTTGTATCACTAGTATAATTCCAACTTGATCATAGTGAATACTTTAAAAAATGTTTCCCTAGACTTTTTGCCAGGATTTTATTTTTAAAATTAGAATTGATCTTATTGGTAGCAGTAAATAATTCTCTTTCTTTGCCTTTTCTTTATATGCTTTGGTTATTAAGACCATATTTGACTAATAAAAACAGTATTAGAGTTTTAAAATTTCTGAAATTTGTTTAAATCAAGAAAAACTTAAAAATTCACTATGACTAATAAACAGATAAGCAAATTAAAAATGACAAAAAAGTTACTTGAAGGAAAAATTGTTCCTTCAAGAATAATTGTTTATTATGTCATAAATATTCATTAAATAAGGTGAGAAGAGAGGGCAAATAATATCAAAACAATGTAAGAAAGAATGTAGATTAGAAGTAAAAATCTTTGAGACATAGAAGATATGTGTGATAGGCAGGCAAAGGTTACAGGTACATTTAGTACCTGCACCTGTGGAAGAATCATTTCCTCCCTCTACTCCTAATCATTAATACCTTCTTTCTGAGATTGATTTCCATTTACTTTTTATAATCTTATATGTACACAATTAATTTTATATTGTCTCCTCTAATAGAGTACAAGCTCTTTAAAAAAGGATACAGGGTGTATTTGTTTTTCTTTGTATTCCCAGAATCTAGCACAGCATCTGCACATATAGTAAAGTTTAATAAATGCTTGCTGACTAACTAAATGAAAAGAATATCTGGAGTTAATGATTTAGACCCACTGGAGTTAGGAAAATTGCAGTTTCTCTTCAAATACTTGCACAGATGTGCAATAGATTATGTGAAATAGGTACCTTTTATTACAAAAGTTTTATTTTGGTAGACAAGGTGAATACCTTCTTGTACTACTATAGAAAAGATTTGTGAAAAGTTCAGAGTTTAAGCTTGTAGACCTTTTGTTTTCCCTAGACAACAACCCAGTGGTGAAAATATTGGAAAAGTCCTTCCTTACCTTACCTAGTTAGATAAGATCTGTCTTCTTTGTTAGTCCTCCTATCTCAGAGATGGACTATGAGTTATCTGGGGTATTTGACAGAATGTATTATACTTCAAGAAATATCCAGATGCTTGAGGAATGTATTCACCTTAGAGAACTATGAACTTCAAAGTAGAATTGGTGCCTTTGGAGCTATTACAGGAAAACATAATTACAAGGAAGACCTGGCTCTGGTTTTGGACTAACTGGAAATTGTAGGCAAAATCCTAGATTTCTCCCCTCCCCAAAGTTCTAAAACCACAAGACCAAAAGATGTCTTCATTCCTTTAGCAAAAGCTAAAAAAAAGAGGATATATATATATAAATATACATGTATATATATACACATACACACATGCATTTATAGATATACAGCTATGTGTTTCTAATTATATACATAACATATATATACATCTTTCCTATTTATTCAATGTAGGACTTGATCATAATCATTATAATAGCTTGTGACTATTCAGAAGGAACAGAATGAAATGTTTGTATTCTAATAAGGGAAGAAAAAACATGAGTGTTCTTCAGAAAACTAATAATATTATAGGTCATAAAAGGAATTAAAAAAGACAGAAGGTTATGGAGTGATTTCATCATATGTTGATGTTCTGAATGAGAGACAATCATTCAGGTGATATTCTAGGGAAGAAATAGGAAAGATGAAAGAAGTTATTATCTCCCATAATTGGTTTTTCAAGGAGAAGATTAATTATAAAATGGGGAAGGTATATAAAGAGTAGGCATCACTTTTGAACTTTATTTTCATCTGAACTTGTCACAGGAAAGTAGAACATGCAAAGTTTAAAAGCTAATTCAATCAATATTCAAAGAACAATAAAATCCAATATAATATAAACTGTTACAAAAAATGAGATGGGATCCTTTAATTCCTTTATTATTATTTAAATTAATTCATTTAAATCTTTCATTTGATCATTTGTAAGATCTCTTCTTTTAGAGGCTTTCCTAAAACTTTGTAGGATATATAATAAATATAATCATCAATATTCATATATAATACAACCACATTTATGAATAATACTTCCTAAATTAAAATTCAGTTCAAATCAATATTAAATCATCTTGTATTTTTCTAACTGTATAGTTGGTTGGTATGACATTGAATAAGTAAATTAATTTAGATAGTTTTATCAATTTCATTACATTTTCTTGATCGCTTTATGAGCAATTAATATTTGTTTTGTAGTTTTAATTATATAGTTCTTATTTGTTGTGCACTCAAGGATTTAATGCAACCTCTATTTATTTTAAGTGGATTTTTCTTTTTTTATCTCATTCTGCTGAGTTTTGTTGGTATTATGCAGAAATCTTGTAAATATAAAGAGCCTTGGGGTGGCTAGATGGCACAGTGGGTAGGGCAACTGCCCCTGAAATCAAAAAGACTTGAGTTTAAATCTGCTCAGACACTAGTTATGTGAACTTGAACAAATCACTTAACCCCAAGTATCTTCTCCTCCCCCAAAAGAGTCTTATTTTCTCTTAGCAATCATAATTGTCCACAGATTATCCTGAATTTGAGCTCTTCTGAAGCTATTTTTGTGGAACTGTATCTTTTGTATTCATTTTCAATTTCCTTTAACTTCTTCACTTCTATTTTACTTCAGCCTCACAGCATCTCCCCAATATCTCTCATAATGTATTTTCTGATGCAATCAGATCTTCTTGAAAAGACCATTGTCTATACATGTCTATATATGTCTATACCTTGATCCCATCCCCTCTTCTTCTCCAACAGTTTCCTCATTGTCATCCTCTAATCTATTCTCTTTCCCCTTCTTCTAGCTCAATTATTCTTACCATCTTAATTAGATTATCACCCCATATTTCTCCCCCCATGCGTTCTTAGCTAAACTCCTAGAGGAAGTTATCTTTCTTTATAATAGATGCTTTCAAATGCACCAATGGTCTGATCTAATGACCTTTTCTCAATCCTCATCCTTTATTACCTCTCTATAGTATTTGATTGTTGATTACTTGCTCTTCTTATATACACTCTCTCCTTTTTGGGTTTCCCTAACTCTTGATTCTCTTCCTGTGTGGCCATTCCTTCTCAGTTTCTAGTGGTAGATCTTCATTTACATCATGCCCATTGACTGTGGCTGTCTTCCAAAAGCATATCTCTAGCCTTTTATTCTCTCTCTCTCTCTACACTATCATACTTGGTGATCTTATCAACTCTTATAAGTTTAATTATCAACTATATGTTGATGAATCTGTATTTCTAGCTTTAATCTCTCTAGTGAGTCTTTTGTTCATCTTAAATGCAATATATTGTAGACATTTCCAACTCCATGTATACAAAAGAGAACTCATTATCTTTTACCTCAAACTGTTCCCTATTCTGAACTTCCTTATTACTTCCAAGGCTACCACAATCCTCCCACTCACCCAGGGTCACAATGTAGGTGTCATCAATTTTTCTTTCACGATTACTACATATGTTACTTTTACTAAGTCTTGTTTTGACTTTCAAGATGTCTTTCCTATATGTCTTCTTTCTTGTCATGTAGCTGACATCTTTGTATGAACCTACATAATCTCTTGCCCTTTTTGGTTGATTAACAAAGTGATGGGGAAATGATAATAATTATTTCACTTAAAATATGCTTAATTTAACCTCCAAAAGGTTGGTTGTTTACCATCATATACCTACTCATTCCTTTTTTCATGCTCCTTCTCTTCTCTTTGCATTGTAATAGGGTGTCTGTTCTCTCTCAAATCTCTTTCTAATCCAATCTATCCACTTTTCAGCTGCTAAAACAATTTTCCTAAAGAATAGCTCTGACCATGTCATTCTCTTCTCCCTTGTCCTCTTCCTACTCTTCTCCCCTCTGCCTTCTCTTTTCCCACAATGGATTCTTATTATCTCTAAAGTCAAATATAAAGTCCTATATTTGGAATTTAAAGAAATGCCCTTCATATCTGGCCCTTTCCCCACTTTTTACCCTACTTCTATATTCACTTGAATTGAGTGGCTCACATGTGTAGTTGAACTGATCCCCACTTGTGTAGCTTGGCAAAGGAGCTAAGAGAATTATCTTTTAATATCTCTTCTTTAGAGCCTAGTGTATTCTGTTACCTTTCAATATCAATTTTCTTTTTTGATGTTGTTGTTCTTTACACTTAGATTACTTTAGTTTTATATTGTTTTCCTACTTCTGCCCACTTCACTCTGCATGAGTTTGTTAAAGTATTTCCTTGCTTTTCTGTATTTACCATATGCATAATTTGTTATAGAACAGTGATATCCCATTACATTTATGTACTATCATTTGTTTAGCCATTCCCCAGCTGATGGGCATCTACTTTGTTTCCAGCTGGTATTCTCCAAAAAGTACTGCTATCAATATTTTAATTTAAATAAGGAGCCTCATATTTTATTAATGGACTCTTTAGGTCAAAACATGTGAATATTTCAGTCACTCTACTAACAAAATTACAAATTGCATTCCAGAAAATTATATTAATTCACCTCTGTCAACAATGGCTGTCCACAACACTTCTAACAATGACTACTTTTTAGTCATTTTTGATAAATTTTGTATGTTAAGTGAAAATCTTCAAGATTGTTTTGATTTTGCACTTTCATTATTATTTAGGTTTTGGAGCATTCTAAAAATACAGAACACTTCATACCTTTGTATGTAAATGCCCATCCTTGAGTGAAGAAGAACTTTGATAATCTTCTCTGGGTCTTACTGATTTTGATTCCTATTCCAACACTGCTTCAGTAAGTCCTGTAGCTCAGTGTTTTGACAGCTATATTTTATTAATTGAAAAAATGACATGATCACATCAATTAGCTTTTTCCCTTGAGCATATATCATAAATAAATATGGAAGCAAGAAATCAACTTTGAATGTAACTTGTTAATTAGATCTGTGGGTTCTCTACTGAGATTTACATGCAATTTTACTTTATTCACATTGTCCTGTATCTGCAAAAATACCCAAAAGATTTCCTTTCCTTCTAATACAGACTTTAGTGGAAAGAAATCATTTTTTAAAAAATCATTTTCTAAAATAGTCTGATTCCCTGGATATTTATCTTAATTCAATCCTGAATATTATTATGAACATTCAGAACTCAAACCATTCATCTTAACTTAAACCTTCAATTTAATTCCACAATGCAAACCTCCTGGCACAAGAAGAGCATTTCATGTTTATAAACTAAACCTGAGACTAGAAAAAGTGATGGAGTTTGGTTTTTTTTTTTTTATGAGAACCCACTTTCTGACATCATATTGGCAGTGTTTGTGATTGGCTGCTAGAGAAAAAAAATAGTTTATATCCAGCAGGAATGAATGAGTGAGCAGAGGAAAAATTAAATCTGTGTCCACTCATTTACTCCTGCTAGCTTGCCTGCTCATCTCAGCTCTACAAAAGGGTAAGTTTTAATCTACTGATTTAGGGTAGGGTGGGAGGTAGCAAGGATTTGCCTTTGGTTTTGCAATTTCAAATTCTAAAATCTTTCTCCTGCCTAGAATGGTAATATAATTTGGGATTTCTTTATTGTATTTTATCCATTTTAAAATTCTATCCAAAAAGATGTACTCTTCAATCTAAAGCTTGAATTCCTTAATACTTTGGAAATTAACTTGGAATCATTTCCTTATTCTTATTTCTGCATGCCACAAATACTGATTTATAATCTTCCCTTTCTCTTCCCCCACTGACCATTCCTGATATATAAAAGATACTTTGCTAATCTGATGTATCCAAAAGGTTTTGCAAGGAAAGAAAGCTGTCTTTGTATTTCATTGTAACCTATATAGTACTGTATCTCACAATACCTTAGACTTCAACCTAATATGCATTAAAATTTTATACACACACACACACAGACACACACAGAAAGAAAGAGGGAGACAGAGAGAGGGAGACAGAGAGACAGAGAGAGAGAAAGAGACAGAGATAGAGAGAGAGAGAGAGAGAGAAAGACATAACATTCTAAGACTTTCTTTGCCATCAAGAAAATATAATATATTTTATGAAACAAGGAATTTGGCAATACATCATCTACTCATCTTCTCAATAGAAAATTTCATGCCCAAGATGATAGGATTAGGGTTAGAATTTAGTATTTGTTTTATATTATATTATCATCTGTATTATTATCTGAGTAGATCATTCTGGATCTTGATTTTGGATGGAGAAGAAAAATAAAATTACTATTACTTTAGTTGTAGATTGATTATTGCCTTTCAGACTTTATTATTGATATGTGCCTTGTTTTTTCCCCTCTTAATTGTTTCTGTGACTTAAAGACTTTCTTAATTTAAATCAATTCCATTTAGTCAACAAACATCTATTTAGTATAAAGTATTTAGTAATTCCAATATTTAGTATTAAATACTCAGTATAAGATATTATGCTAAGTGACAATGATCGAAAGATAAGAGAATAGGCCAGACTTGCCTAGATGCACTTAGAGTTTACTGGGAATACAGTATTGTCACAGTTAAGTATAATACAAGGTAGAGTTTAAAAGAAATCAGACAATGTGATTTAGAAAGAGAGTAAACTACTAGTTGGAAAGATCAGAGAAAAGTGCACAGAGTAGATGACTAAGATAACTCTTGAATGAAAAATAGAATTCTGACCTATTGAGATGAGGAGGGCATGAATTAATGGACTGAATAAATACACACAATTGGGGAAATATTCCAGTTTGATTGTAAGGAGAATAGAGCTCCCTTAAGGCTCAAAAGCTAGGTTGGTACCAAATTATGAAGGGACTTAAATATCATGTGAACAATCTTGTATTTTATTTTATAGACACTATCACTGTAGAGTTTCTGAGCAGAGAAATGCTTAATGTACAGACCAGCCCTGTACTTTCAGAAGACAATTTGTGTATCTTTCTGGGAGATGTGAATTTGGAATTAGAGAGACTAGTGAGGAAACTATTAGATAAGTCCAAGTTAGAAGTGAAAGGCCTGAACTAAGGTAATGATTATGCTTGTAGAGAGAACCTGATGAATGAAAGAGAGGCTCTGAAGATTAAAAGGATAGAATTTGTGATTTACATATATTGGAAGTAAGTGACAGATAGAAAAGTCAAGGATGATTCTGAGGTTTAGAGTCTAATTTAGAGAAGGCCCAGGTTTGGGGATGCCATTAGAGTTGCAGGTTAGAATTGTTAATTTGGGATACTGGTGGAATTTCTAAATGAAGATACAGGAATGGGGTATCTTCACTATACAATATAAAGAAAAGGCAGAGCAAACAAATCCTTTTGAAAACCAATCCTAATTTACATTTCTCCCTCTTCCTACACACTTTATTCTAGTCCCCAAAGCCAATAGAATCTTTACAAAAGTAAATAAAAAGAAAATAAATTACCTTCACTATGTGTATTTATTTTGCATATATTTTGTTATACTTACAACACACCATCTGTGGGCTACTTCTCAAATTTGCCTTTGCTTTCAGAAGTGAGGTCCCAAAGGACAGCTGCTTTCTGAGATTCTGAGTCTGTATTTCTAAAACTATAGTTCAAGAGACCACTTCAGTATGTTTTCAATTAAGACTCAAACAAGGCACAAAGCAAAAAAGGTATTTACTAAGATGATGTAGACAAAAATGAATTCCTCTATACCCCAAGGTACACTGTCCTAAATATACATAGCATCCCTGGGAAGAACAATCTTAAATTAGAATATGTTTGTCATGAAGTGCAAATGTGTTAATCAATAAACATTTATAAAGTATCTACTATATGGCAGGCACTGTGCTAAGTGCACTTTAAATGTTAGATGTATGGCCAAAGCAACTCATAAATCTTGAAATTGCAGGATTTGGAAGTTCTATCTCTTTTTGTATAGAATCATTATTCAGTTCCTCTTGGCTACAACACCATTGCTCCCTGAAGTACTGTTAAAAACTGGTGATTACATTCTAGGGTTTCTGGATGGGAGGTGTTTGATCAATGATCAATTCCCCTATATTTATATGTGTTCATATTATGTTCTTCAATATCAGAAGGTAGCAACCATTTCTTTTTAATCTTTGTATTTCCAGGCCATACCACAGAGTCCATCATGAAGTAGGCCCTTAATAAATGCTTCTTAATTGATAAAAACATAATGGGAAAATTGTTTTCTAATGTAACATTAACCCAAGTACCACATTAGTAGTAAATAATTAGATAGCAAGTATGTAATTCCTAACAATCAAGTCTTCCTCCCCTCCCCTTTCCTCCCTTCCTTTTCCTCCTTTTTCCTTTCCTTTTCCTCTTCTCTCTTTCCTTCTTCTCCTTTCTTCCCCCTTCTCCCTTCCTCCATCTTCTCCTCCCATTCCCACTTCCATTTGAAACTTTGGTATCAAAGAGAACACAAACACAGTACATGGTCATCAGGGTCTAAAGATAAGTGCATTGGACTTCATGGTGCCTTTGAATAAAAATAGCAACCTAGGTCAGAAGTCTTCCTTTGGGTTTTCCATGGTAGCAATGGTTTCAGAAAAAAAAATGGTATCATGGAGTTTCAGATAGAGAAGCAAATAAACAAATAAATAAGCAAACAGATAAATGTATAGATAAATAAATAAACACCTTTAAAGACAAAGAGCTAGAAGATGAATTGGGAAATTCTGGATTCAAATCCTAACTCTAACACATATTGGTGTGTAAATTGGGTAAGTCACTTGACCTCTCAGTGCCCCAAGTAAAACTCTCCAAGATTCTATGCTATAAAAGTAAATTCCAGGGTGCATTGGCAAAGGAAGTTTCCCTACTGGGCATTCACTTCCCTGAGAGTCACAGATATACCTTACCCCTCAAAAAAACCAGTAGCCTTTCAATGAATGTCGGTTTATGATGGTAAATTAAGAGATGTTTTGATGTTCTGACAGTTTTCAGTATGCTTTGTAATATATAGTTACTGGGATTGTATTTTATTGATAGCCTCCACTAAAGTTTTACTCAAAGGCTTTTTTGTACTATATAAATGTCTAACTTTGAGTATGGGCCTAATGATGGACTACATCTATTTAAGTGCTATACTATGGGCTATGATGAATGAAAAGCTAAAAAGACATAGTTTCTGGGTAATTAATCATTTTATTAATTATGGCTGGCAAATAATTGATAAAAGGATGGTTGTTGGGCCTTCTCGGATAAACCAAAGGTGAATCATGGAAACCTCTCAATTCTTGTATGTCCTTGGAAGAGTGGGTATTCCTGACAGACAGAAATCAACTGTCAAAAGTTAACTAGAGAATAATATTAGAGAATAATATTATAATAAGTACTGGAGCTATTCTATCGCGGGGCTAAGGGAAATGGCTGATTATGTCACTCTTTTTCCCAGACCACCTCCAGCCTTAGGCAATCTAGACAAAGGGATTTCTTCCTCCTTTTCCTCCACTTCTCCCAAGATTGCCTGAATAGAACACAATGACCAGAATTTACCTCCATTAAATTCTTTTTATAAGGTTTTTTAATTAGGTATATAACATGGTCTAGATAGAGTAAATTTTTGGGCAAGGTCAGTAAAGTCCTTCAAAGACTGGTTACAGGGATTTATTTCTGAATGAGGAAATAGAAAGAAAAAACAATCTTAATTTCAATTAATAATTGATTATTAATAAAAGAGAAATAATCATTTATCTCAAGACTAATCATCAAGTGGCTTCATGGTGAATTCTGGGAACTTGTTAATGTCCAAAGAACTGCAAAGGAATCCAAAGAGCTTCAGAAAGATAAACAATATGATGCATAGGTAAAAGAAATGCAATTACCAATGAAACTTCAGGTCTTCAAAGTATTTAAATATATCCTGAGAAAAGATCATTGCCATTGCCAAAGCATTGGAAATTACAACTCTGTTATGTTTCTTTTTATATAAGAGAGAATGTACCCAATAGCTTTCCCAAATAAGTGTTATTCAAACTTTTTGGAACTGTGAAATTTCTTAAAGAAAACAAAAAGGAAACAAAAGGTTCCACATCTTTCCTCCTTCCCACATCCCTTATGGAGGGGACAAAAGAGAGTAGACTGTAAATGGAAATGGTTGCAAAAATCCATATGATACACAACCAAATATATAATTTGAGTTGGTTAAATAGCTTATTCTTTTCAACCATAAGGGTTAAACATGACCTTCTCCCCTTTTTCTTATCTCACATCACCCAGATACCTACTGGCACTATCTCTTTAACTCTTTCTCACTTAGTGAGGTGGCCTTTCTCTTGCCAAGGCAAACCCTTCAACTTGCATAAATGACCCCACTTCATATTCTCTCTTCCAGTAGATTTTCCCCTCTATCATTCACTTATCTTCAATCTCTTCCTTTTGCTAATTGCTTCCCTACTGCCTACAAAATGCCTATGCCTCCCCAATGCTCCAAAACCTCTCAATAACCCAGTCAGCCTCATTAGTTATTGCCCCATTTCTCTCCTTTTTGTGGCTTAACTCCTAGAGAAGACCATCTACAATCAGGTGATTCTACTTTCTTTCCTCTCATTCTCTTCTTAATTCACTACAGTCTGTCTTCTGGCATCATTATTCAACCAAAACTGCTCTCTCCAAAGTTACCAACAATGTTTTTATTGCCAAGCATAATGGTCCTTTATCAATTCTCATTCTTCTGGACACCTCTGCAGCTTTTCTTATTGTCATTCAATCTCTTCTCTTTGATACTTCAGTTTCTCTAATTTTTCATGACACTACCTGAGTCTCCTATTTGACTACTCCTCAGTCTCCTGTGCTGCTTCATTCAGATTAGGATTCTGATTTGGGACTTCTTTTCTTCTTCCTCTATATTATTTTCAGTTCCCATGTATTCAATTATCTATTTGCTTATGATTCTCATTATGTTGACCTCTTGTCTCATATCTCCAGCTTCCTGATGGAAATTTTGAACTAGGTGTCCTGTATGTAGCTTAAACTCAACATGTCCATAGGGGCAGCTAGATAGTGCAATGAATAGAGAACTGACCCGAAGTCAGAAGGACATGAGTTCAAATGTGACTTCAGACACTTAGCATTTTCTAGCTGTGTGACTCTGGGCAAGTAACTTAACCCCAACTGCCTCAAAATGTCCAAAATTGAACTCATTACCTCCTCCTCCCTCACTTCCCCTTCTCCACAATTCCTTCATAATTTCCCTTTTTACTATTGAAGACACCACCATCTTCCTAGTCAAATCAGGCTTTTAACATAGATATCATCCTTGATTATTCTTAGTTGCTCTACTCTAATTCTTACATCTTCATTCACTCACTTCACCTCCATTATATATGCTATACTCCAAAGACACTGGCCTTCTTAATGTTCCTCACATGAGATTTTTTTTTTTTTTTTTTTTGAGGCAGTCAGGGTGTCTGAGGTCCAAACATCTTTTGATTTGGGCCATTTTTTTTTATTGGCTATTCCCATGCCTGGAAGGCTCTTTCTATTCATCTCTAACTTTTGGCTGTCTTGGCTTTCTTTAAGTCCCAGCTAAAATCCTATTTCCTATAGAAAATTTTCTTGATCACTTTTTATTCTAGTATCTTTTTTTTGTTGTTATTTCATATGTATCATGCATATAGCTTGTTTGTACATTTGTATCCTCAGAGGTATGCATAGTGCCTGGAACATAGTGGGTGCTTAGTAAGTATTTATTGACTGACTTGCTAACATGAACAATACTTTACTTTTAAATAAAATAATTTAAAAGTAATTTAAGAGTAGTACTTTTAAATCATAAATTGGCACTATGAAATCTCTGCAGAAGGAAAAATACTTATAAATATATTATATAGTAGGTTGGAAAGTAGACTGATGATAAAAAAAAAGAAATTTACTTAGTTTAATTTTCTTAGATTCATAATTAAAACCATTGTTGTTTACTTGAAATGGGCCACTTAAGTTAAACCCTTTTTCAGTGGAGGAGGTGGACATATAGGTAAAGATGACTATAATTGATCATTCATGACTGCATACTTTAATTGTAAACAAATTTTATCTTTTTAATGAAAGTCTAGCTTATCTAAGGTACATAGGATTTGAGAATTCAAAGATTACTTAAGTTTTCTAGTCCTAGATTATTGCATTCAGTTTTCTTTATCCACCACAGCTCTCTAAGCCCTGCAGGCCTGCTGATATTCAGCCATTGTTTTGATAAAGTTGATTTCCTGGAAGAAGGTTTCTGGGCAGCTTCATTCCCCAAATCAAGAAAAAGGATCTCAATTCTGGCAATGAAGCAAATGTGTCTATGTGTTCCTTCTGTCCTATCTACATGAATGAGTTCATCTATGTGTATTGTATATTATTCAACAAAGTCTATAGTTAGTTTAAGTTAAGATTGTGCCCCTGTTTCTTAAAATCTCAAACTCAGCACAAGTATGATATTATTTATGAAAACTGAAATTTTATATTTTTCTATCACAAACTCACACAAACACAAACATCACTCTCCTAGAAAAAGCAGATCAGAAATGGTGGCCAAAGTTATGAACCAAGTCCCAGTAGAACTAAGTTAATCACAGTATCACATTATTATTATTTTGTGACCTTTGTCTATCCTTTGTTACAAGTTCTAAGTGGAAAAGAAAGTCTAGTATGAGGTTAGAGATGAATCCTTTTATTTTTTTGTTCTTCACTGTTTTGGGGGGGAATATTATTGATTTTTGAGTGTGTTTGTATAAGATTTTTTTCGTCTAAGAGTTCACCAAGGTAGAGAGCTCCCAATGTGGAATCTAGCTTTACTGAAACACCCTCAGCAATTCATGAATAACTCAGAGTTACCACGAATTTCTCCCCATTTGCACTTTCAGATAAGTGAGGAAAGAGGCAGTCACTGATCACAGTACAGTCACAGGACATGCTTTGGCATCCAAACAGAAAATCAGAACACATTTTCCCATAGAACTTTTGGTATTGTTAAAATACTCAGGTACTCAGGTACATCACTCTAACCAATTAATATTTTAGTCAGTCAATGCTAGGCACTGTGCTAAGATCTGAAGAAAGACACAAAGAAAAGTAAATGATATCCCTATCCTCAAGGAATTCACCATCTAATGGAAGAGACAACATGCAAACAACTATGCACAAACAAGTTATATACAGGATAAATGTTAAATAATCAACAGAGAGAATTATGGGGGTAGGTAGCCTAAGATGAGAACCAGGGGAGAAGACAGAGCTTTTGTCAAGTGGCCTCAATGAGCGATAGAAATGCAAAAATAAAACAAAACAAAAAACAAAACCTTTATTTCCCAAGGGCTTAAATTTTTTCAGAGAGACAAGTAAATATATAAACATATACAGAATAAGTAAAAGCAACTGGGTAAATAAATATAGGTAAAATATGTCATGACCTGATCTAGAAGCCATATGTTACACTTTCCATATATAAAGTATATTTTCTATCCTTTCCCCCTCAATCAGGATAATTGGAAGGATTTGGGTGCTATATCATTACATGCCATCAGAGGGCACTGGAAGCTTGCCATTCTCACTACTTCATCAAGGCACAAGAAGTACCTAAGGGAGCGTCCTCCCTTCTGCCTTCCTGGATTCAACAGCTAATCTAAAAGTTTTAGGTCCTCTTATGGATATTATGGGTATTCCAGTTATAGTTTTGTGCCCCCACCTCATTGGATCTCGTTTCTTTAACTTCTTTCAGCATAATCCCAAGTACTGTTTATTCACATAGAGAAGAGATTAAATGGAACTTTTATCTCAATGAAAAAAAGAAAAGCCTCTCCTAAAAAGGTTTTAAATCTTGAATATCCCATATTTCTATTCTTCACTTATTTTTCCTTGGATGCACATAAAAGCCTTTTAAATGAAACACTTTGCACTTATTAGGGCAATCCTTTGGCAGTAACTACTGCAGAAAATGCAAGATTAAACATAGGAACATGCAGCATTAAACAGCTTATGAACCAACATATAG
The DNA here is from genome assembly GCA_023553655.1 of Myrmecobius fasciatus. NCBI lineage: Eukaryota > Metazoa > Chordata > Mammalia > Dasyuromorphia > Myrmecobiidae > Myrmecobius > Myrmecobius fasciatus. The sequence goes on from JAJPUD010000109.1 coordinate 141,582, forward strand.
TCAATATACTTTGTTTTTTTTATTTATTTTTAATTCATGAAATAAAACAAAAATTTCCATCATGTAGGACAATAAAAAGATGATTCCAAATGAAACTGCAAATCAACTATGCACAACTTGCTATTCTCTTCAAATATACAATAGAATTATCATGTAATTTTTTTTCTTTCTTCCTTTCCTCCACCCTAGAGATGGCCACCATTAGAAACAAATATATATACAAATTTATTCTACCCATAATTTTTTAATCAGTTATTTCTCAGGATGCAAATAGCAACTTACTTCATATTCCTTTATAGTTAATTTGGGTATTTATAATAGACAAATAAACTTATTCACTCAAAATCATTCTTAAAACAATATTGCTACTATTTTATATAGTGTTTTCTTGATTCTGCCCATTTTGCCTTTCATCATTTTGTGCAAATCTTTCCATGTCTTTCTAAAATTGTTCAGCTTATCTTTTCTTATAGCACAGTAGTATTCCATCATAATCATATATTATAAATTTTTAAACTATTCCCCAATTGATTGAGGCCAACATACTTGGAAATGAAATTTTTAAAAACTTCAAGTAGATGCTGTCTGGGGTAGGGGAGAGAGGGAGAAAAATTTGGAACCCAAGGTTTTGCAAAAATGAATGTTGAAAACTCTCTTTGCATACATTTGGAAAAATAAAATACTATTTAAATGAAAAAAAGAAAAGTTAGGTTATAGAAGAAATGACGTGGAATCATTTACTTAAATTTTTTTTAAAGGAACATACTTGTATACATATGTCTACATGACAATTAATTTTACAAGTTGTACAAATGAAAAAAAATTCAAGAAGGGGGAAAACAAGTGAAATTCAATGAACAGATTCCTCCTTGGACATGGAAAGAAATACAAAAACTGTTTTTGCAATGATAATACATTGTTTAATTTCAGAAAGCAACAAAATGAAGACTGCCCTAATTTTGCTCAGCCTTTTGGGAATAGCCTGTGCTTTCTCAGTAAGTCTTTTTCTTACTCTCTTAATTTATTCATTGTTGACAGACAGACAGATAGATGGGTAGATAAATCAAAATACATATTTAATATTGATTTTTCTCTTCCAGGTAAAAAACTTATACCGAAGGGCCAAATTAGATGATTCTGAAGAAAATGGGGTAATTGATTTTTTTTTTACATTTTCATCTTTTATAGTCTACTCAAATGGCAAGTCCTCATTATAATATGATCCTTTTTCTCCCATAAATCTGGCATAGGTAGGTCCATTCAACATAACGGGGCTTTTCTCAATTTCTTCAGACGTTGAAGCTACCATTGGAATACACAGATCATCCACCACATAACCAGCTCATCTCATATTTCAAACAAATATTTCTTTGTTGATGTTTTTTAATCTACATTTTTCCATGATTTTGTCCTATGTGTTGCAGTTTATTCACAACTCCATCTGCCCTCCAGGGATATATTTTTTTTTTGGTTATTCAAAGACTGCTGTTCAAATGGCTCATGAGCAAACACTGGTGGAATATTGATATCAAAAAATGTGAATTTTTTTCTGTGAGAAATTTGGAGTTGTTAGAGAAACTTTGTCATTTCCAAATCCAACCTGCTCTCATTTTCCTTTTTAATGTAGGGACTATTTCATTCATTTGCACAGAAAATAGAAAAATTTCATTTATTTTTTCCTTAGGTCCTTAATCACAGACATCGATATTATATCTACAAATATTCCTACCTTTACCCACCTCTAAAGCGAATTCCAGTTCAGGTAATTACCTCAGTTAACTATTTTTCCCGTTACAGATGATATAAGATCAAAATGCTTAAATTATTGTTTGAAAGTATAGACAAAAAATAATTTTTAAGAGTAACTACTCAAAGAAATTCTGAAAACTTATAGCATCCAATATAGTTTCAGCTTACTTTAATATCCAAAATTTTCACTATGTCAACCCAGGGCAGATAGTGGCAAAAATCTTTTATTTTTTGTAAACAAACCAAAGCAAGTACAAACCACAAGTAGTATTCTAAATGTTTCACTAAAGCACAAAGGGAGTTTGTTTTTATTTTAAAGCAAAACCATCAATGTCATCTAGAATTTAAAAGTAGTTTTCTACAAGTTAAATCTAGTTGTTTAGACTGACTGACCAATTAATGGATTGCCAAAACATAGTCAATCTATACAGTCAATAATAAGAATAATTTACATTAGCATAATATTTTACTATTTTCTTGAGTCCTACATCTCTTATTTCATTTGGACCTCACAATACCCCAATGAGATAAGTGGAACACACTTTATAGGTGAGGAGACTGAGACTCACGGTCACAGAATAAAAAGAAAAGCCAGAATTTGTACGTAGGTCTTTCACCTCAAGTCCAGTGATCTTTTTCTTATTCATCTATGAATATATCAATATGTAGAATTAACACATCCTGTCACAGCTGATTCATCAATGTCATAAAGAAATGGTCTAAATCTTAGTATCAAAAATTCAGGCCGATTTAAAGTTCTTTATGAGTGAAGACAATTTAGATGCTGTCTTTAAATCCCCAGAACCTAAGACATAGACACTTAGTAAAAGTTTGTTAAATTGAATTGTGAAAAGTGGAAAAAGTCAGTAGATATCCAGGGAGCCTGATGCTCAAGGATTAATCTAGGGATCCTTAGAAGAAACATAGCATAGCAGTTCTAGAGAACTTCAAATTACATTTTCTAATTTATTCATTAAAGTATAAATAAATGATGTTGAAGACAGGCATTAGGGTAACTGTTTAATGTATTAACAAAGGGAAATGAGAGGAGAGAATAAATGATCTCTTTATGAAGTAATTTCCATTTTCCACTTGAAATCTTTTCTATGGAAAGGGATTTTTTTTGGAGGGGATCTAAACCTCTTATTTCATTACTATGTGGAGCTCCTTATGTGAAAATTCCCTCTACTGATGCAAACCAGTAACTTATTTACACCTATAGTCTTAGAGAGTTCTCTGGGGAATACTTAGAAATTATACTGAACTTTTCTCCCTATCACAATACATTAGTGGCAGGATTAAAGGCCAGGTCTTCTCGTTGAAGGCTCTATCCAGTATGTTACATTTCCTCTCTTCATTGGGGGTAGAGTGGGAGGGAAGAAATATGTCTTTTAAAATTAAAAAAAAAACAGAAAATTTTGTGAAGATATTTGCCCTTACCACAAAAAAAGCAATAATCTGAGATTTAAATATTTTTAAAGATTATAGCAAAATAGAAAGAAAATAGGTTTGGGGATTAGTAAAAGTGAGTGAGGAAAATGAAGAACAACAAAATGTTGCTGTTGTTATTGTTTATAATATCTTGGTATGGGGTAGGTAGGTGGTACAATGAATAGGGCACTGCCTTTGACTTAGGAGGACCTGAACTCAAATCTAGCCTCAGATACTTAATAGTTGTGACCCTGGGCAAGTCACAACTCTGATTGCCTCCAAAAACAAAAAGAGAAGTATGTAAGATGTCAAAGGGCCATAATTTGGACATAGATTACTTACTACAGAGAATATGCTGCTGAGCAGTTTTCATTTTGCTTCTGTTTTCTCTTCCAAGAAGCATGATCTTTGCACTGAAAATAGAACAAGAATCACTAACAGGTCTCTGGATACAAGCAACAACAGAAACTCATGTTATGTCCTTGATCCTGTTAAAATGTATTTAATGTTTTTATCAACAACTCAAGGCATGAGCGGCTTGCTTATTAAAAGTGCATATTATGCAGCACCAAAAGGGACAACTAAGCCTCTGGATGGAAGGCAGGATTTCTTAAGACCTTTCATTAAAAGGAAAATTCTTTGAGTTTAGCAAGGTAAAACCCACATTAATAGGTATGATCACTGGAGATCAGCAATTACCTCAAGATGGAGCCAGTTTTTAATTAATAATTTACTTAATGAGAAAAGGACAATTTAGATAGATCTATGTCATTGCACCTCTTTTCCTCCCAACGAGCACATGACAATTTTTAGGTACAAACAGATAGAGGGATGACTTACTAGTGATGAAAATCAGGCAGTACAAAGATATATGGATGACTTCTCTGTCCAACATCAATTGAGAGGTAGATCTGGGGATGAGAGGTTGCTGAGTCAATCTAACTTTCAAAACTCCAGTAGGCAAGACTGTTAGATTGATTCTAATAAAATGAAATTTTACAGAGATCAATGCCTCAAACTTCTTAAGTATGGGATGGGAGAGATGTGGTCAGAGAGTTTCTCTGGGGAAAAGTTCTAGATGATTTGTGCACTGTTAATTCAATAGGAGCAGCCTTTATGACATGTCTGCAAAACAAACAAACAAACAAAAAAACCCCTGCAAATATGGTTCTGCATTAACAGAGGTAGAGCTTCCAAAAATAAAAACATGATGTTTTACTGTGTTCTGATCTGGTCAAAGGTTATTTGGAGTATTATGTTCAATTTTAAGCCCCATAGTGGAATAGCTAGATGGTGTTGTAAACAGAGCATCTGCCCTGAAGTCAGAAGAACCTGAGAACCAGTACTGTCTCAGATACCTCTCAAATCTCTCAAAAAACAAAGAAATAAACAAATAAACAAAAATCCAAGGGAAAAAAAGAAAAGAATTGTGGCAAAGATAAGAGTGTTGAGAGAAAGTCAATCAGGATAATAAAAGATCTTACATTCGTGTAATGCAAGGATTCATTAAATAACTTGAGGTATTATTTAGCTAAAGAAGAGAGGATTCCTGAGGAACGTAATATCTGTTTTCAAGTATTTGAAGGACAGTTATGTGGAAGATGAATTAGATTCATTCATTTTGGCCTCATTACACAGAAATGGCAGCAGTATGTGAAAATTGCAAAGAAGCAACTGCTTGATAGAAATAAAAACTACTAATACACTTAGAATTGTGCACAAATGGAATAGACTGCCTTAGGAGGTAAGCTAGAAATCAGAATCTTGATTATTACTTAACTGTGTTCAAGGAGCAATTCCTTTTTTGAAATATGGCTTTTTGCCACTTATACTCATATGAAAAAATGCTCTAAATCAATTTTGATTAGAGAAATTCAAATTAAAACAACTCTGAGGTACCACTTCACATCTCTTAGATTGATTAAGATGACAGGAAAGGATAATGAAAAATGCTGGAGGGGATGTGAGAAAACTGAGACACTATTGGTAATTGCATTATTGGTAAAATTGTGAACTATTCTGTCCAGTAATTTGAAACTGTGCCCAAATGGCCATGAAACTGTGTACACCTTTGATCCAGTAATATCACTACTGGGTCTGTATCCCAAAGGGATCGTAAAAAAGGAAAAAAGATGTTTATAGAAGCTTTTTTTGTAGTGATAAGGAATTGGAAATTGAATGGATGACTATCAATTGGAGAATGGCTGAATAAATTGTGGTATATGAATGGAATGGAATATTATTGTTCTATAAGAAATGGTGAGCAGATTGATTTCAGAAAAACCTGGAAAGATTTACATGAAGTGATGCTGAATGAAGTGAGCAGAACCAGGAGAGCATTGTACACAATAACAGCAAGATTATGTATGCTGATCAACTTGGATCTTTTCAGCAATGTGGTAATTCAAGACAATTCCAATAGACTTTGGTTGAAAAATGCCATCCACATCCAAAGAGAGAACTATGGAGACTGGATGCGGAATGAAACAGTATTTTCACCTTTGTTTGTCTGTCTGCTATTTCTTTACTGTTTTTTCCCCTTTTGATTTGATTTTTCTTGCACAATATGACAAATATGGACATATTAAAAAAAGAAACATGACTATTAAATTCCCTTCTAAATCTAAAATTCTGATATGATTAAATTTTTAAGAACTAATTCAAAAGTAAATCATTATGGGGCAGCTAGGTGGCACAGTGGATAGAGTACCAGCCATAAATTCAAGAGGACCTGAGTTCAAATTTTATCTCAGACACTTGACACTTCCTAGCTGTGTGACCCTGGGCAAGTCACTTAACCCCAATTGCCTCAGCAAAAACAAAACAAAACAAAAAAAAACCTAAAACATTATAACTAAAGTTTAAATTTGCTTGAAGTTTATAGGATTTCAATTCTTATATCTTTTCTTTTATCCAATCTCTCTTTTGACAACCCCAAGAAGAGAAGGAAAATGCATTTTTATTGCTATAGAAAAGCAGGAAGTACTAAATCTCTGATAACTAAAATTAACATTACAATTAATGATAATAAAGGATAATGGTAATATTTTTTCAATAAAGGGAAATTTTAAAAATATACTTCAGATAATGATATAATAATTGACTTTTTTTTTTCAAGTAAATATAGTTGCATTTGGCATTCCTTTAAATCCCGCATTGTTTCATGGCCATAGCCCTCAATTTAAAACATTTGATTGTCATTCTCTGTATATTTGGAGGGATTCATTGATGAAGAAAAGCTTATACAAAACTAATAAGTTTCTCCACCATATGTTAATGTACTTCTCTTTTAACAAGAGGTTAGAGGATTATAGAATAAAAAAAAATACCAGAACTAAAGAAAGATAATGAAATGGACATAGAACGATTAGAAAGAAAAAGATATAGACAGAGAATTGAATCAAGTGCTATTTTAAAAGCATTAAATATGATAATTATTTAAAACAACTTGTATTTATATTAATTATGTTGCTCTTATTCCATACTTCATGAATGGAAAAATGATATCTTACCTAAAATTTTTCTTTCCCATTATTAGAGTGCTTTGCACACAATGGACAGTTAATAAATGTTTAAATTAATGATTTCTTTTGAATTGTGAGAAAATAATTTTTTTATTTCAAGCAATTATCATTTCATATTGATTTTTTAAAAGCACATTAAAATAGGACTAACTACAACCTCTAGTTTCAAATCAGCCACAGGAAAATTATAATATTTCTGAACCTCAGTTCTCTAATCTATAAAATGAGGGAGTTATAATTGATGATCTCTAAGGAACCTTCTATCTCCATAGCTCTGTAATTCTATATTCCAATTTTGGTTTACCATTATATTGACTTTAAATACAATCTAGCATATGCATAGCTACATCTGACATTTCTATGTGTTGAGTGTTATTTATGACCGCCCGTAGAAAATTCTGACTGTCTTTTTATATATTTCAGCGCAATGGTGATTCATCTGAGGAAGGTGATGGTGAAAGCTCAGAAGAGGAGGAAGAGGAAGAGGTGGGTAATTTCTGTGGTCAATGTTAAAACAAACATACTAGCATGAAAACGAACAAGA
>JAJPUD010000109.1:148839-188367 GCA_023553655.1 Myrmecobius fasciatus
ATTCCAAAAAATTCTCCACCCATGTCTCATTGTGACATAGAAGTAACACTGGAATCTCAGAAGATATCTAGAACTGGAAGGAGCCCCAAATGTCATCTTGGCCAACTCCCTCATTTTAGGGAGGAAGAATTTATTCCAGACTCTCTGACTCCACACCAGTGTGCTGGTCATTGTCCTGTGCTAGAAGGCTACACCCATAGATATCAAGCTCTGGGAGATTATAGTAATGATGCTGGAAAAGTTTCAAGTACCCTTCTTAGAGGAAGACTGAGACATTTTTCTAAGAGTCATCTTAGCTAAATATAAATAGGCTAAAAATTTGATAATAAGTTCTTTAACAATGTCCATTGTTAACCCATTAAACAAAGAAAAAATTCCAAATGGCCTTAAACTTAGGCAGTAACTATACCAAATTGACCACAAATGAACCAAAATACTAAGAATCATATTGTCTTTGGACGATCTCTAACATTAATTTATTTGTGGGTACTCAAAATACAAGATATTTATCAAATGATCAGAGAGGGGACATAGATCTGGCAGAAAGAAATCATATTGATCTTTTCATACCTGTCATAAACAAAAGTCAAAGACAGAAGAATGGTAACACTAAATTCAATTTAGTTAGTGAGAATTAAAAGGCTAGTTCACAGGAGGCAAAAAAGGGGGTTGATAGCAAAGGAAAAGGAGAGGGGAAGGAAGATCATCTTGTACTGTAGTGCTTAACAGTATTTTCAAAAAGAACAATAAGGAAATAAATGCAGTCCATCTATTAATATCTACAGTATTGGAAGGTTTTTCTTAATAAGACCCTCCAAGTCAACAACAAACATTTTATTCTCAGTGACCTCAAAAGTATAATATCACTAATAGGATATAATTCCCTATTCCAGTATTACCATAATATGATACCTTAAATATTGCACTAGAGATGATTGTCTCCTCACAAATTTGGATATAAATACTCCTACAGTCACACTTGGGATCTCACATCTCTCAACTTGGTTTGTGAGTCACCCTGGATTTAGCTCACTCCACCAAATTGCTCTCACATTATCAGATTTAATTTCAAAGACAGATCACCTCCAAGAAGCTACATTCATATTCCCTTAGAGTCCTAGGAATAATTGTGGCAGGGAGAAATATGCTTTCTATATTTACCACTCTAGCTCTAGAGGCTTTCACCATTATGTTTTATGATACATATCCAACCACTCACAAGGTAATATATCCACATTTTGTGTAATGTTTATACAACCAACCATTTAAAATAATGGCACTTTTAGATTTTAAAAGAATCATTTATTTAATAAGGGAAAAATAAATATTTTATATACTAATGTATTAAACCAAATACATCATAACATACATCTAAAAGCTATAGTGAAAAAATGGACATATACTTGGTGAACAACGAAAGAAGAAAACTTATGTCCTTAGATTAAAGTTTCAACTGCAGTCTTCCTGCCTGGAATTTAATACTAACTCCTTTTTCAACTACGAAATTTTTTTTTCCCCCCTGAGGGAATTGAGGTTAAGTGACTTACCCAGGATCACACAGCTAGGAAATGTTAAGTATCTCCAGGCTATTTTGAACTCAGGTCCTCCTGACTTCAGGCCGGCATTAATTTCACTATGCCAGCTAGCTGCCCCTGAGAACAATTTTTATATGCTTTTTCAATTAATCAACCGCTTAAAAGGGCATTTAGGAAAAAATGATTCAAAATCCAAACTGCTATTCTCTTTTCACTAAAGAAAAAACAGGTACAAGGTTGTTATACACTCACTCAGATGCTAACTTTCCAGTCAGAATGGAACTCCCACCAACAATTGTAAAACCCCTTCTGCATTTCTTTCTCAAGCCAAAGAGGGGAACAGAAATCAACAAACTTTTATTTAAGGCTTTTTACCTTTCTCAAACTGTAGGTAGCACCAAGGATATTAACTGAGTCAGAGTTCTTAGCCAATGGCATTAGTTCTCTTTTACCAATCAGTAACTGTTGACTGCTTCGAATTGCTATGGTATGCCAATAGAGCAACTTTTCACCAATGACATGGCGCTGGCCATGTGACTCTAGACTTCAGAGAGTTATCGGGAAATAAGTGTTTTGAAAAACAGTCTTACAAAAATGTAAGTTATGTTTTCTGGAGAAATATTTAAATGAAAAATCACCTATTGAAGAAAACTCCTAAATGTGATGTAGTCAGTTCATGTAGATCTAAATCACAGAATGGAAAAGCTTCCCTATCAAAAGCAAATACTTTTCTAGAGTCCGGGGGTTATATGATATTTTATGCAATTTTCAACAAGAAAGAAGAAAATAAATACATTGAGGAGACCCAAGAGAAATTATATACAGATTGAAGTGAAAATGAATTGGATCCCTTAATTACCAGATGCATAAAATGTAGGTATTTTCTGGAAAGAAATAGATTTTGAGCTGAGTTTATAAAAGGAGAGGGATTCCATATAGAGAGAAATATATTCCAAGTTGGGAAATAATATGAGTAAAGGATGATAGATATAAAGATCAGCTTTCTATTTGTGACAAAGTTTGAAGTATGGTTTACTATTTGTTGGCTAAAATAAAATGTTTGAAATGGACTTTCATACCAGGAGAATTCAAATGAAGAAGAGGAAACAGAATCTAATGGAAGTGAAGAATCCACCACTCTATCTGCTACTACACTTGGATATGGAGAGGAGAACACCACTGCAAGTGGAGATATCGGTTTAGCAGCAATTCAAAATCCAAAAATGGTAATAATTATATTTTATCCTAAATTACCATGACCTTGCTGTCCCTCTTTTACTAATTATCACATTTATTCTATTGTCTTGACTTGACAATAAGACTTCTTCTGTATGCTTTGAAATAAGCATATATCCTAAAACCTCTGTTTGCTAGAATACCTGTATAACTAGGTAACTGAATGTTCTAGTTAATCAAAAGTTTAATAGTAAATTGGACTTGTGGTATCATCAGTAGATGTAGTAGTGCCCTCCATACTGTTTCCATCAAGTGACTCTTCTCCATGTCCTCCTATCAATATAAGTTAATTAATAAGTTGTTAAGGATAAAACCCCTTTTATTCAAACTCTTCCCTATATATAATATAGTTTACTTCCCTGCCTTACTGAGTATAGCTTTTTGACCAGAATTAAAACTTTCTCAGTTGATTGGTCAACATTCTAATTACCACAAAGATTATTCAGTACTAAAAATATAGAGATAAGATATATTTGTGGAGCTAGAAGGAACATTAGTGAATATTTAGACCAAATGATATTAAGTTAGAAGGAGGTTAAGAGATTTACCCAGGGGGGCAGCTAGGTGGTGCAGTGGATAGAGCACCCAGCCCTGAAGTCAGGAAGACCTGAGTTCAAATCTGGTCTCAGACACTTAACATTCCCTAGCTGTGTGACCCTGGGCAAGTCACTTAACCCCAATTGCCTCAGCAAAAAGCAAAAAAAAAAAAAAAAAGAGATTTACCCAGTGTCACATAGATAGTAAAAAATAGAGATGAGTTTTGAAGCTAGGTCTTCTGACTTCAGAGCTTTTTATTCCTCTATTCAAATACATACATCACACACACACACACACACACACATACACACATGCTAAGAAATAAAAAGATAAATATAACACAGTCCTTGCTCTTGAGAACTTCATAATCTAATAAGTAAGACTAAAAGGGCACAAAAATCCATAACAAGCCAGAAGCTCAGGGTTTGAATACTAGTTCTACTTACAGTTCTTTAGGGACATTATATGATTTCTATGACAACTTCTGGCTTTGGAGACCAGGAAAAGATTAGTGAATAAAATAACATTTAAACTAGATTTTGAAGGTTCTATTGAATGGTAGAGACCAGGGAGAAAGCATGACAGGAAATAAGCAGATCATAGCAAATGATTCTTCTAGAAGTTGTTTTTTATTTTTCAAAATCCATAACAATTTTGTTTCCTTGTGTTTTTTTCTATTTGTCTTTCAACTGGGAAACAGGGAAAAAAAAGTCAAGGATTTCTTATATAAATATAATATATGCATATGTGTGTTTGTGTATATATATGTTTATGAAGAGTTTCTTTGTAACCAAACAGAAAAGTTTATATTCGATTTTGGAAGTAATAGGAAACCAATGGATCTCTTTGAGTAGGGTGTGGTTATGAGGGGCAGCTATGTGGTACAATAGATAGAACACCGACCCTGGAATCCTCAGATTCTTATTAGTTTTGTGACATTGGACAAGCCATTTAACCCCAATTGCCTTTTTAAAAAATCATTATGGGAGCTTAGTGAATAAAGTATTAAAATTGAGAATTTCTGGCATTGCTGTTCAATTTACAGACTTATAAATACCAATTTAAAGGACAGAGTATTGTAGTAGCATAGAAAGTGGGTTCTGGAATTAGACAGATTCAGATTCAAGACCTGATCCTGATTCTGTGTTAGTAGGCAAGTCATCTGTCCTCTCAATACTCCAAAGCAACTCTAAGAAAGTAAGTTACAGGTAGCTTTGGTGGAGAGAATTTCTTTATCACAAGTTCCTTATATTAAAGAAATGATAGTCCTGGTTAAACTATAAACTTCCTTAATCACATTAAATCAACTCACCTAACTGTGAATAAAGAGCTCAATTTTCCTTAACCTCTGTCACAGAAAAATCAAACTCCATCATCATCACAAGCTATGTCTTCATTCCTCAGATTTCAATTTAACATCTAGTTAGAAAATTATTGAAAAAGCAAAATAGAGTGCACTCCCTGGCAGACCCATGGACAGTTTACCATGATTCCTATAAAATTCAGGATGCTAAATACCATAAAATACTTTTCCTTAATCTAAAAATGATCTTATCAAAGAGAGGGCCTACTAGATAGACATTTCTTTTTCCTAGTTGCTCTTTTAAAAGTTTTTAAAATAGTCTTTTCAAAGCTAATGTTGTCTATTTCAAAACAAAATTTGAAATGGTGTAGCCTACAAAGAAGAGCACTGAAAAAACAGAAATGTTCTTAGTTGTTTTAAAATAAATAATTAACTTAATATTTTCCAAATGTTCACTATAGGGAAAAAAAAATAATCAAGTTACAAAAAAGGAAGAGAGTGATGAAGAAGAGGAGGAGGAGGAAGAAGAAAATGAAGAAAGTGAAGCTGAAGTAGATGAAAATAAGGAAGGAGGCAATAGCACCAACCATGAAAATGCTGAAGGAGACCATGGAAACGGGAATGGTGGGAAAGAGGATGGAGAAGAGGAAGAGGATGTAGAAAATGGCACTGAAGCCACAGAAAATGAAGCTAGCAACAGCACTGAAGTGACAACCTCTCTGAATGGTATTTATGAGTTTACTACCCTTTTAAAAGGGGACTTTGAAGTTACTTCTCCTCCATATGAGGAAAGCACCAGTAATCTCTATGACAGTGGGTATGAAGAACCAGTCACTAATGAATATGACAATGGGTATGAAGTCTATGAAAATGAGAATAGAGAGCCCCGTGGTGACAATTACAGAGCATATGAAGATGAATACAGCTACTACAAAGGGCATGCATACAATGGCTATGGAGGTCAAGATTACTACTATCACCAGTAAAGACAGAAAATAGGATGAAGCCATTCCTACTAATGGTTTGCATGGTCATTTTTTTACAAGTTGAACTCAGGAAGATGCAATATATATCCTCAGTATAATATGGAGTGGTGCTGCTGCTTTAAAACTTTCTTTGGCCAGTAGGTCAACTTTTCAAATTAGCTGAATTCCTAGTATTTATCTGGGGTATATTAATGAAAGCTCTTGCAAATCAATACCACTTCTTAACAAGCAGGAGTAACCTTTGGGAATTATAGCAATCCTGGAGAATGTTTTGGGGCTGCTGCACCACACCCACTTAGAAAAAAAAGTCAAATAAATGTTTTTAATGGCTGGCATTATTCTGAAATTATAAAATGTCGTGTTGTTTCAGAATATGCCATCTCATGATGCTAATGGACACTATACAACAGATACATAGACTTTTATAATGTCTATCACTGTTTTTGAATGGAATTATTGCCATGAATCTTATTGTACACCTTTGTTTATATTCTATTGTTTCTATTAAAGTAAAATGCAATTCACAAAGCATGTTGGAATTTAAAAGAAATGTGGTTGACATTTAATAATTAAACTTTTACTGTGCTTATGAACTTGTTTGATGAGATTAATCCAGTTTCTAAGTGGAATAAATCCATTAAAAAGCATTTCATTAGTACTGTGTGTTGGACATATGAATAGAAAAATGAGGCAGTTCTTTACCTTAGGAAGCTTCTTTTCTATTTTTATTTCTACAATATGTTCAAAGATAATCAAACAAAGAATATGTAGGAAAGGAATATTCAGTGATTTAACAAAGAGGAACTAATAATTGGGACTGAGAAACAGTTTCTTGATGAAGATCGCACTTGAAGTCAGTCTTGAAGAGAGGTAAGGGTTCTTAGCACAGGACATGAGAACATTTTAAGAACAGGGGACAATGTATAAAATGGCATTAAGGTAGGTGATGGAATGCTTTGTGAGTGGAGCAGAGAATTCATAAAAATATATAGATTGTAATATAGATTGAAGACATGTGACAAGGAATTTAAATGCCAACAAGAAGCATTTGTATTTTATTCAAAAGACAACACATAACTACAGTGAACATAAAAATTCCCACTATTAGTGCTTTTGTTGGTATTGGCTGTTTCATTACTTGTAATGAGCCCTGGTTATTTCTTGCTTGAATCACTCCTAGTACCAGCTGAATAGATTCAAGGTCCCAGAAAAACAACTGTGGTCACAATGCTTCCTTGTGCTGCCCTCATTTTGAATTCATTACTTCTTTCTTGCTGCAAGGTGACCTTACAAAGTTATTCCTCCACCAAGCAAAAGCCATCTTGAAATTTTTGAAGAAGTTATCAAAAGAGCCTTGTGCTATCTATCATATAGAATTAAGTATCTTGCTTATTTAAGGTACTTATCTTTGCAAAATACAAAGTGTAAAGAAGTGGTTCTAATGAAATATTTTAGGACATAATAAATGGAATTGATATTTCTTATTAAAAATTTATCATATGGACTGATTTGGACTAGTCGGTGTCCTGTAAGACTCATCTCTTAGTTATGAGTTGTCAGTATAAATTTACATACCTTTGGTTTTCCAACTCCATCCATTTCTACTAAAATAGTTTTCAAAGAAACCATATCCCCAAAGCTCTAAACTAAAGCTCAGCAGACAGTGAAAAAACTGAAAGAGCTATATTAAACTTTGGGCTTTTGTCTTACTAGTGTTTTGCTATTCACTAATTAAATAGAAACAAAAATTGACAACCCCTTTAAATGGAATATTTCACTTGCAGGCAAAGAAATGAATAAGAATTGAACTTTGGAGTCCCACTAGTCTCACAGTTGTATAAATCATCACCAGAATCAGTAGAATATTCAACTGTCTTAAAAAAGGTTAACTTTCCTGCTTTTTATTTTAAGTAATTATTTGAGGGCTAAATGGAATGCTGTTAGCAACTAAAATAACTCTTTTATGTATAAGAGCATGTCAAGATTCTCAGAAAGAACTTTTGTTGGTTCTATTAAAACTTCCTCACTTCTCAGTCACAGACTCATACAGTAAATATTAGTGAATAGAAAAGAAAAAACACTGCTTTTTATTTTAAAAAGCAAAGTGAACAGATGGATTAAGGTAGTTACCTGGATAATTCTCATCAAAATTAGCCTTTGAATCCTAGTATTATTGAAGAAAAAATAAGGGTTAATTCCTGAATTAACTACTTAACTTTTTATAATACTTTGCACTACCCTCAATTGTTCACATTTCCACTCTAAGTGTAATTGATTTAACTTTCAAGACATCTCTCACATCTGTCTCTTTTTTCTGCTTACAAAGACACCTTCCTCTTAGAATTATTAAAATAGATTCCTTTTTCCTTCTTTTTTTTTCTCTTTCATTTCAAGAATTCAATTTATTCTGGATCTTAAAAAATGCTTCCTGACTATTTGAGTTATTCACAAGAGTAATGGACTCCTTGAATGTTAATAAGTTCCCTCTTTCATTCATTGGAGGTCTTCAAGGAGAGACAACAGGACCACTTTTGGCCAGATTTGGCCTTAATCTGGAAAGATTCCTTTCCAGATACACATTAGATTAGGTGATCATCCAACTCTAAAATACTGTGATTCATATGATACCATTTGTTACAACAGCCCAAATTAGCCCTTCTTTATGCTACAAATGATTTTTTTAAATTAATTTAATTTTTGTTACATTTTAAGTTTCAAACTGTTCCTTTTCTTCCTCTCTCTTATAGGTGAGTTCATCCCATTTACATTCAAAATTATAATTGCTAATTGTATATTTTCCTCCATCCTATTTTTCCTCATTTTTTATTCTTTTCTCCCCCTTTTTTTACCCTATCCCTCCTCAAACTCTAATTTACTTCTAACCATTGCCTGCCTAACCCTACCCCTTCTAAGAGTCCCTCTCTTATCCTATCCCCTCACCCTCCTATTTGTAAGTTAAGAAAACGTTTATACTTTTCTTTAATCCAGTTCTGATGAGAATAAGGTTCTAGCACTGCCAATCTTCCCTTTCCTCCTACCTCTGCTATAATAATTCTTCCATTCACTCCTTGTTTGTATGAGACAATTGTTCCATTTTACTTCTCTCTACCCAATTTTATTTTTTAAGATCATTTCATCATACTTAACTCAACTTCAATTCTTCTATTTAGGCATATTCTTTCAAAGTAATAGTAATATTCTTAAGAGTTACAGATAATGCTTTCTCATAGAAGAAGTAAATGTTTGATCTTACTAAGATTGTTATGATTAGTTCTTAATCTTTACCTTCTTATGTTTCTGCTGATTTTTATCAGTAGATTTTCTGTTCTGTTCTGGTCTTTTCCTTACAATACCTGAAATTCCATTAATTCATTAAATATTCAATTTTTCCATGTAGGATCACCCTCAACTTTGCTGGGTAAATTATTCTTTGTTTCAAATCTAGCCTTTGCTCTGGAATATTCTGTTCCATCTTTCAGTATTCAAATATAGAAGCTGTTATCCTGACTGTAGCTCCACAGTATTTGAATGTTTTTCCCCCTAGTTGCTTGTACTATTTTCTTCTTGACCTGGGATCTTTTAGCTATAATATTCCAGTAAATGTTCATCATGGGATCTCTTTCAGGTTGTAATCAGTGGATTTTTTTCAATT
Source organism: Myrmecobius fasciatus (assembly GCA_023553655.1). Lineage (NCBI taxonomy): Eukaryota > Metazoa > Chordata > Mammalia > Dasyuromorphia > Myrmecobiidae > Myrmecobius > Myrmecobius fasciatus. The sequence goes on from JAJPUD010000109.1 coordinate 158,089, forward strand.
TCTATTTTACCCTCTTCTTGTAAAATTCCAGGATAATTTTCTTTAATGATTTCTTAAAGTATATAGTGTCCAGAGGTTTTTTTTGGTCATAATTTTCAATTAATCCAACAATTCATATATTGTCTTTTTTCCATCTGTTTTCCAGAACAGTTGTTTTCCTAATAAGATATTTCACATTCTTGATTTTTTTCATTTCTTGGATTTTTTTTCTATTATTTCTTATTATCTTGTGACTTCATTAGCTTCTCCCTGTTCAATTATCATTTTTAAGGAGTTATTTTCTTCTGTGAGTTTTTGGGTATCTTTTCCCAATTGGTTGACTTTTTTTCAAAATGCTCTTGATTTTCTTTTCATTTTCTCCCTATTTTTACCTCAACCTAATTTGATTTTGTTTATTTATTTTTTTATTTTTTTGCTTTCTTTGCTGAGGCAATTGAGGTTAAGTGACTTGCCCAGGGTCACACAGCTAGGGAATGTTAAGTGTCTGAGACCATATTTGAACTCAGGTCCTCCTGACTTCAGGGGTGGTGCTCTATCCGATGCACCACCTAGCTGCCCCCTAATTTGATTTTAAAGTGTCTTTTAAGGTCTGTCAAAAGCTCTTTGGGGGCTTGTGACCATTTTTACTTTTTTTTTTTTAATTTGAAGTAGTAGTTACTTTAATGTCACTGCTTTTTCAGAATTCAAATCTTCTGTCATCATAGGAGCTACCTCTGGTTGAGTTCATTCTCTTTTGCTTACTCATTATTTTAGTTGTTGATTTCTTAATTGTTAACTTTATGTTAAAGCTGGGCTTTCATCCCAAGGTGTGGGGGATAATGTTTCAGGCTTCATATTTTTTTTCTAATTGTTTACTGATGATGTCTATCTGAGAGCCAGATCTTAGTTACTCCTCTCTACCCCTGAGCCAGGAGCAGGGCCCTCAGCAACACTGCCATCACAAAGACTTTTACTCCCTACAGTTCCTTCTGCAACTGCATGCTACAACTCATTTCTCTGCCTTCGAATAAAAACCAGGGACCCTGCTCTCCTGCAAGTATCCGCAGCCAGTAGGTCCCCACTTCTTGCAACAGCATTCACCATGCTGACTCCTCATTCACACATCTGAATGACATCTAGTTAGTATATCTGGACCCCGCATCTAGCACCAGCAGAGGGCTAAGCAACCTTCCCCAGATCAGCCACCGGACCCATAACAGGATCTGTGTAATGAAAGTTCCTGAAGCAGAGACTGCTTCTAACACAAAAGTTCCCAGGATTTGTTATTTAAATCACTGACTGGAGGTATTTGCATTTCAGTCAAGAAAGATTACCTCACCAGGGTCTTCTCAAGTTGTCTTATGCAGATAGCTACTTCACCCCAACTTTTAATTTTTTCTGTCACTCAAAATTCACTTTGAGGCATTATTTTAAATTGTTTATGGGGGAATTTGGGAGAGCCACACAATTTCCTACTGTATTCTGCCATCTTCTCAGAATCCTCTCTTATTAATTAGATTCCTAATTAATCCTTCAGCATCTAGTCTCCTCTTTCATCTTTTATACAGTTAGGAAAGTTGTATTTCTAAAGCAGATTTGATCTACTCTGTAAACTCCAATGGCCAATTATCTCTAGCTTCAAATACAAGCTTCTCCACTTAGCATTTAAAACCTTTCATAACCTTTTCCTAATCTACATTATACATCATTCCTTTTTATGCATTTTATGCTCCTTACACAATGAACCATTTCCTTTGTCATGCTATTGTCTAAACTGCCCCTTTTGCTTACCATCCACTCCCTATTCAGTTTTATTAAAATCTCTTCCTTCAAAGCTTACTTGTAGTCACCTTCTAAATGAAGTCTTTCCTGATCTTATTAGATGATAGTGCCTTCCCATAAAAAATTCCTTTGAAATATATATTTCTTATATATGTTTGTGTTACCTTCCTTTATAGCATGTAATCTATTTGAAGGTAGGTTTCATTGCTTCATTTGTATTCCCAGAATCTAGTAAAGTATTTTTGGCTAATAAATATTGCTGAATTGGATCGAATTTTGAAAAATATTTATAGGATGCTTGAAATACAAAAACAAAAACAAAAGCATTCACCCTGCTCATATGTCCTTTCTTTTCATAGAGTACTGAATGTGCACATAACTTTGAAGAGGACAGAGAAAGAAGAAAAGAGGGTGGGTATGGGAGGAGAGAAAGAAAATGAGATGAGCTTTGACTGAAGTGCTGAAATGTGGTTGAGGTATGAGGAGAAAAAAGATACTGAGAAGAAAAGGGAGGGTGTTGAAACTGTTGAGTTTTAGATGCTTTTTGCCAAGAAAGTATATGATTTAAAGTGCACTAAACTTTCCAAACTTTGCATACAAACAAGATATAGATATCAATAAAATCATTAGCATTAAGGTACATCAGCAAACAATTGTAGAAGATAGGATTTTAGCCATGATTTGAAACTAATTATCAAAAGACAAAGGGGATCACAAAAGATAAGATAGATAACTTTGGTAACATGAAATTAAAAATATTTTTACCAGTAAGTTCACTAAAAGTAAGATTAAGAGGGAAACAACTTGTGAAAACTTTTTTCAATGATTTTTTTCCTAAAAAAGGTCTCAATTTCAAGATATAGCAATAACTTTTAAATTTATTAAATTAAGAGCCATTTCATAAATAGCCTAAGGACATAAATAGGGAATTCGCAAGGGAAGAAAACCAAGCTATACCAACATGAAAAAAAAAAAAAAAGAAAAGAAAAGACATTCTCCAAGTCACTACTAATTAGAGAAATAGAAATTAAAGTAATTCTGATATTCTCTTTCTTCTCCTCTCCTCTTCTCTCCTCTCCTCTTTTCTCTCCTTTTCTCTCTTCTCCCTTTCTCTTCTCTCCTTTCCTCTCCTTGATGAATATGAGAAAAAAATGATAAATGTTGGAGGAGTTGTCGGAAAATAGGCAAACTGATGCACTGCTGGTGGATTTATGAATGGGCAAAACAGTTGTATAAAGCCTAGAATTATACAAAAAAGGTTATTAAATGATATCTACACTTTGAACCAACTATTCCACTAGTAGGTCTATATTTGAAAGAGAAAAGGGTCTTAATTGTACAAAAATCTTAATAGCACCTTTTGGTGGGAGGAGATGTGTGTGCAAAATACTGAAAATTAAAGGTATGTGCATCAAGTAAAGAACAGCTGAATAAGTTATGGCATATGAATGCAATGGAATATTATTGTGCTATAAGAAATGAGGAAATGAATGCTTTCAAAGAGACACAGAAAGACTTATAGGAACTGATGCAGAATTAAGTGAGCTGAAATAGAAGAAAATTTATAACATTACCATAAAAATAAACAATTTTGAGGCTTTTCACAAACTAAAAATGAAATAAGCAGAACCAGGAGAACAATTTACATGACAACAGTATAAAAGCAAATAATTTTGAAAGCTGCAAACTATGACCTATACAAAGACTATTCATGATTCAAAAAAAATTTTAATGAAATATAATATCTACCTTCTGACAAAGAAAAAAAATTTTCTCTTCCTTGCATAAGACACTCTATGTCCTTACTCCATAACTTTTCATTGGCTCTACCCCATGGCCCAAATGTTTTCCTTTCTCTTCTCTACCTTCTGACTTCTTTCAGTTTTTGCTAAAATCCTACCTTCTTCAAGGAGCTTTTTCATTTGGATCTCTGTATATGGACATCATGACTAAAGAAGTGATACAAAACCACACAAGACAAAACAGAAAATTTGAATTATATAAAATTTTAAAAGATTTTGTACAAACAAAAATGTAGCAAACATTAAGAGGGAAACATACACCTGGAAAATAATTTTATAACAAGTTTTTCTGATAAAGATCTCATTTTCAACTATATTAAAATTATTTAAATTTATAAGAATAAGATCCCTTCCTTTATAGATACATGATTAAAAAGATGCACAGGAAGTTTCCAGAATAGTATCCAATGAATGTTGACATTTTGTCTCATTGTAGTCATTCTTTTTAATAAAATTACTTATAGCTTTTATATGTTCTTTGACCCACTCATTTTTTTTTTGGATTATTTTGTAGTTTAGTCATTTCAGTTGTGTCTGATTTGTGGTCCCATTTGAGGTTTTATTGGATAAATACTTAAGTAGTTTGCCCCTTCCTTCTCCAGCTCATTTTACAGATGAGCAAATTGAGGCAAACAGGGTTAAGTAACTTGCTCAGGGTCACATAGCTAGTAAGGAGGTGAGGCTGGATTGGAACTCAGATCTTCCTGACTCCAATCTTGGTGTTCTATCCACCAAAGGATTCAGTTTCCAATTAATTTTTCTTCTTTTTTTTTTTTTTTGAATTTGGCACATTTATCATTTTCATCAAAGCAGGCTATTACATAAACTCAATTAAGACGTTCCCTCTGGGACTGAGCAAAAGAAGAATTAAGCTATTTCAAAGGGGATTTAGAAAGATATCTTAGAGATAGTAGCAGGATTTTAAAGCTTTTTATTTGGTTTTCCCCATATAAAGAAATTTATTTATGATAATCACTCTGACTTGAAAGATTGCATTAGTCCTCCGGAAAAGGGGCCAATTTAAAGTTTGTCATGTAAGAATAATTAGCAGATTTCTTGCTTCTCCAAAAGCCCAACTTTTGTGATCACAAATAAAATTACACATATTTTGTAGATTATTGACTCATTAACATTTACATTTATAATAAAAGAGAGATACACCACTTCCCCTAGAATTACATTGTATTGTAGCATTTGTAATTTTAACATAAAGTTCCAATTAATTTTTAATCCATGTTTCCAAGCCCCTCTGTTGCATGTAATCCTAATGCTTGGTCAGTTTTTGTGAAGATGCTATATACACCTGAGGAAAGGTATATTTTTTCTATTCCCATTCAGTTTTTCTCTAGATGTCTATCATATTTAACTTTTCTAAAATTCTATTCATCTCCTTAATTTATTATGCCATTTGACATCATTTTCTTCTGAGTTTGAATCTTGATTTTCCCTGTCACCAAGATAACTTTTTATAGTCAGATTCTCCTTTTTTTTTTTTTTAATGCTTGCTTATTTTTTTTCCAGGCTATTTCTTGATTTTTAAACTTTGTTAAAGTTTGGCTCTGCTCTAAATATGGAGGGAAACATCGTCTCAAGTTTCAGGTTATTTGTGTTGCTGATATTAGAATTAAATTGAGTCCTCTTTCTGCTATCCCATGCTGTCTTCTATATACCCTTTCTTTATCAACCTTTACCCCTTTCTATCTTACTCCTTTTATAGCGGTTCCTTCCCCTCAATCTACCAATGCAATTATGTTCCAACTGTACTAAAAATATCGTTGGTCTGTAAATCCCTTCAAGTTATCATCCTATGTATTTCTTTTCTATCTATAAAACTTAGAATAGTCTATACCACATACCTGTTTTTATAACCCACTCACTACACAATCTATGGTAACCTGATTTTTAATCCACCATTGCATTGAAACTGTTCTGTAAACAAAGATTATTGGTGACAATCCTTATTTTAAAATTTAGCACCATTTTCAGTCTACCTTGGTTTCTCAGTAGCACTTGACACTAATAAACAACCCTCTCTCTTATAACTCTTTTCTTGACTTCTTTTATCTTTTTTTCACTTATTCTTTTGTAACATGTGACTTTCCTCCCCCACTTAATTCCTTAAAGACAGGCTATATTTTCATCATTCTATTTTCAGAGCCTAGCACAGTACCTTGTACAAAAGGAAATCTTTCTACCAATGCTTTATCAGCTTTTAGCAACTTATGATCTTAGTTGCTTGGGGCAATAAGAAGCAAAGGTCATGCAGCCTAGATGTGTCAGAAATAGAACTTGAACCCAAATCTTTTTGGCCATGAAGCCAGCTCTCCATTCCCTAAGTCATGCCATAGTAAGTGCTTAATATATGTTGCAATGAACATTTTCCTTTGTAAAAATTCCCTAATGAAAATACCTAACTAATATAATGAACATCATCCCAAACCCCAAAATCCATTCCAATTATCTGGCAATATGACTTCTCAACTGGAGTATTTATATACTTTCTATTTATCCAACTTGCTGGAACATTTGATAACTGCTTCCTACCACAAAAACACATTTTTAGATGAAAATTACTTTACCCACTCTTTTCTACCCCATAAGCTCTCCCCAAGTTGGTGGTAAGCCAACTAAAGCTGATTGGTCATTCAGAACTAGAGCAAACTTTAAATTTCAGCAAAATGCTCAAGGTTTGCAAAGCCTACTGAAAAGTACACACTGAAGATACCAGGTAATTTTGTAAAATAATGTTCTCAATAACAAGTAATTCTGTTTATAGTAACTATTTATCTTATTTGTATACTAGTATCATTTGTGTCTTAAAGGTATATATTAATTGTGAAGGTAAATGCATATTAAAATTAATCTAAAATGAAAGAACAAGAGGAATTGAATTTTTAAAAAAGCTCCTGGCATTAGGGTAGTATTGTCTGGTATTCCTGGTGCTGGGAGATGGATATTTATAAAAAGTCTGGGGGAAATGATTACTTAGAATGGGTGCAAAATGTCTGAATTGGCTATGAGCTCTTCTTATACAAGTGATGATTCATTTTGGGATGACAAAAATCTGGATGACTGAGTTGTCAGAAGACATGGATGTATATATCACACCATCTCTTATGAAAGGAATTGTAGAATATCTAAGGAAGACTACAAAGAAGGCTATTTTTCTCTATGAAGGAGGAGGATAGGATATCATTCTGATCGAAACTTTAGGTGTGGGGTAGAGTTTGCTCTCATATATATTATGCAAATTCTTTGTCATAAAAAAGGGAAATGTATTACATTAAAATACATCCCTATCTAAATGTGTGACCTTGATCAGTCTCTTAAGCATTCTGGGTCCCATTTTCTTTATCTGTAAAATGAGGGGTGATGTCTTCTGAGGCCCCTTCTAATTTTTAATTTATATTCCTTTGACTGACTATTGGGCTAAGTTATTCTCTGTCAGAATTGACAAGAGTAGAACATAATAGAAATAAATATCAATTGTCTATGCTGTATCCCTCATGAATACAACAAATAATTTGATTGTTTTGATCATCAGAATTTGTTTCTTCTTAAAATTTTGCCAAGTAGCATTTAGTAATTTGATACTGGCCTTTTGTTATCGTAGTTTCCATTATTTCTATCTATAAAGTTCTGGGAAAGTTAAATTGTACTTAGGTTGCTGAATAGGAGTTCAAAGATATCTGTGAATTCAGAAGAAAGGATTATTTTGAAGCCTGGATTTTAAAAATAATCTTAGTTAATTTATCTTCAATGATTGGAATATTTTTTCAATTGAATATTTAAAATATTTAAGATGACAAGAATATTCTGATTAAAATTTTCAATAATAGAGATTATTTTAACATTTAATAATGAATCATAGTAATTTAATAATGACTTTAAATATTTTAAGTGGATTTACAATTTTATTATTTTAATACACTGATATCAATGTCACAGTTAATGGTCTAATTTAGCCTATTAATAATCAACAAATAGCACATTGTACTTATGTTAAAAATTTGAGACTATATTTACCCCAGGAAGGACTATTAACATAAAAATGTTAGAATGTTTTTTTAAGGACTTATGATTACAACAGTGTGGAAATTTACTTAGCCAACGTTCAACTATGACTCATCTGTAACTTGGAGTCATAGAGAATTATTGGAACATAGAGAATTTAAATACTTAATCCAAGGTCACACAGCCATGATGTATGTGTCTTAAGCACATGAATCTAAAGACAGATCTCTATCAACTCTGCTACATTATGCTGCCAATGATAAATTGTGCTTTTCCCAGAGTCTTATTTAATTATTTTGTGCATGTGCTTTGATATAGAAAACCTTGACTCAGACCTGTGATTTGATTAGTATAAGAAATTCCAGAAGGAAGCTCTCCATCTATGCAGAAGGGCAATTGATCAGTAACTTATAGCTTCAGGGAATCACCAGGACACTAAGTCCAATGAGTTGTCCAGGGTTACACATTAGAGGAAGAATATGAACTCAGTTCTTCCTAGCTCTCTATGCTATATAGACTCATATGTTGTACATGTATACAAAATAAATTCACTGAATACTAAATATAGCTAAATATAAAGTCTTTCTACAATAAGGAAATTACACAGAAGATTTAGGTAGAAGTTTTCTAGTTGAATCCCTTTACTTAAAAAAAAAAATTAGAAAACTGAAGCCAAGAAAAATTAAGTTAATTGAAGCAAAGTCGTATCTATCCCAGTGACTTTGCATCCTATTTCTGTTTGAAATGAATCAATTTAGTAGTTATTTTCAATCTGCTTTGTCTTTATTAGAGATGGGATGCAAAATCATTAGATCAAGGTACAGTTAGCATTCCTATACTATCAGAATGAATGATTTTCAAGCTGAGGTGGGTGGAATGCTAATATATATCAGGAACAACTGGGAAGGCCACAGTTTACAGAATCCCTATTGTGGGTCTGGCCTCCAAAGCTAAATGTCTATAAATGCTGAATTGGCAACAGGAAGCAAAGAATCTGGAATTATAGTGAGCATGCAGAGAAAGTGCAAGGTGTTGGTCAAACTAGTATTAGAGGTCCAAACATGTCAAGATCTTCTGTTTCAAGTTCTAGAAACTTGACTAATGATAAAATGATTCTTTCCTTCCCAAGGCTATAAACTGGAGAATTTCTACATGATATTTCTATTTCTAGAAATCGCTCTAAGTTTTGCAATAGTATAATGAAAAGTAATTATGGGTTGACATCTCAACAAAACAAATTATAGACCTGTCAAATGAATCTTTGAAGCCTTCTATACTTTATTTTCTCCATATGTCCCAAGGACTGGTATCAGGAAATGTATTTAATAATCAACCACAGAGCATTTATTAATTAACTACTATATACTAACTCTGCACAAAGAAACAGAAATTCTGCTATTCTCAAGCAGTTTGCATTTTATCAGGAGAAACACACACACACACATATCAGTGTATATATGTGTGTAGATAGAAAAATCTATACGGGGCAGCTAGGTGGTGCAGTTGATAGATTACCAGCCCTGAAGTCAGAAGGACCTAAGTTCAAATCTAGCCTCAGACACTCAACACTTCCTAGCTGTGTGACTCTGAGCAAGTCACTTAACCCCAAATGCCTCAGCCAAAAAGAAAAATTTATACCAAGTTATTTTGGGGAGTGGGAACAGGAAAAGGCACTATTAGTTGGAGAATGAAGAAAAGTCGGTATTCACTCCTGAATTTTGAATGAAGGCAAGGATTCCATGAAGCTAAGGTGAGGAGGAAATACATTCCAGATATTGGGGGTAACAATCTTGTAAAGGTATAAATATGGGCACTTTGCATTAAAAAAAAAAAAAAAAAAAGCAAAAAAGAGCAGCCAGGTGGCACAGTGGATAGAGCAGCAGCCCTGAAGTTAGGAGGACCTAAGTTCAAATTTGATCTCAGACACTTAACACTTCCTAGCTGTGTGATCCTGGGCAAGTCACTTAACCTCAATTGCCTCAGCAAAAACAAAAAAACAAAACAAAACAAAAAAAACAAAAAACATTAGAATTTTGACAGCATTCACTATAAATCAGTTATTATTTGAATGACAAGAACACAATTACTTTTCTGTATTTCATTTTTTTTTTTTTTTGGTAATAATCCCAAATGGTTAAAACTCACTATAATCATAGAGAATGTTCTTAAATTGATGAGATTTAGTGATCAATATTGGAAAAAGAAAGTCATGACGTCTGAAAGAAGACACTTTAATTTGTACTTTTAACTTTAAAAAAAAAATCTTGTTGTGACTAATCATTAACAAAGCAAACAATTGCTATCTTTTATTAGAAATCCTCAAAGATGCACGTGATCCTTTTGGGCCTGTGTTTTCTAAGTGTCATTGGGGCAGTTCCAGTAAGTACCCTCTAAGAAACTTAAGTGACTCTTGATTCCCTTTAGAATCCAAAACAAACTCCATCATAAGCTAATTCCAACTTACTTTTCAAGCCTTATAAAATATAACTTCCCTTCACACTCTCTTCAATTAAGCCATACTCAGCCTTTTTCCTCCCTGGTTCTCATAAATAATATTTCATCTCCCACAGGTGTCCCGTGCCTAGAAAGCTTTCCTTACTCACTTCTATCTCATAATACCTATTTTTCTTTGGTTTTCAGCTCAAGTTTTACTTCCTATATGAAGCCTTTCTTGTATAACAATTCAAAAGACATAATTTCTGGCTAATTTAATCCATTTATTAATAAGATCAGCAGTTATTAATAAAAGGATGATCATTTGGCATATCTCAATCATATAGTGGGCTCACAGTTGATAAACCCTTCAAAAAGAGTAGGTCTACCTTAGAGGTAACAATCAATTGATTGAATAACATAGTGGAAGGTGAGGTATATTAAAATGAAGGACTAAGAGTGACACAATGTCACCCTTGGACCAAGAAACTATTTCTATAATCAGACCACCCCCGCCTTAGGTTTTTTTAAACAAAAGAATCTGTCTGTGTCTCCATCTAAGCTTTATTGAATGGAATTCACCTGAGATTAGAGATTGCTTTTTAAGTGACAAGCAGCCTAGCACTGGGAGGATTAGGGAGGAAGAAAAATAAATAAATTTTAGGCTCTGAAAATGAGGAAGCTGAAGTTCTAAGGAGGAAGCAATACTTGTTCTCCAAGGAGTTGAACAACAGTAGTTAATGAATGAAAAATCACTATTAAGGGTCAGGAGAGGAATATATTTAACTAGTGATAGTAAGAATATAGCTGCCTGGTATAGTGAAGGTCTAACTGAAGTGATTTTAAAATAAAAAAGGGCTGGAGAGAGGGGAAGCACCTATTTCCTTTAAATTTCCTTCCTACTCCATAAAGAGTAGTTTGAATTCCTTCTATCATCACTAGATATGGCACCTCTGCAGTTTATACAGTTGTCTAGAGTTCTGAAACGGTAAGTGATTTGTGCGTGGTCACAATAGGTGTCAGGGGAAGGACTGGTACCCATATGGCCCTGACTCCAAGGCTAACCCTCTCCCACTACATCACTCTATTTCTATTAAAGGTCGTTATTAAGATTTTCATACCTTTTTTTTTAGCAAGGCAATTGGTGTTAAGTGGCTTAAGGGTCACATAGCTACTAAATATTGAGTATCTGAGGTTGTATTTGAACTCAGATCCTCCTGATTTCAGGACCAATAATCTATCCAATATGCCATATAGCTGCCCTCAAATTTCCATACTTTTGAAAAAAAGCATTTAATCACAAGAGGTCAAAGAAAATAGGATTATTCACATAAAAGAAAACCCAGGAACCAGAGTGGGTTGATGAGCTGGACAACATTTGGGTAAAGATCAGAGAATCACCAGAGGATTAGATCCTTAGCAATAAGTTGTTTGTTTGTTTGTTTGTTTTCAACACAGTCACTAAAGCAACCATCACCAAGGTATCTATGTAGAGAGATCTGCCTAGATGAAATCATAAGCTCTTGAAGCAGTTACTCTGACTATAAGAAACAGATGAGGGGGATTTCTGAGTCCTTATTGCAAGTACTTGTCAGCATATGGCCAAATTATCCATATTGCTAACATTCAAAAAACTTTGGCAAAACAGCCTATTAGTTTTAAGTGGCCATGGAAATCTCTCTTCTTTCCCAGCTGTTAGGAGGATTTCCTTCTCCTTTTCCCTTTTTCTTCCCTCTAATTACTGCTACAATTTTTAATGCATGTCTCCATCCTAGTCACATTTCTTACCTTGAACCAGGGGCAGTCCTTGGTCTATAGTGACAAAATCTGATGATGAGAACAGAAGGAAAAACCCCACATGTTTACTCTTGCCTCCCTTCTCCAAATGGCTCATCAAATCTCTTCCCCTCTTGCAGTGAAATCCCTAATAGCAGAGATGGAACTAAGGCATTACCCTGAGAAGCCACATTTTAGAGAGTACAGAAATGAAAAAAACAACAACAAAACAAAACATTTTAGAAGATTATACAACTTTTTTTTTTTCCCCCAGAGGCAACTGGGGTTGAGTAACTTGCCCAGGGTGGCACAGTTAGGAAGTGTTAAGTGTCTGAGACAAGATTTGAATTCAGGTCTTGACTTCAGGGCTGGTGCTCTATCCACTGCACCATCTGGCTGAGGCGATTATACAACTTTTAATTTGTGAAAAATTTTCCAACACACTTTCAGTAGCTTAGTAAACACTGAGATTAAGATCTATTTAGAAAAATAACTGGAAACTACCAGATGGTATTATTTTTAATAATGTCTATTAGCCATTTCAACAACTATTTACTCCTCTGAAATTATCCTCATTACTTCTTATAGTCTTTCCACAGCATGAATTACAAAATTGATTTGAGATCTTGTTTAATGCTGCTTTCTCCACTCCTGCCCTTCCAACCTTTTGTTAGGGAACCAAAATGGCTAGATCTTTATCTCCTTAAAATACTATCCAGACTATGTTCTAAAATGTAAACATATCTTACTTCAGGCCTTTATTTACTCCAAAATACATCATTAGTAACCATGTGAAGTTTTGCTTTTATATTTAAAAAAGAATAAATAAGACTTAGAAGGCACTTTTATTATTATTATTATTATTATTATTTCTTGTTAGCTCATTGCTAAAAGTTAAATTCTTCAGAAAACTTCCAGGGATTATGTGCTCCTTTCAGTGGCAAGATAGTGAAAGGGAATCTATCCAGCTGCTTTCTTTTCTTTAGTGATCTGGGGGAAGGAGAGAGAGCAGCATGGATTTAGCAGGTGGTGGCAACAGAAAGCATCAAACAAGTTAAATCCTGGGATGCAAGAAAAAAAGGAAAGCGATCACAGAGTATTAGCCTGGCTTGATAAATGTACCAGTTTTACAATCCTAGAGATCTTGTTCATTCCTTTTCATCCTCCTTGGAGCCTTTGCTCAGTCCCACCTGAGCCATTCTCATCCATCTAGAGCCCTGGCACTGAGTGTGCCATTAGCCAACTTTAGCAAGGATTCAGGAAGGTTATGGTCAATACTAGATAGATAATGGGTGGGAGGGCAGAAGAAGTCCCCTCCTCCCAATATCCCCCCCACCAATTTCCTTCTGCCCACCTTCTATTCTAGAATATTAGAGTTTTAGTTTTCTGAATATGTCAAAAGAAGCCTTAGAGCAAATCTAGACAACCCCTTACTAGTAGAGGAGATTCTTATTTAGATACAAGTCAAATTGCCATCCCTACCCCGGGGACAAATAGAGTAAAGAAAACTTGGCCATTGGCATGGATAGAGCCTTTGTCGGGCCCTGCAGCTATTCTCCAATGAAAAGACAATAATATTGCAGTGGAATAAAATTTGAAGTTGACCCTCAGGATCATGACTCACCAATTTGAGTCCAAGAGGGTTACTAGGAAACAAGAGGTCAGAAATAAAGGGGAAAAAAATTACAGATCTTAAAAAGCATTTAAGCAGCTCGGTCTGGAAGTAAACTGGTCTGCATGGTTTGATTAATTTGATTTTACTCCTTTTCTTCCATAGTTATGAGTAAAGAAACTTGAATAGCTATCCCATGCTTATTTGATTGACTCTGTTGAAGCACATTAGCAAAGCAGAGAGGGGAGAGTTTTTCCAGTTCATGGAGGCATCAAAAGGAGACAAATTGAATCAATTCACTGAATCCATACTTTTAGATTAAAAGAGGAATGTTGTCACTCCCCAAAGGATGCAGACCTAAAGGGGAGCAGTAATCTGTTATCTGAGCCCTAGTTTTTTCCAACTGAAAATGGAGGTTATATAATGTTACTTGCTTGCCATTATAGTACAGGATCATGAAAATGGTCAGCACAGACACCAATACAATTAGAAAATAACAGTCTAGCTGTGTGACCCTGGGCAAGTCACTTAACCACAATTGCCTCAGTAAAAAAAAAAAAGAAAGAAAATAACAGGGTGAAGTCCCAAGTATTTAAATAATTAATTTAAGTAAATATATACTCTATTTTTAAACTATCAGGGGCAAAATACTATAGGAATTCTATCAAATGATTCCATTTGTTAGTAGAAAACACATTGTTTTGATACCTTGAGTACATAATTAATCATAGACCAAAAAGTTTTCTTTTTATATTGAATTAAATGTTAATGTCACATTTTTCTACATTTAGTGATTCTAAAGAACAGCATGACTCAAATATAAGTATACACATATTTATTTGTTATATTGTATTTTTGCTTATTACAATTATCTTGCTGAAACTGTTTTTTGTTGTAGTGCTTTTTAAAGTGGGCTCATCACTTTTGAAAAAAAAATCTGACTTTTTTACTCAGATGATATTAAAAAAGGAGATGTTCTCTGAGTTAAGTATGATAAGATACCTCAAAATATTTTGGTGATTTTTCTTTTCAAATCATTACATCAGATATTTTAAAACAATCTCTGCTACTAATTTCTTTTATCCTTTCAATTATTTCAATACTTGAAACACTAAACAAAGCCATATAAGGAAAGTGAAGAATAAATGGTACTACATAATTAGTGATAAAATTGTTTATAATACTTTTTCATTGATGATCTTCCTTTTCAGAGGATCCACATGTTTACCAGCAGCTTAAGAACACAAATGTTTATTGCATCATACTACACCACTACTTATCTTAATATTGAAAAACAATTTATAGAAAAATAACTTACTCAAGACAACGCAGTCACAAAATAATGGCTTAAGAGAAAGTGACATTAACTAAGCTAAATTGAAAAACTATATTCCTACAATCTAAAGAAATAAGACTTTTTCTTACAAACCCTCAACTCTCCTTCCAATAATTATGAAATGTTGTCATAGGATTTATTATACTGACATGTTTAGGCACATAGGTGGAGGAAAGGGGCCACACAGACACTTTCCAAACCTATAAATGTAATTTCAATGTGGAAAACTATTAGTTTTGGTAGATAGCGAGCAGAAACAGGAAAATCCATGGGTCTTTTTAGCATTCTCCCTCTGCTGGTCACATCTACTACTACTACTTAACCAAGCCAGAACTATAGTATTTAGCAGGAACTAAGTCAATTTTACTATTATTATGAGTGCTTTCTCCTATTGTGTTTTTGCATCTATTGGAAGAGAATGTCAAACTTACTTAAAGGCAAAAGGAATCACTAAATTAATTATTTTTGTTTTAAGAGTTCAAATCTCAGGATCAGCCCACGGCAAAATTGTAGAGGTTATCAGTTTATATTAAATGCCTTCCCTATTTAAGACTTTGTTGCTCTCTTGGGAATTATATCTAAGACTTTAGAATCTTTATTCTGAACCCAACTCTCTTAGATTCCATTAATACTTTGCTCCAGGGGGCAGCTAGGTGGCACAGTGGATAGAGCACTAGCCCTGAAGTCAGGTAAGACCTGAGTTCAAATCTGATTTCAGACACTTAACATTCCCTAGCTGTGTGACCCTGGGCAAGTCACTTAACCCCAATTGCCTTAGCAAAAAAAAAAAAAAAAGCAAAAAACAGACAAACAAAAAAAACTTTGCTCCAGACTTTCTGCACTCATCAACATTTATTTATTATCTTGTGTCCAATTCCATCAAAGCCCTTCTTTGGGATTTTGATGAGAATGGATCCTTTTGTGTTCTCTTTCTTGGAAACATGGACCAAGTTAAAACAGTGACTTTTTATATATAGAACACTAATTCAAATATAATTGTATAGATTCTTAGTAGTGGTAAATTGAAGATTTTTTTAAATTATCTCAAATGAGGTAATGTTTATGAACAGTTACATAAACACAAAGCAGTTTCTGGCACATAGTAGGTATTTAATAAATCCTTGTTCCCATAGCTCTATGGTCCTTTGTGTACAATTCCAAATTGCTATCTAGATTGGTTAGATCAGTTCACAATTTCACCAACAGTGTATTAGTATCCCAGTTTTCCCACATCCCAACATTTGTTTTTTGCTTTTCTGTCATTTCAATCAATTTGATAGGTATGAGATGGTACCTCAGAGTTGTTTTAATTTGTATTTCTCTAATTAATGGTGATTTAGAGAATTTTTTCAGATGCCTATAGATAACTTTTGATTTCATCTGAAAATGTCCTGTTCATTATCTTTTGACCATTTATCAATTAGATATATCTTATAACCTTACAAATTCTATTCAATTATTTATATATTTGAGAAATGATGCTTTTATCAGAGAAATTTACTATAAAATCTACACACACACACACACCCATATACAAACATACTTTTCTGCTTTCTTTCTATTTTGGCTGCATTTGTTCTGTTTGTACAAAAATTGTTTAATTTTAGGTAATCAAAATTATCCATTTTATATCCCTTAATGTTTTCTATCTCTTGTTTGGTCATAAATTCCTCTCAGTTGACACTTTTAAAAATATCTTTTTAGTTTTTCCAAATACATGCAATATTCACCTTTGCAAAACTTGTATTCCAAATTTTTCTCCCTTCCTTCCACTACCCCCTCCTCTAGACAGCAAGCAATCATATATGGGTTAAATATATGTAATTCTTCTAATATTTTCATATTCGTCATGTCTGCAAGAAATAGCAGATTAAAAGGAGGGAAAATGAGAAAGAAAAAACAACAAGCAAACAAATAACAATAAAAGGTAAAAATATTATGTTTTGATCCACATTCAGTCTCCATAGCTCTCTCTCTAGATACAGATGACTCTTTTCATCTCAAGTCTATTAAAATTGCCTTGAAAAGATCCAAGTCCGTCACAGTTGATCATCACATAATCTTGTTGCCGTGTACAATGTTCTCTTAGTTCTATTCACTTCACTTAAGCATCAGTTCACGTAAATCTTTCCAGGCTTTTCTAAAATCAGTTTGCTCATCACTTCTTATAGAACAATAATATTCCATTACATTCATATACCATAACTTATTCAGCCATTCCCCAACTGATGGACATCCACTCAATTTTCCATTCCTTGACACTGCAAAAAGGGTTGCTACAAACATTTTTTGCACATGTGGATCCTTCTCCTTTTTTTAAGATCTCTTTGGAATATAGACACAGTAGAGACACTGCTGGATCAAAGAGTATGTACAGTTTGATAAACCCTTTGGGCATAGTTCCAAATTGCTCTCCTGAATGGTTGGATTGGTTCACAACTCCACCAATAATGTATTAATGCTCCAGTTTTCTCACAACCCCGCTATCAGTTGACACTTTTTACATGAGACCTTCAGATTTGTCTGGATATATCTCTGTCTCGTACACATTTTCCCTTATGACATTTTATATGCATATATTTTTATCCCTTATAATTAAATTATTACAAGCTTCTTCAGGGCAGGGATTCAATTATTTTTCTTCTTTTTATTTCTACTACCTAGCATAGTGCTTTGAAAATCTAAATCACAACAAATTTTTCTGATTTAAATGAAATGAATACTATGAAAATATATGGAAATAGCATGCCTCATATATGGATAATGACTGTAGGAACAATTTCTGTTTCATAAAAAATATTCAATGCTATGCCTTTCCAAGATATGTACCTTATTGATTATTTCTTCTTTGCAATGTTTACTAGTTCTTCTTCCACTTAATACCTATTGGCACACTTTGGTTCAGGCTTTTACTCTTTTCATTTTTCAACAAGATGGAAAAGGACTTGGAAATTATGTCACATGAGAAATAATGAAGGAAAAGAAAGTAATTAGCTTAGAGAATAAATAGATGTCAGTTACAATGGAAAAAAATTAGATCCATATAAGAAAATTTTATAAAAATTTAAATTACTAATAACTATTTCTTTAAAATTAAGCAAATTTCTGAACACTTCAAACAGAAACTGAATGATTACATTGTCTGATATTGTAGAAAGGATTCTTACATTGGGAGTAAGATTGAATAGATGACTTCAAAATCTCTTTTGACTTTTAATATTCATGATTCAACAATTTATCTCTAGTTCTATTTGATAGCTAGTATGGTGGTGATGTAAAAAGCACTGGACTTCTAGTCAGAGAATTTGGATTCAAATCTCAGATTTCTATTCTATAGTTCCATCATGGTGAGTGGGCCACTTAGTCTCATTAATCCTCTCTTTCTTCATCTTTAAAATAGGAGAATTAGATTAGATGATCTCTAAAATTTATTTTAGTCAATCACAGGATTTCCATATGACTACTCTAAATCTATTTGTTCCATTTCCTAATAAATTCGACTTGCTTGAGGAGGAATGATGAACCACTCCAGTATCTTTGCCAAGAAAATATTAAATGAAATCACGAAGAGTCAGACATGACTGAAATGACTGAAAAAATTTATTGTGTTTATTGAGTAGGGGGAAGTAGATAAACTTACACTTGGAAAAAATCACTTTGACCACTTAATGGAGACTGTATTAGAGGCAGAGAGAACAATTAGAAGGCTATTGCAATAATCCAATCTTGGGTTTTAGTTTATTTGTAAAATCAGGGGATTAATTTAGATAACATCTGAATTTGATTCCAATTCTAAGTCTATGAAATTTTGTTTGAATTGTGCTCATATTTCAAAGTCCAGCTGCCAGTTCAGATCAAGTCCTGCCCTCTTCCTGTTGCTTTCCTTGACTATTCTAGTTCTCAATGATTTCTTCTTTTCTGAAGTCCTATAGCAGTAATCTTTTTAGTCATGTTGCACTTAGTTATATACTTGTGATGCCTGTTTTAACATTGCTTAATTTATGTTGTTCACTTTTCATAGATAATACAAGTCTTATCTACTCAACTACATTATAAACTCCTAATGTCTCAAAGCAGAGACTCTGTATTTTATACTTGCTTCTTGTCCTCTCCACCACGCTGGCACATACCTCAATGTTATGCACATGGTAGATATTTAATAAATATTTGTTTAATTAACTGATTGATTTTGTTAATCATTTGACAACTAATTTTATATTTCCTAATATTAGTCACTTTTCAAAATTTAATACAGAATTTTTTTGTTTGTTTTTGCAAATGTAATTTAGCAAAAAGAAAGTAACAAAGACCGTGTTCCAGTTCACTACTTTGACAAGGGAAAAAAGCAAGAGATATATCCTAAAAGAAATGTTATTCAAGACAGTGACAAATCCCAAGATGTTTCTGCTGGCAAACAAACAGTGATTAAAGAGCAAGGCACTGGTAGTAGCAAGACTTCCCACCATGACCTGGAGGATACCATTTATGCTGAGTTCATTGGAAATGCCAAAGCTGACCATGGGAAGAGTGTTAGCAAGGATTTACTTGACCAAGAAGCACATGGTGTCATTCTCATTAACAAAAATGGTAGAAAATATGCAAGTTCTCCAAGACTCTGGGTAGTGGAGGAAACTGAAGAGAATGAAACTGGGAACACCATCCACAATAAACTTAAGGAACTTAAGTATCCTGAAATCCAAGGCAAAGGAGATGAAGACATTGCTAATAACCAAAGAAGTATCCAAACCCAAAATATTTCAGGAGACCACAGAACTATTAGTTATGTCCAATATACCACTGATCACTCAAAACTGACTCCCAAACACATAAAGTTTCCATACGATTTTGAAGGCAGTGGTCAAGGGAAAGAGGACAATGACTTTTCTCCTTCTAGTAGAGAAATAGTTGTTCCTGACACAGAAACCACAAATGGTTACATAAGTGTTCCACACCCAGACAATAATAATGTTATTGACCCCAACTCTAAACGTCTCGTAGGAAAAGAAGGCAATAATGAAGTTCCAGAAAAAGAAGTATATGACTTGAGTTCCAAAGGTAGAAAATCCACTGGAGATATTGTTGGAACCGATGGCAGGAAACCACCAAGAAAAGAGAACAGAATCATTGATAACAAAATTGTAAGAGATAATAATGCTATTAGAGGGGGTACAAATTACAGGGAACTTCCTGGGAAAGAAGGAGATAGTTTTGATGCCAACACAAAATATACTTATCAGGAGACAGTAGGAATTCATCACTCTCAAGAATCCATGAGGAAACAAAGCATTATTGGCCAACATGCTAGGGAAGGGAGTAATGATATAATTGAAGGCAAAGAAATTTCTAAATATGGCAAAGATAATGCTAAAGCAGGTATAGAAAGTTCTAGGGGAGATCAAAAGACCAAAAATGATAAGGGAAAAAATTTTGGTAAAGGAAAAAGTCAAGGCTTACTAAGTCCATCTAATGATCGTACTCACTCTTTAAAAGGAGAAAATGAAATAAAAAATGAGAGAAATTTCCACTATGGCTACAATAAAGAGAGAAGTATCACAAAATTTCCTAGTAATATCAGAAAAAAACATTATGAAGCACATAGGAAGCTCAGTTCTAACAAGAGTCATCATGGACCTGGAAGGAAAAGATTCTGGAGTCATATAAATTCCCATTCCAATAAGAAATTTAAACCTCTTAAAAGAAATGATAGCAGTGATTCATCTTCCAGTGACTCAAGTGACAGCAAGAGTGACCAATCCACTGAATATTTTCAAAGTGGTAATGGTAAATAGTCACCAATTAGTTTGGGGAGATTAGAGCCATCTAACAGTGAAGACAGTGATTAATTATTTGATTAGGACATTAGGTCTTCTCAGGGTTATTTCCCATACTATAATGACAGGCAGTAAGGGAATCTTTTCAAAGCTGGGTATAGTTTGATTTTTATTTCTGTGAAGGAGAAAACGTAATATAAAATAGAGTGGCTTGAGTAGGTAATATTTCATTTTACCTTATTGTTTGCTTGAGTCTTATAAAACCAGAATTTTTAAAAATCTTTTGTAATTTACTAAAATTAAATACTTTACAAGGACATTGGCTGTCTGTGGTGATTCTTTGTATATTAACAAGATTCCTTTTACTTATGTAGGCAGAATTCATGGCATTATTTAGGTTGGAAATCAAGAGCTCAAGAATGAGTTATGATTTAGTCTAGTTTTCTTTTCCTCCTGACTCCAATAAAGAAAAACTTTCCTTCCTCTTTTATTATATTAATGTTTATCCCACATCTGTGACCATTTCTTGGCATAGTTGCTTACATTTTCTTCTTCTCTCTGATCAGACTTCAAGACATAGGGAGAAACACTTTAAATTAAAAATTAAAACATGCATACACTATCGTCAATGCCATTAAAAGTGAAAGAAGAAAAGAACAGGAATGGGCAGGAAACAAAAATCTAAATTTTAGTCTGTTTTCCATAAATGAGAATTGGCATAAAAGACATCAAGTAAGTCTATGCATAATGGGAAAAAGAAATATTCTTGTCATCTAATGAGAGACCATACATGGACCCTTTAAAAGAACCAAAAAAAGTCTTCCATTGAAGGCAATCAATCAATTATCCAGTATTTATTAAATGCCCACTAAGTGCCAGGCACTGTGCTTAAGCTACCCCCCAAAAAGTTAATATTCTCAAGGAACTCTTAACCTAATGGGAAAAATAACATGCAAATAACCATGTATAGACAAGATATGTATTGAATGAATTGGAGATAATCCCAGAGGGAAGGCACTTAATTTAAGGAGGACTGGGGAAATTTTCTGGCAGAAAGTTAGACTTTAGCTGAGACTTGAAGGAAACCAGAAGTCACAGATGAGAAGAGAGAGCATTGTGAACATAGAGAACCTCCAATCAAAATACAAAGTCCAGTGATGGAATGTCATGTGACAGGAGTGTCACTGGATGACAAATTGTGCAGAGAAGTATAAGATGAAGAAAGACTGGAAAGGGAAGAAGGGCCCAGCTTCTGAAGAAACCAAAAAATATCTAACTCTTGCTAAAATGTTATGGGAAAAAAGTTTTTGTTTTTGTTTTTTCAGGGTGTAAATTTTATGCCATGTTCCACTCTGACCAAGGTAGAGATTTTGAGGGCAAGCTACTCATAGAAATGTTGACCTTGGCAGGTATCAAAAAGTCTGGAACTACTTCTGACCAGCCTTGAGGAGATCCACAACCTCAAGCTATGGTTCTGAATAGTCAATATATATGTATTATTTAAGCATTATTCCTAGTTTGTTCCCATGGTGGCCTTTCTTGGTATTCAAAGAACCAGGAGAGTCTGCCTCCAATTTGGTCCAGAAGGATTTCCTTGTAGTTCCATCCCCTATTTCTATAAATTAATTAACAATTTGATCTGTAGAGTCCCATGCATACTGCATGTAGGTATTTTTAAACTTGTTTTATTTCAGTTTCAGTTGTGCCAAAAGTTGGTTACCTGGGATGCCAAGAAAATCACCTTTGTGTTTTTTGTTTTGTTTTTGCTGAGGCAATTGGGGTTAAGTGTCTTGCCCAGGGTCACACAGCCAAGAAATGTTAAGTGCTAAGTATTTGAGGCCAAATTTGAACTCAGGTCCTCCTGACTTCAGGGCTGGTGCTCTATCCACTACACCAACTAGCTGCACCCTTTTGTTTTTTTAAAGTATGGATATTGGTACTTAAACTGCATAGCTAGAGATTTGGGACTTACCCCCCACTAATTTTTTTCAAAATTTTGAAAAACAAGGAGGAATATTTGTCACATTGGATGCGATAAATGTATAGTAATGCAAAAAAAAATCTTGATTGACTTGTACACTGGGATTACCCAGTTATTACCCATTATTTAATAATATTAAATTTAATAAGGATAATTACAAACATCTTAGACTTGCTTTAAAAAATCAACTTCACAAATGCTATTACTAGTTATGTACTTCATTCAATCCATTTATAAAATAAGTTATATACAAACTTTAATCAGACTAGTAGAAATGAATAAAACAAATAAAATTATTATACTTAGAGTAGACATCCTCAAGTTCATTATATCCTCCTTAAACCAGACAACAAATTCCCTCTGTCTTAAAATCCACTCATAGGGACACCTGGGGAAGTATTCACCCTAGGATGAATTTTTCATTTTTTAATTCACAGCAAAATCTTCTAGTGAATAAGTATGCAGTCTATTGAGGTGGCTCAGAAATTTTTAGTATCTAACTAAATGAATGATTCACATTTATAATTTTTATCTCTGCCCTTTAACATCAGTTAACAGAGAACAATTTTCTTCCTTAGGCCATAAATGCTCTGGTTCTTTGGAGGACAGAATAGGAAAGTGTAGACATTTTCTAGCAGGGATTTCTCTAATGTTATAGATATGATTATATTATGCATACATATATGCAGATACAGTAATATGTGTTGCCCATGCATGTTATGCTTGTTTATATCTATGCTCACATGGATTTGCCAAAATGAAATTCATGAGGAAACCAAATAAGTAAGTCTGAAATCTTACCTATTTCTTTCCAGAGGAAGCTTTGGTACCTTCCTGGAGAACAGAAGATTGAGGTTACAGGACTTGCTTACTTTGCTTGCTTCAGAGAAGGGACACCAGACTAGAATTGTATCTCCTCTGCCCCCTTAAGTATAGCCAGCCTAGGGGAGATGATTTCTAGATTCAAGGTTGCTAAGCCTTAATAGGAAAGGAATACTTCAAGTTATATCTAAATGCTTGACTGCATTACCAACAAGTTCTGGTTACAAAATCATCATAACTAATAAACAGTGAATAAGCCCATTTATGCAAGCTGATGGTAAACAGAAATCAGACAAGTTATATAGATTAGAATATACAAAACAATATAGGAAAGAATGAATTCTCCCATTTGGAGCAAACTATTTAAATCAACCAAGAAATAGCCTCCAAATTCACTCAAAGGGAATTTTCCAGATGTTTCTTGTGTGGTAAGCTGGAAATCAGGAAAGTGTCAAGGGTCTAGTTTTTCAATGTCTGCTTCTCTCCAAAGTCTTTCTGAAGAGAATACCATCTTCATTCTTATCTGGAAGCTCTCAACAACTCCTCCCTTCATGTAGGTACAGAATATCAAGTGATCATTTTCTTTACCCATGAAGAGAATCTTACAGCACTCAAGCTCCAAGTTACATAAACATTAATGTTCTTATTTATTCATATATATTACATCATATGTCTTATCCTCAAAAGAATATAATATAGTAAATTAAAGAATAGAAAAATTATCCTCTTTAATCTGATATATTTTCACATGAAAGATAATTAATTATAAAAATTCAATAAACACTTATTAAGCTGCAAGATACAAATATGCAACTGGACTTTTAGACAAGCCTATGACATGGTGATTCCAAAGACTTGGAGATAAGTACATGCAGTGGGTGACCAAAATGGACTGACCTCAAGACTAAGAAATCTGACATCTCTCCCACTTCCCTTTGAGTAAGGGAAGCTGGGAGTCAAGTTGGAAGAAGGAGAAAGTAGATAATAATGCAAATGAGAGATGCAAATGGTTGTGGTGATTCCTGAGCCAGGGCAGTGAATGACTAAGTGAAATAGAACATATTAACCATTTTTGTATATTAATATGTGCCAAGTACTCTGTTAAACTCTGAGAATAAGGATAGAAAGTCAAGACTGCTCTCAAGGAGCTGATATTCTAAAAAGTTTAGGAGGATTCAGCTGCAAATTAAGTGAAAAGTTCCTCTGGTCTTTAGAGGCATTAGCAAAGTAGATGGTCTGGCTTCTTCTGGATTCAAATCTCACTTCTCACATAAATTGGCTGTGTGACTCTGGGCTGATCACAGAACCTCTCTGATCCAGAAAACTTTATAAGATTACAAGAATGATACCGATAATAAGTAGGATTTAAAAGGAAAAAAAAAGATCATGAGTTGCAAAATGATACAGGCACATTGGTCTTGGATATATCTGGGCTTCTTATTTCAGAATATTGCTAGTTATGTAATCATTTAATTTCTTAGGAGCTCACTTACCTAATTTGTAAAACGGGGACAAAATCTATTTCACAGAGTTGTCATGAGAAAAGTGTTTTTGGAAGCCTCAAAGTGTTCTATAAATTTATTCATTTATAATCACATTTTGATAATAAAGAATTTGAAAAAATAGAGATAGTACTATAGAAATACTAATATAGGGAGAGAATAATAGAGATAATAGAAAAAATAAAGATAAACTTTATATTAGATTTTCTCATCTAGAGAATAAGGGCATTGGACTTTATGATCTCTAAAGTTCCTTCAATCTCAGATAAACTGAATGAATGCTTATAGGACCTTAAAAACCTATGTTCCTCTCTTAATTGAACACCAGATAGATAATTTTGATTATATTAAGTTTAAAAGTTTCTGTACAAACAAAACTAATGCAGACAAGATTAGGAGGGAAACATCAAATTGGGAAATCATCTTTACATTTAATGGTTCTGATAAAGGCCTCATTTCTAAAATAGAGAATTGTCTCATATATATAAGAATTCAAGCCACTCTTCAATAGATAAGTGGTCAAGGGATATGAACAGACAATTTTCAGATGATGAAATTAAAACCATCTCTAGTCATATGAAAAGTTGCTCCAAATCACTATTGATCAGAGAAATGCAAATTAAGACAACTGTGAGGTACCACTACACACCTGTCAGACTGGCTAAAATGACAGGAAAAGATAACAATGAATGCTGGAGGGGATGTGGGAAAGCTAAAGTTGGGACTCTAATACATTGTTGGTGGAACTGTGAATGGATCCAACCATTCTGGAGAGCAATTTGGAACTATGTTCAGAAAGTTATCAAATTGTGCATACCCTTTGACCCAGCAGCATTTCTATTGGGCCTATATCCCAAGGAGATCTTAGAGGAGGGAAAGGGACTCACCTGTGCAAGAATGTTTGTGGCAGCCCTTTTTGTAGTGGCTAGAAACTGGAAACTGAATGGATGCCCATCAATTGGAGAGTGGCTGAACAAATTATGATATATGAATGTTATGGAATATTATTGTTCTGTAAGAAATGACCAGCAGGATGATTTCAGAGAGGCCTGGAGAGACTTGCATGAACTGATGCTGAGTAAGATGAGCAGAACCAGGAGATCATTGTACACAGCAACAAGAAGACTATATGACGATCAATTCTGATGGACATGGCTCTCTGCAACAAAGAATTGTCTCAAACCAGTTCCAATTGTTCAGTGAAGAAAGCCATATACACCCAGAGAGAGGGATATGAAATGTGGACTACAATATAACATTTTCATGCTCTTTATTGATGTTTGCTTACAGTGTGTTTTCTTTCTCTGATTTTTTTTTCTTGTAGATAGGATTTTTCTTGCACAACAACTTGTCAAGTATTTTATCATTATTAACATGTAATGGTCTTCCTGCCATCTAGGGGAGGGGTGGGGACTGGGGCTAAAATTTGGAACGGAAAGCTTTGTAAAGATCAATACTGAGGAACTACCCATACATATGTTATACAAATAAAAAGCTTTTTAAAAAAAAACAAAAAAACAAAAAACAAAAACCTATGTTCCTGATGAACTACATTGTTGAAATCTGTGTTACCAATATGGAGCATAGTCTCCATCTTTTGGCAATTTGTGTGAATAGCATATACCTAAAAATAAATGTCAGTAAAATGTATATAAAAATCATAGATCACACCTATGTTCAGGAATTTACATAATAGCAGTTTATTATTACACCATAATAGCATTTTAAAGTGAATTCAAACTAAAATCTTATTTCTTCCATTACTATTTTTGTCGTTTTTAATTGCATATGTTTAATCTCTAGTGAAAGACTTTGCTGCCATTTAAAGAATTTCGACCTGATGAGGGCAGTAGCAGCATTTTTGGCTACAGCATTCCCTTAAAATCAACTCCATAGGCCTATTTCAAGAATCAGAAGACTTACTTCCTAATTTGGGTTTTGCTGCTTACTAGCTACATGGGCTTAGAAAATTCATCTTATCTCTTTGAGTTTCAGGTTCCTTATTTCTATAAAAGGAATAATAAAACTTACCTTTTTAGGAGAACCTTTTGATACTACTCTTGGATCTTAGCCCTTTCACAGAGTTCATCCAAAACTTTGATTTATATTTGAAAATTTCAATTATATGTACCTATTACTGGTGTTTATTTTTGTTCAGTAAAGTGTCATTTGTCCAAAAGGGTTTTTATAGTATTTTGATTAGTTTATTATAGCTCAAGAATATTTATCAATTTTATTTCTCCTTTTTTGGCTAGGAAGTGTCTTAGGAGTAATATCCCCAGTGTTTTGTTAATATTATAAGGATTTTTATCAAGATAATTTGTAAATCTTGTATTGTCCATTTTACATTTCTAAAAGTGTTCATTAAGACTGGTATTGCATAAGTGTTAGCTATTATATATGTTACCTTAGCACTGAATTTTGATTCAAGTATAGAGGTAAGTTTCTTGACATACATAGTTGCAGCTTTCTCTTTGGTACTTTAAGCTTCATGTATATTGCCTCTAGGAAATCAAGGAATTTCTAAATTAATCATCTTCATCTTTTATGCCTATTTCACCACTGGAGTCAAAATTAAAATCTTACTTTTCTTCCTTCTTTTAGTGTACACCAAAAACTTTATAATTACCAGGTAAAAATAATACTTTTGTCACTGGAGAAAGATTCCATGAGATAAAGTTATTGTAATATGTTTGCATATGTTATAACAACGTCATTATTATAATTATTATAAGAGTAATTAATTACTATTTTGTGTACATATAGCTTGTTACTTGTGTGTATCAAGTGATTAATGACATATTTTGTTTTATTTCTTTAACTTGTAAGCCATGCTTTGTTTTAATTAGTAGAGTTAAGAATTAATTTAAGGCTCAATAAAACCATAATGATTTTATATTCTCTCTGAAAAAATGTCACTTTTTAAAAATTATTCTTCACATTATTGAGTTTGTGAAATATTTGAAATGGTGTGGGACACTGGATTTGGAGTCAAGAAGCTACGGATTCAAATTCTACCTTAAATATTTGCTTTCTGTATTACATTTTTGTGCTATTTTCCATGTTAAATTGATGATCACAATGGTGTCAGTCCTATTATTATAATCCTGCATGATGTCAATAGTGGTTTGTTTTTGGTTTTTAAGGAACAATTGCATTCCTTTGATGTGATACCCTATTGATGCTATCATCTGATTCTCATTCTCCACAATTCTCAGGGTTCTTTCTAGGACTTTGAAACTATTATATTGCAGAGCATACCAAATCTTTGAGGCATATGTGTGAACCTGGACAACTTACTTAATTTCTCAGAGCCTCAGTTTCATCTATAAAATGAATGGATTGGACTCAATGATCTTTGAGGTTCCTACCATGTTTAAATCTATGACTTTATGACTTTATAATCAAAGTGCTATCATTCTCGCTATTCTTTGATCTGTTTGATATAATTTGCAGTACAGAAATAAGTGAGGATTGAGGAACTCAGTCAAGGTCTTTAATATTATCAATCAAAGTAATATAGATGCTAAAAAGACTTTCAGATAATTTGTTCAATGATAAGGTTCTCTATACCCCTGGATCTTTGGGTCATACCCTTTTTACTACTTAGTAAATATATTTTTTTGCAAATATTTATAAATTTTTGAGTGTGACTCATACATAATGTTTTGTATGAAGTGTATAAATACACAACCAGCCTATATTTGGAATGATTACTGTTGTTCTTGTCTTTTAGTAATAGATTAGTGGTATATTCTGTTAAGAAAATGGCAAAAGGAATAAAAAAAGAGTATCCTAGCAAATTTTTTTCTTTATGATCTTAATATATGAACTGAAGATAATCAAAAAGAAAAAAAAAACAACTAAAGACCATTATCTCTAATGACCATTGATGAAGAATTTAAATAAAATATTGGCAATATTGAAAAAATAAAATACTATTTTAAAAACTGAGTTAGCTCAGAAGAAATGCAAGATAATCAATTAAAGAATCCAAATGTTCACAGGTATTATATGTGTCTGACCTGTGGCAGAGCATTCTGAGTTCATATTAATCTGATCAGCCACAGTTGGACACACTAACTTGATGCTAACATAGTTATATCATTTTGGTCTTCTTCAAGAGTGAAGGACAACCAACCAGAGTTGGCATACCTTCTGCAGTTATTGTTCCTTATTGTCCAAGAATTGACAATAGTGTTACACATATATATATATGTATATATATGTATGTATGTATGTATGTATAGTCCTATTGAAACATAAATTTTAGTATATTTGCTGAAAAAAACCCAATTTCAATATTTTAGAGGCATCAGGTAAGAATTTGTTCTCAAGTTGATTTTACATATGAATGAATTTACATCAATAAGCATTGGCTAATTGTTTATTCTTTTTACATGCATTGTACTAAGCAACTGAGAATCAAGTGAGAGGTGCTAGGTGGAGCTAGAGTGTGGGGCTTAGAGTCAGAAAGACTTATTTTCCAGAATTTAAATCCAGCCTCAAACACTTACTATCTGTGTGACTCTAGGTAAATCACTTAACCCTGAGATTGAGAAGGAAATGGCAAACCACTAGAATATCTCTGCCAAGAAAATCCCAAAATGGGTCACAGAGAGTTGGACAGGATTGAAATGACTGAACAACAACATTTTTTTTTTTTACTTTAGAAAGTGTATATTTTAATGGGAGAAACAATATGCAAATAACTAAGCATTTAAATTTCAAGTAGATGAAATGTAGCCTTAGAGAGGAAGTCTCTTTGAAGTGGGGTGGGAGAAGGTAGGGGGATCTCATTATTTTGGAAGCTGTGTGGTTAGGATGGATTAGGGTGAGGAGAGATTTGAAAGAGAATACAAGTCTATTGCAGTTGAACAGGTTCAGAAATAATGGAATGTCCAAAGTCCGTGCTGATGGAAAAAAGGAGACGTGTACAAGACATAGTAATGTTAGAAATAACAAGATTTGTCGATGATTGGATATGCATAATGAATAGAGTCAGGAATAACAATGAGGCGCAAGCAAACATGGGTGACTGGGAGGATGGTGATACCCTTAACAGGAAATGGAAACTTAGAAAGCAATGGACACCTTAAAGAAAGCAGTTTTGGTTGACTGGTGAGGTTGGAAACAAGATGGCAAAAGAATGAGAACCAAATAAAAGCAGAGAAATGGAAATACTCCTTTTTCAAATTTATCTGAGAAGGGAAAGAGAAATATAAAATAACAGCTAGCAGGGATAAAATAATCAAAATATTTTTTTAATGGGGAAGACATCAAGGACATCAATGTTTGTAGACATTAGGAAAAGAACTAGTAGATAATGAGAGATTAAAAATGAGAGAGAGAAGAGAGAGAAAGACAGAGAGAAGGAATGAGAGACAAACAGACAGACAAAGAGAAAGAATGAGAGAGACAGAGACAGAGATAGCGAGACAGACAAAGAGAAGAAATGAGAGAGAGAGA